>CM075941.1:23931401-24039449 GCA_038030265.1 Corythucha ciliata | reverse complement strand
TCACTCGCAGGGGTGGGCAGTTGCCCTCCCCTTGAATCAAGAGCGCAGATTTCGTGGGACAGCTGCCCACCCACCAAAAAATCCCTGATCTGGCTTTCTTGTTTTCCTCTCCATAAAACCAATTTTGCGGATTTTTCTCACTAAAAAAAAAAAACAACACATTTTCGCTTATCAGTTTCACCAAAAAATCAAAAATTCGCCGATGTTTGTTGCTGAAAAACCGATTTCGAGGGTCGGCTTAACTTGGAAACCGATTTTTCACACTAAAATCCCATTTTCGCAGGTTCGACGCGCAATTTTCGTGAGTTTTTGGCTAGCTCAAAACGTGTTTACCCCGCTGTGCCATCCAGACTTATTGTGGTGTGAGAGGAAATGCCAGCTCTGTTTACCGTCTCAGGTCTAAGAATCAAAGTTTAGCTCCAAAAGTACCACTTTCCTGGGGGTGGGGGGGGGAGACGTTTCAGTTTTCGACATAAAATCCGAAATAGAAGGCTACAAACGACAGTTTTCCAGCAGATATTTATTTTTTGACGGATAGTAGCCGTTTCTGTGCAAATTTAGTCTCCGATGACCGCGAATTGACGCGATTCTAACCTCCAGATCCTGTTATAAGCCTGCAAAAAGGCAATGGTGCATCTGATGTTTTCGCCAGTGAAGCTGGCCCACAGGCGTGGATCCAGTTTTTCTCAAGAGTAGTTGCACAGAGTTCCCCCCCCCCCCCCAGAAAAAGTAACTGGCCCGTTCCTTAAAAGCCTATATACTAGGCTTGTGTGAAGGAACGGAATTGTCATCCAAATGAACTCAGACTAGAAAAAACAAAACAAAAGGACCGAACAACAAAAAGTTTTCTCTTTTTAGGAACTTAGGACAAGAAGAAGAGTATATACATGGTTCTTAAAACTTGACAAAGATGAAAATTCGTTTAAACTCAGCTTATTAGTGTAAAAAAATTTTGAAGCAACATAAAAAGCAGATCTTTAGAGCGTTTCTGTTCTGCATTTAGGCAACCCAACATTAGTTTGACTTTTATTTCGAGTTATTCTACAACTTTTACTAAAAAACAAGGATTTTTCTTTGAAGGCATGAATGCAAGCATACAAAATAAAAATCTGATTTATGTTTAATACACCAAATTCCTTAAACAAACAGTCCGTATGAAACCGCTTTGGTTTATTTAATATAATTTTAATAATCGTGTTGTGCGCTGTTTTGATACTGGTCAAGTGAGCAGGCACCGATGTACCCCATACAATTATACCATATTTTATGATTGAAAAAACTAATGCGTAATACACCATTTTAGAGATTGACTTGTCTACAATTTGCCGTAATAATTTGAATTTAAAAAACAATTTTCGCAATCTCGCAACTAAATTTCTAATGTGCTCAACAAATTTTAAATTTTCATCCACAATTACACCCAGATATTTATGACTATTTACATACTCAAAAGAAATACACGTATTACCACTACAAACTCGAGGATCACAATTCGAATCATGTAAGCTAACCCTGGGAAGTAATGCTTTATTCTTACACTTTTTTAGGGAAAATCTAATTACTGCCGTTTTTTGTATGTTTAAGGACATTAAATTTCTGTCAAACCATGTTTTAACAATGCCTAGGGATTTGGTGCAAGACTCAACTAAACAATCAAAATTATCACCTCTGAAAATTAATGAAGTGTCATCCGCGAAGCCATAAATTTTACCATTTAAATCCAAATCTAAAAGATCATTAATAAATAATATGAACAAAACAGGTCCCAAGACAGTACCCTGAGGCACCCCACAACTGAAGGATTCCACTTCACTCTCCACACAGCCAATTTTAGTGACACACGGACGATTTGATAAGAACGAAGCCAACAAATCACAGACACAACCTCTGATCCCATAAGCGTTAAGCTTCGATATTAGCAGCTCATGGTCCACAACATCGAAGGCCTTCTGAACATCAAGAAAAATGCCCAAAACACAGGAGCCTTCATCCAGGCCATCCAAAATTTCATTGTGCATACCATATAGGGCAGGCTCAGAACTGAGTCCCTGACGAAAACCATACTGATTTTTCGACAAAATATTATTATCATTAAGGAACTTCATCAATCTGACCTTAATGCACTTTTCAAGAATTTTGGCCAAGGAATAGGTCAAGGCAATCGGTCTGTAGTTATTGACTTGCGTTCCATCCCCTCCTTTATGCAGAGGTAAGATAAAAGTTTCCTTCAGTTTACGGGGAAAAACACCATCTTGAAAAACCCGATTAAATATAAAAGCAAGCGGAGAACTAATATAAGTGGACATTTTTTTAAACACCAAGTTAGAGATATTATTAATTTTGACACTGGATGAATCCTTCATTTTTACAATAAAGTTACTAATTTCCCTTTCTTCCACCGGCCACAGAAATACAGAACTGGGTACAAACTTGGGTCTCAATTTGGCTTTAAGTAAATTGCGGCTATGTTCCGACGGGCTATTTATATTACTTTTAATTACTCTGCCTACAGAGGAGAAAAAACTGTTGAAAAGATCAGCCATTTGCTTTCTATCAGTAATAACACTGTTGTCCCACACGATCCGATCTACTTCTTTAACTACATTTGGTTTATTCAGTATAATTTCATTTATTGATCGCCACATTTTCTTTGGATCATCTTTGGAGTTTACAACGAGATTACTGTAATACGACTTCTTAGCATTATTAACTAATACTTTGAGCACCCTTTTATAATTACGCAATTTTTCTCTTAAACTGAAGAGCTTCACTCTAAATTAGTGAAGATCTAAAAGAAAAATTATTATATCGTATGGTAAACGATACCTTCAAATTTGAAAGCCGTGTATGGTCGTGAGTTGGGATGTAAAGGTATCTGTAGGAAGCTAGACTGTAAATCAATGGCCGAAAATTGTGTACATCCATTAAGGTCTTTAAATATCTCTTCAATTTTTTTGGGGGAATCGTATTCTGGTATTGTTCTGGAGTTTAAAAACCGAGCATCCAAGCATGGTCGAACGGATTGATCTTTTTTGGGTATAAACAAAATTGGGTTTAAATATGGGCTATCTGAACGTTCTATTATGCCTTCCTTCAGCCATTTGTTTATTTCAATACGAGCTAGAGGTAATAATGTCGGTTTTATCGGATAACAAGGGCGCTTAAAAGGTGTACAATCGCTTACCAATATTTCATGTACATATTCTTTAATCAATCCTATCTCGTCACGAAATATATGAGAAAATTTCATTAAGATTTTGCTGAGTCTATCCACAATTTTGGGAGATAAGTTAGAATTGGATATAGAATTGATTTTATCTTTTACTTGCGATTCTACAAGTCTCAAAGGTCGTCTAATTTTGTTGTAATTACTATTTATCAGTGAATCGTGGTCGGATGGATCGTAGTTCATTGATTTGAGATGTAAAGATCTAGCAGTGTCCTGTGTTTGGATAGTAATTTCTGTCTCATCATATTCAAATTTGAGAATATTATTTTTGAAATCGAGGGAGGCGTGTAGGGAATTTAATGTGTCTACTCCAATAATTAACTCGTTGTTTAGATTGGGGATTAACACAAAAATGAGTGGTATAGGAATGTTTTCAAATATCACACGTACCAGAATTTGTTTGTTGACGACAATAGTTTTATGCGAGACAGCACCTGTAATCGTTGTTTTACTCATTGGGAGAAATTCAAAAGGTATTTGATTTTCTACTTTTCTCTTAAAAAACTCATAATTCATTGCAGTTATTTGGCTACCAGAATCAATCAATGCTTTCACTGAGTTCTCGCCTAAATAAACGTTTACATAAGGACAATCTAAATCTTTAGTTTTATAGTGAAGTGTGTCATCGTCTGATAGTAAATCAGAGCAGAGCAAAGTAAAAACAGGTGTTTGTTGGTGAGTCTCGCAAGTAATTAGTTTTTTTGGTCATTTTCTTGATAATCTCCAATGTTGTAACTTATATGTGAAGGTTCGAAGTTCGAACACTTCGTGTTAATTTTGTCATGAGTGTCAACCTTTCTCACGTACGTGTTCTTGTGGTAGCGGTTTCCAGCAGGGAATTTGTTTGTGTTGGTGTATTTGCCCTGAGTTGGTGAATTTTGTTTCGAGTCTTGATAATGTTTACTAGATTCCGGCATGTTGTTCCCGTTGTTGTGTTTGTGACCAAGTAAATTGTTCCTATGTAATTCTCTCAAGTGATTGGACAATTCGTCGACAGTTCTGTAATCTTTGGTGATTGTGTGATCTAAAATGGCTTTCCCAAAATGTGAAGCTAAAATTCGTAATAGACTAAACTCGGGTAATTTTAATTCTATTTCGTCTAATCTAATTAAAATGTTCGCAATGTACAGTTCTGGAGAAGTACCATAGTTATAATTGAATTTCCCATTGTACAATAGTTGAGTTACATAACAATGGTACTTTTCTGAAATAAACTCTCGAGTAAATTTATCAACAAAATCATCAAATGTCGTTACATGTTTCGCATTTCTCAACCACCAAACTTGGGCTTCACCTACAAAGTGGGGCTGCAAGAATTCTTTTATTGGGTAATCAGAAAAATAAGTGAATTTGATTTGTAAGGATTCCAAAAATTTGGCGGGTTTATGTTTTCGAAAATCAGAAAAAATAAGAGGGGCAGAATTTAAAGGTGGGTGGAAATGAGTTCTGTATGATTTATCAATATCTTTGTTGTTAAATTCATTCTCGTGTCTAGATGGTTGATCCGTAGATTTATGAATTTTAGCTGACTGGGTATTTAATTTCTTCAGTTCAAGTTCTAAAACTTTTATTCTCTCATGATTTTTCTCTAATTGATTTTTTAATAATTTATTTTCTGATTTCAGTTGAGTCACATCAATTGGGCTTATTTTTCCTAACATATCATGGAATTCATTGTCAACGGTTTCTCGGAAATGATCTGTTTCCCTCACTAAATCCGACATATCAGAACGTAACTTATCCTGTCTGTTCACTACCTGCTCTAGTTTCTTATTGTACATGTCTCTGTCATGGTGGAGGTCCATTCGCAATTCAACAATCAGGTCGGCAAATAGGGAAGTCATTTCTTGTTTGTGTTGTTTCAATTTAGTGTCAATCTGGTTAAGTAAAATGGTATGGCTTGTCTCCCAGTCCTCGCGTAATTTAGCGGTGAAATTATCCAATAATATTGACTCAACCTCACCCGATCCCGCCGAGATACTAGGAGGAGAATTACGGCCAACCATGCTTCCACTTCTCAACATCATTAGTTCGTTTTTGAGTTCGGGCGCCAATGAAGAGCTTCACTCTAAATTAGTGAAGATCTAAAAGAAAAATTATTATATTACACTTTTTTTATGAACTGGTTTATAAATTATTATTATTTTTTTTTAAAAAAAGAAACTTCCAAAAGGATCGTGTTTTTTTTTTGATCAATACGATGTTCGATGTTTGAAGCTGTATCTTCGGCACGTCGAATGTTGGGGAGACAATTCTTGAATTTGGTTTCCTTCGATTGAATGATGTCGCTCGTTCGCGTTCGGGATTCTTTCGGTTGTTGGGCTCCTTTCGTACTATCGACTACTCCGAGCACCACGAATTCTTTCCCTGGCTTGAGCTCCTTTTTTTTTTTATTCCGCTTCCTTTTCTTTCTTTTTTTTCTTTTTCTTTGCATCTGTTTTTCTTTTAATTTCTATTGTAGGGGTAGCTTCTCTACAAAACGAACATTGTATGGTTCCTTCAACAACTTCTTATTAAGTCTATCCCTATTCCTTATCGATATTATTAACCCTTTAGTTATCCATTTAGTTAATTTTCTAAATTTACTGCTTTCTTTCACAACTGAACTACTTTTGTCTACATGTTCCTGAAATTTATCTAAAAATAACTCTAACAATCTATCAACGTCGCAAGTAGCCTCATAGACGCCTTCCCAGGTTTCCAGCTTAAGTCTATCTTCAAGTTTAGCATAATCAACTACAATTTTGTTAGGTATTCTATCTCTAACAACTTTATCCTGAACAGCTACATTACCAGACAACTTATTTTCCCACCTGCAGTCAAAGGTCAACCCTCCTAAACACGTGTAATGATCAGCAATTGATTCTTTATAAATTACACCAAAACTCTTACTACCTAAACAACCTTTAACGAATAAGTGATCAATACACGAGCATGAACCATTTAACTCTCTAGTAATTCCATTTATGACACTTTGAAACCCGTACATCGCCATTATATTACAATACCTCATGGAGTTCTTTGTCAAATTCAACTTATTAATATTGATATCTCCAATAAATATATGAACTTTATGTGCTGAACATAAATCTAAGTAACTATACAACTCATCCATGAAAGCAATTTGATCCCGCTCAGGCGACCTATACAAGGCCGTAATGACAAATTTTACCCCTTTATATACTATATTTAAAAGAATTGCATTACAATTAGCCATGACATCGTAGTCCACTGATATAACTGACAGGCTATCCTTAACATAAATAGAAATCCCTTCCGCTTTATTAATTTGTTTTTTAGAAAAGAAATTTGAATATCCGCCAATTTCAAAACTTAAGTGATCGTAATTCCAAGTCTCTGACAATACAATAATATCACAAGCAACATTAGTAGACGCCAAAAATGCTTCTAAATCAACGAAATGCTTCTTAACACTACGAATATTTACAGAGACCAACTTAAGGCCTTTAAAACTACTACAAAAAAAAGGCTCAAACTCTTGCAAAGTGTCACACACAAAAGTATCAAACTTCTCCGATTCATCAAGCAAAGTTGTTAGTTCTTCCATAATGATAAATTAAAATTAAAACTAATTGGATAATAACCACAAAAAGCAAAACAGAAGATCACTC
Source organism: Corythucha ciliata (assembly GCA_038030265.1). NCBI lineage: Eukaryota > Metazoa > Arthropoda > Insecta > Hemiptera > Tingidae > Corythucha > Corythucha ciliata. Next base: position 24,032,588 of record CM075941.1, on the reverse strand, counting down.
CAATTTATTTATATCCTCCTCCCCGCGAACTAGTATTCTTCTTGAATCCGGAGTCTTTCTTAGATAGACTCGAGCATTCGCACACCAAGCGAAAGCATACCCATGCTCCCGGGCAAATTGCTTAGCTTTGAACAACAGTGCTTTCGTGTGAAATGTCAAATGCTCGTTAACGTAAATCGGGGTGTCCGGCCACTTGGCAAAAAGATTATTCGCCTTTGGTTTAATCTTTTTAGCTTCCTTAATTATTAAAACTTTATCTTGTTCAGAGCAAGTTTTAATAATGAGCCGGCGTGACGAATCATTACCACGACCAGCGACACCCACCCTGAACGCATCATTGATTCCCACATCAATCTTTAAAGTTTTAAAAATATCCCCCGCAATACTCCGACAATCTTCGTTTTGCGTTTCCGGAATTCCCTTGACTTCTACATTCAGTTTAAGGGCCTGTTGTTCCAAGTAAACAACCCGCTCATTTAAATCAGAAATTCTCCTATCTTTATCAACACTTGACTTAACAACAATTTCAATTTGCTTTTTAAGCTCTTTATTCTCCTTTTTAAACTCGTCTATTATATCGCTACAATAATTCACTGACTTTTGCAACTCAACAATTTCATTGCACACATTTTTGAGTCCTCCCCCTTTTTCAAAACCATCATTTATAGACTTCACCATAGTAAACAACTCCCTCATTTCTTCAGGGGACAAAGGTTTCTTTTTACACATGGAACACTTCCATACAGTCTTTCTCTCAGCAGACATCTTCTTAAAATTACTTTCGGGTATAGATTCGCATTTAAAATAAAAATAATTATCACATTCTGTACATACCAAAGTATGCCCGCTCGGGAACTCTTTATTGCAACACTTGCATACTACCATTTTTCTTCGGTAAAATAATACCTAATAATAATAATAAAAAAAATGAAAGAATTACAGAAACCAATAGAACCTTCACGATCAACAGCCGGATGACAACTGAACTTTACCACAAACTATGGTGGCAAGCACCGCCATTCGTTTTGACTTCAGAAGAGAACTGGCCTCCGTCGAAAATTGCATTTCCAAAGCCAGATCCTGCCACATTGGAGGAAAAATCAAAAAAGGTACTAAAAATTGAAGTCGAGGACACAAGTCTCGATACCTTGATGTCGAAATTCTCCTCGCTGTTGAGGCTTCAGCGTGTAACGGCGTACTGTCTTCAATGGAAGAACTTGACTTCGCTAAAACGTACCGGTCCCCTGACGACTGAAGAATTAAGAAAAGCTTTACATTTCTGGGTAAAAGTAGTTCAGCAGTCAGAGTTTCATGACGATATTGACAAAATCAAAGCGTCCTCCCCTCCATCGTATCATGTTTCAAAATTAAGCCCCTTTCTCGACGATGATGGCCTTATGAGGGTAGGGGGGAGGTTAACCCAGTCTGATTTACCCGCCGAGAGTCGGCATCCTGTTCTACTGCCCGGTAAAAATCATCTGAGTAGTTTGATCATCAAATTCTATCATGACCAGTTTGGTCACCCCGGCCCATCGTCGCTACTCGCCCTCGTTCGAAGGCGATTTTGGATTTTGGGAGCTCGCCGAGAAATCAGAACTGTAATTTTCCGTTGCATGCCCTGTTACAGGGTTAAGAAAACCTCGTTTCAGCCTGAGATGGCCCCTCTTCCTCGAGTAAGAGTCGAGCAACCACCCAGAGCATTTGTGAACACCGGAGTCGACTACGCTGGGCCCATCCTCATAAAATCGTCGTCACTTCGCAAAGCCCCACAGACAAAAGCATATATATGCATTTTTATTTGTCTCAATACGAGGGCGTGTCATATTGAAGTTGTATCTAGCCTATCAACGGATGCATTTTTGGCGGCGTTGACTCGCTTCGTTTCCCGGAGGGGGCTTTGTCTCAATTTGTATAGTGATAATGGGACTAATTTCGTTGGTGCTTGTCGGGAATTGAAAAGGTTCCTCATGTTGACATCTAGCCAGACTGAAATCAGCGACGCATCATCAAAATTAGGCATCCAGTGGCATTTCTCCCCACCGTCCGCTCCCCACTTCGGGGGTAGCTGGGAAGCAGCTGTGAAGTCTGCGAAACAGTGTTTGATGAGAATCACCCAAGGTAGCCTCCTGACATTCGAAGAATTAGCAACTGTGATGACTAAGGTAGAGGCTTCCTTAAACTCAAGACCTTTGGTCCTTGCCAGTGAAGATCCTAACGAGTTCAATGTAATCACACCTGGACACTTCCTCATTCAAGATTCACTTCAGGCCATCCCTGAACCAAATCGAACCGACACAAAGACTGATCTTCGAAATCGATGGCATCTTGTTTCGCGGTTAGCCCAGACATTTTGGAAAAGTTGGAAAGACGAGTATCTTCGATCTCTACAGGCTCGTAACAAGTGGACCAAACAGGCTATGGACTTGAAACCCGGCATGGTAGTGCTCATCAAAGATGACGGCTTACCGCCGCTGTCCTGGATGATTGGTCGCATCGTAGATGTTTTCCCTGGGCAGGATGGTCACGTGCGCGTTGCAACAGTAAAGACGTCGTCTGCTCAGTATAAACGGCCAGCAAATAAATTGATTCCACTGCCGTTCGAACACTCTTGCTGAAGTGGACACTCCAGCGGTCGGGCGGGATGTTTGGCATCCACCAAATTTAGTTTTTGTTTTTTATTATATCTATTATATATAGTAAGATTATTATTATATTTCCGTTTATGTATATTAAGAAGTTGTCCCTGAGTATGCACTCAATTTGCTACCCTTAAAAAATATAACTCATCATATAACACCGTGGAAGGTTTCCCCCCCCAAAAAAAAACCCGGCTCAACAATCAACATCACTCATCGAGAAAGTATGGCTTTGTGCGTATCGTTCCGTTTCACCCTTTTTTAAATTGTGCGTGCCTGAGTCTGAGTTTCGTTTTCTTTTATTTTCTTTCCCCGCAGTATTGCATCCGGTCTCCGAACTCGACGAGACATCCGGAGGGGACAAGACGGCTCGACAGAAGGAATCACATTGAAAGTAAACAAAAAAGAGGGAAAAATACACGAGTGCATACTCTTTCGAAAAATCAAGTTTTTGTGTTGTCAGTTCCACCCTTTCCAAGTGGGTTTATTGTTTGGTTTTTGTTTTTTTTTCCATTTTTTTGGTGTCGTCCAAGACAGCTTTTTTATATGTTGCATCAGCATACTCAAACGCATAGAGCTTTGGTCGTAAACCTACGAATTGCTTAATGGGAACTCCCCACGTTTCATCTTTAAGTTTTCCCACTACTTTCTTATTTGACAGGTCGTAGCATTCATGGTCTGGAGAATAATCCGAAAAGTCAAGTAGGAAAGACATTGTTTTTAGATCCTTGTAGAGATCCAAAGTTTTGATTTCATAAATGAAAGAATCAGTGTCCATGTAAGCCAATTAAAGAGAGCTAGAGTGGTAAAATTTAGCTATGTGGTTGTAGTGCAAAGCATACATAAGGACCTTGGACAATTCGAGCATGGCCAGGCCTGCGTAAATTGGTTTATTGAACAAAATAGTGTCCTGAGACAGAGAAACTGAAATGAGACTTGGCTTGTAAATAATGTGATCTTGATTTGAAAAGAAAGCTTTTTTGATAGTTTGGACAATATGATGCCCCATTGTAACCAGTTTAATGTTGAGACGGTATCTTACTGATTCCATTGTTTTTCCAAAAACAGAGTTGTTTTTTAGCTTGTATAAATATTTTTCAAACTCATTTTTTGCCTCCTTTCGAAAGTTTGTGTTAAAATCAATGTATGGGGAGAGCCAGGTTAGGGCAAAGGAGTGTTTTCTTTTTCTATTCGCGGAGGAATCCATATTGCTATACTGAAAGGAGAACACCTAGTTCTATGTACTTTAAGTGAGTGGGCCCGAGTAAAATAACTATTGCACTGATCGCACTTATGACAAGTGTGAGGTTTTCCTAAAAATTGTTTATGTTTGCAAGTGGGACATGTAACAATTGTCTTTCGAGTACACCCCTTCTCATGATTTTGCGATCTAAAGCGTTTGAAAAAGACTGATTGCAATTATTACACCGTAACCCCTTCCTACCTGTATTTAATTGGTGTGCTTTTAAATTATCGAGTCTCGTAAAAACTACGTTACACTTGTAACATGTATATTGAGAGCTAGAACCACTTTGCTTACGATTAAAATGTCTATCCAAATTAAATTTAGTGGAAAAATCTTTACTACAAATCTCACAAGTGTGAGTCATTTTTCCTCAATCTGTACAACACACTGGGCACTATCTAAATTACTACCACTTGTTTTGCCGCCGGGTAATTAATCTTTTCCTTTTGTTCGAGGGAGCCGGCTTCTGATTTGGCTCTGAAAACGTCACGCAAACCTTTCCCTCCGTCGGTCTCGCGATAACAAAACCCAGCTTTCCAGCTAAAAAATAAAACAAACAAAAAATTTTAAAAAAATTATAACGATTCATTCTTATTACAGTTATGAGTTTTATACTTAAATATACTAATAATATTATTGCAATAAACGCATTCAACGCAACTGTTGGAGCCTCTCACGCTCACAAACCCTAGCATGGACAGTTCATGCAGATTAACGCTGTTTCCACGATTTCCTGTCCGGACATAGAAAGTCATATACCGCGGTTCACATTGCAAAAGATTAACGCGAGAATAATTTACCAATACCCCAATAAGCTAAAGGCATTGAACTGAGGAACTTTGGAACAGTGAAAATTTATGGTCTTGTGTAGCCAGCATGCGTTGGAATGCAACGAACGAGGTATAGTTTTTAACGAGGGGAACCAAAATCACCTGAATCAAAAACTCTTTTCCCGATCATTTCTCCAAGAACAAACACTTTTCATATCCCTTGCAAAAAATAAACTTGACATTAGTAGACAGGGAGATCTGTTGGGGGGATGAGCGGTTTTACTTATGAGGAGGAGAGCGAGGGGAGTACCAGAGAGGGCACACACTTGAAGTAGCTTGAAATTACCGAAATACCTTGTATGCTGCAGCGGCGTCGATCACCCGGCCGGGGGGGGGGGATAGGGGAGACGCGGTCGATGTAAAGTCACAGATCGCGGACGAGGCGGCACACTTTTATTGTGAGTTAAGTTACTTCAGTGTGGTACGTGGATTTGAGGTTTCGGCGGAGAGTGGGTTCGATAGCGGTGAGGCTTACGAGGACCAACCAGAAATAAGGGGTTCAAGGGGCAATCGACGGGACGAAAAGAACATGTTTGACTGCCCGCTAATTGATTCTTCAACATACCCCCCGCTTGAGCGGAATGCTCATCCAAAAGAAGAGGAACTTACCAGCGAGAGGAAAATCAATGACGCGGAGGTAAACGAAAGAGGATGAGGGGTATGCGAGGAAGGGTCTACGAGTCTAGGCTTCTGAGACTGTAACAAAGTCGGAAATCATAAATGAAACTGATCATAATAGTTTGGTCAAACTATGGATGAGAACTTAAAGAAACTTTGGTGTCAAAAAAAACTTGTAGAATAAAAAAAAAACAGGGGGGAAAATAAACAATTTTTCGCTTCGAATTTAGAGGGGATGGTTCAGTTAATAAATTAATTAGACCGATTATTATCCGGACGACGATGGAAGGGCATAGCCCAACACGATTCGAGTTTCGAGAAAAAATGGCTCCCCGGCGGGATTTGAACCCGCAACCTCTGGATTACCAGTCCAGCACGCTGCCATTTGCGCCACGGAGACGCCTATGGGAGTCGTACGCCGAGGGATAAGCTAAGCCGAACCGTTGTTTGAAGGGGAATTCTCTTTCACAGGGGGGAGAAGAATCACTTTGGCGACTGGACGAACATAGCGTCCACGAGGTGTAGCAATTTCCACCACTCTGATGGTGCTGTCTTCAGACGGAAAACATTTGACCACTCGGCCAACGGGCCAATCAAGGGGATGACAACTTTGTGAAGTCAGGAAAACAAGGTCAACTTCTTTGAGGTTAGGAATGCTTTGCTGCCATTTTGGCCGATGGATGAGTGTGTGCAGATACTCCCGGTGCCAACGAGTCCAAAAAGATTGAGCGGCCCGAGTGACTATCTGCCAGCGGCTAAGGAGGTTAATGTGAGTCTCTTCCAAGTTGATCTCAGGGCGTTCAATGAGAGGTCCGCCTACGAGAAAATGTCCAGGTGTCAAATAATCGAATCCGTCCGTCGGGTTAGTCGAAAGAGGACACAACGGTCGGGAATTGAGGATGGCTTCCACTTTACATAAAAGCGTTGAAAATTGTTCGAAAGAGTGGGGTTGATTATGAATTACGCGTTTCAGATTATGCTTCATTGAGCCTATGCCGCGTTCGTGGCTTGCGACAAACCAGGGAGCAGCTGGAGGGGCAAACCGCCACGAAATTGCTCGTGAGTGAAGATATGATTCCAGTTCGGGCTGTGCCCGGCGAAGCATACCATCAATTTCGTGGAGTCGACGATGAGCGCCAATGAGATTTGTGCCGTTGTCGCTGTAGATGATCGAAGGTAATCCACGGCGTGCTATGAACCGATCGAGCGCCGCGAGGCAGCTGGTTGCATCTAACGAGGTGACGGCCTCGAGATGAATAGCGCGCGTGCTGAGGTAAACAAACAAGGCGACATATGACTTTAACACAGGTGAATTTCTGCGAGGACCCGACTTGATTTGATAATGACCAGTAAAGTCGATGGACACGTTGATGAACGCGCGACCCTGAGCGAAACGAGAAATTGGCAGGTCCGCCATAAGAGGAGGGTGAGCACTGGCTGCCAGACGATAGCAGGTATCGCACTGGAATAGACAACGACGCATTATTTTCTTGGAGTTAACAATCCAAAACCGTCGTTGAAGTAGAGATTGCACGAGTTTAGGCCCGCCATGCAAAGTGGTTGCATGGTAATAACGACAAATTAGGAGTGCGAGATTGCTTTCATTCGGGGTTAAAAGCGGATGCTTGTCGGCGTCAGAGAGAGGTGAGTGCTTCAAACGGCCTCCCACACGGATGAGGTACGAGTCGAGTACGGCGAGAGAGGACGAAAACTGGGGCGCATCAGGTGTCCAGAGTTGATAGACTTAATGACATCCGAGAGATATGAATTTTGCACGACACGAACGATCGTCAGTAGGACTTGATCCACTTCAGTGATCGAGAGAGGGCCAAGTTTTCGTTGAGGATTCGACTGGCGAGAGTTGGAGGCAAACCTTGACATCCAGGCAACGATTTTGCAACCGAGACAATCGTGAACACTTGTCCACGAGCGAGAGAGCAGTATTTTCCGGGAGGGGAACTTCTTGGTCGCAAAGCTTAAATTTATTAAATATGTTAGAGGCTCACTTAAATGACTTTTGAATCTTTTCAACATGGCTACTGTCACTCCATCGAAACCAGGGCAAGAACCACCTCTTAAGCTCTCGATAATTTTTGAAACTTCACTGGAACTCACCGTGAAGAAAGGGTCACACAGGAAATCTGGAGGCGCCTCGTGATCATCCATTGGCTGAACACCATCACATAACTGACCAATTGTTCCAGCTATTTTCCCGCCGACTGTAGTAAAGTGGCGATTTAACAAATTCCCAACTTCAACAGGGTCGTCTTCAACTTTTACAACAGTTCCTGTGGAATCGTCGATCAATGAATCAACTTTTCAGTATGGAATCCCGCAAGGAACTGTATTAGGGCCTATTCTCTTCGTACTTTATGTCAATGGATTATTTGGACTTAAACTAGAAGGACAACTGGTTTGCTTCGCTGACGACACAGCTCTTATACTCTGCAACGACGCTTGGGATCGCCTTCTGCGAGCGGCTTCTTCTGATCTCAATAAGATAAACGCATGGTTTTCCGAACATGGGCTGAAGTTGAACTATACCAAGACAAATTTCATGGCTTTCGCGTTCAGACCGAACGATGTCCCTGTGATCGGAAACTTGGCCGTACATTCGAACGCTTGTCAGCAATCTCTCACTGTAAATTGTACGTGTCCCTCCGTCAAACAAGTTGCTGAAACAAAGTATTTGGGAATGTTGATTGATCAGAGTTTAAATTGGACTGCTCATGTTAATTTCCTCAATTCTAAACTGAGGAAGCTTATACCAATGTGTTATGAAATTAGAAATTTCCTTAACTTCAAAGCAAAAAAAATGGTTTATTATGGTCTTGTACAATCGCTAATTGTATATTGTTCCGCAATTTGGGGCTGTGCCTGGCCGACAACCCTCAAAACAATTGAAGTTTCACAGAAAACGCTAATTAAAATCCTCTGGAGAAAGCCTCGGCGATACCATTCTGAAAAACTTTTCAAGGAAATCAATGTGCTTTCTTCCAATGATTTAATTGATAAAATTTCAATAATTCAAGTTTTTAAAATGAAAAAAAATATTAGTAAGTTTGAAATAATTGATGGACCTACGCGATCTTCAAACAAAATGCTGCTAAAACTGCCTTTCAAAAACACTTCTACCTGCCAAAAATCCCTAGATTATAGAGGAGTTAAATTGTTTAATGAGATACCAGAAAATATAAGAAAAATAACCGAACTGTCAAAATTTAAGAGTGCCTTAAAAATTTACTTTGCGACTAGAATGAGCCTATAATTTATGATGTTATGTTTATATAAGTAATGTAATGTTTTAATTTATTCATTTCTATTTTTTGTGTTTTATAGCGCAAATATCTCTCTCTCACTCTTTTTCTCTCTCTTGCATTTTGATGAGCTTTAGGTCTTGTGTTTAACTCATCACCCCTTGCGCGAGTATTAAGCTCTTTGGGGGTGATTAGCGTTAAGAAGAATAACAATTTAATTTATTTTTTATTTTTTTTTTTATATTTTTATTATATTTTTTTTTATTTCCCTGTAACATGTTTCTTTAATTTCTAAATAAACGCCAAAAAAAAAAAAAAAAAAAAACATGACATGACCCATGTTTGCCACCATCACGACGAGACCAATAGTGCATTTTCAGAATGAAATGCACTAAAAAAAAAAAAAAAAAATCCGCGGTTTGAGTCATGAGAGTGAGTGAGGGGTATCTCTCATCTCTGGGACCGATTCAGGGATGGTGAATGAGTCAACAAATGGCTGTCTTGAACCAGTTGATAAGACTTCAGGTCCGTGCCACCAGAACGAATTATTCACTAATTCTGAGGGTAGAAGACCACGATTTGCAATGTCTGCTGGATTTAACGTCCCGGGGACATGTTTCCAATCCGACAGTGATGTAACGGAAAGAATATGAACAATTCGGTTGGCTACAAACGTGTCAAGTTTGTGGGGTGGAATTCTTAGCCAACTGAGCACGTTTGCGGAGTCTGAGAATAAAACAGTTTCAGAGATGTTGAACTTTGATAACGCCGGAGAGGTGTGATCGACTAGAGTGGCTAGCAGCTCAGCTGCGCACAACTCCAGTCGCGGAATTGTAAGCACCTTCAGGGGGGCCACTTTAGTCTTTGCGCGGATTAGGTGAGAGGAGTGGAGACCCTCTGAATTAATAACCCTAAGATAGAGGGCTGCTGTCATAGCATGAGACGAGGCGTCGCAAAAACCAATGAGTTGTACAATGTTCGAAGAGCCCGTTAGAATACAACGAGGGATTTTAAGGTTGTTTAAGTTTGGTAAGTCTGCGATAAATCTTTTCCATTTAGTGTTTAACGAGTCTGGTAGAGGAGGGTCCCAATCACATACTGAATGAAAAGGAAAGGGACGAGCTGGGGAAAAACAACACCAGAAATGAAGGGTTCAAGGGGCAATCAACGGAACGAAAAGAACATGTTTGACTGCCCGCTAATTGATTCTTCAACAAAATCAAAATTGGTTCAAGTTCGTCATAATTGACATCGCCAGCTGTATAAGAAATGCCGTGCACTTTCCTTCTGATCCATGAATTCGTGAAGTTAATTTTCCTATCATGAGGAGCCTTAAACATAAAGTGGTAGACATCATTTTCGGTGTCCTTAACATAACTGAGTTCTTTCACGATAAATGGTGAGCCTTTGCCACCGACATAACTGTGGAAGTCAATTACCGCAATGAGAGCAACGTTTGAACTGGTGCTCCGCGTCAATGCATTCTCACATTCATAGTCAATTCCCCCTCGCTTGTGGAATTCACGCCGAGACTTTTGACATAGGCTTTATCCCTCCTCGTTATCAACACTTTTTGCACTAAATAAATCTTGGGGTATGCTGTTTTTTGCAGTTCCTCGCGATAGAATTCTCCGTAAATTGGCTCTTCATTCTCATCCTTTAACGAGTAAGTTGCAGGGCAAGTATCATGGACTTTGTCGACTGTAAATAGTTCCGTCGTCCAATTGAAGAAATATCCCTTGTAAAACTGTTGCCAGATAGCCAAGGCTCATCGCCCGGAGATATACATATGATATGTATACACGTTTGGGGAGGGGGGGTTACATATGTCGGCATCTGGGGGCCTATTCTCCAACAAAAAAGGCATCTGTTAAGCTCGGTGCTCACGATGCATTTTAACATTTCACATTATGATCCCCGGTAGAGATCGGATGGTTTTTTAAAACAGGCAGACAATCCTCCTTCAAAAAATGCATCGTGTGCATGGGGCTTTATTCATGGCAATGTTTCTATTTGATTCAATTTCATTCATTTGCTTGAAGAAAATGAATGAAATAGACATATTGCTTCGAAAAACATATTGCTATATTTTTAGAGAATAGGCCACCTGAGCGCCCAAAGTGCCAGTCTGCACTATTTGAACACAAGAGCCGAACTGGATTAATTGGACCAAAGGGCTAATCTGAAAGCGGTTAGAGATCCTAAATGGGTGGGGTCAAACTGAAATAAAGCATGTTTTTAGGGTCAATCTGCAAGTAACCGTCACCCCATCACATATGTTTTTGTCAATTCAAAGTTCCAAAATACTTCGCTCATTCATTTTATACCCAAACATTCTGGGGTGTGATGAGTCTTTTTGTTTAGTGCTTCCAGTGGTAACACTCTTGGGATTCATTCTTATTATTTGAGTTTTGTTGAACCACTTGCCATTGTTATTTGGCTTGTGTTAGTTGGAGAGTAGTTAAGTGATAGTTGATTTGGTGATTAAGCCTTTTGAGTGACTTGACTTTCGAATGAGAGGACTATTGTTATGTTTTCTATTCTACTAATTACTATACTTCATCTTTCACTTTCCTACTTATTCTTTCTCTTCGAGGCAGCTTCAAAGCGTCAATTGTTTTTTAATTATTTTCAAGACCGAGCCAGTGATTATTATCACAAAAACGGAACAAGCTGTTTTATAGAATTAAAAAAAAAATATTCTCACTTGCTTGGTACCATTCGAGAAGAGCGGTGGTATTTTTATTATTATTCATATTTGTGCCGAATTGTCGTAATTTTGGACAAGTCGCCCTCGTTATTCTACTGGTCGGGTCTGTCGTCAGTACTTCGACATTAGCGTCATCCGGCATCTTCTATTTCTTCAAAATATCGGCGTTCGTTTCTTTTCTCGTCAAATCATCAAAGAGCTGCGATCGTCAAAGAGCGTCGTCGTCGGTCTCGATCAACTACGGATCAATGGCGATCCATCCACCGTCGTTATCTTCTCGCATTGCAATTGAGCAACACCTCCCGGTGCGGGAGTTCTATTCATTGTCCATCGTCTGACATTTCCCAAGTTCGATCACAAGTCTGGTAATGGTACGTTCAGTCTTAGCGGTAATAATCGTTGTATTCGTGTCTTAAAAATTTCACATTTATATGTCTTACAGCCAACGCCTGCGAAGCAGTACTTACCAGAGTCTTCTCTTTTTTCTATTCTTCGTTTTCTTTTAAAATACATTTTTATTCTCTCTTTTAAAAAGAGAGTGGTCCTCCACTTTTAGTGCATTTCATTCTGAAAAATGCACTATTGGTCTCGTCGTGATGGTGGCAAACATGGGTCATGTCATGTTTTTTTCACGTTTCAGAACCTCTAGAACACGAATTCAGTGGTCTCCGGAATTCATATATATATATCTTTATATATTTATATATATCTTTATGGCCGTTTTCTTGTTAGCACGATAACTCTCGAAGAAATTAGTTTAGCGGAACGCGCTTTGGCACAAAAATCAGTAGTCATAAGACACCGGTCGGTATTGCATTTGGGACAAATCGGTCAAGGTGGAGGGGGGGAAAATCGGGCTTGAAGTCGTCAAAAAATCACTAAAAATCACCAGTTGATTCTAGAAGCATCATATTCGGTACGTATACTCCATGTTAGACTAGCCTTTGATTCCCATTTTAATTTTTTGAAAAAGTCAAGGGGGAGGGGGTGGTGCCCCCGGGGTGGAAGTAAGTGTGTGGTCTTGTTAGCACGATAACTCTCGTAGAAATTAATTTAGCGGAACGCGCTTAATCTAAAAAATCAGTAGTCATAAGATCCCGGTCGGTATTGCATTTGGGCCAAATCGGTCAAGGTGGAGGGGGGGAAAATAGGGGTTGAAATGGTAAAAAAATCACTAAAAATCACCAGTTGATTCTAGAAGCATCATATTCGGTACGTATACTCCATGTTAGACTAGCCTGTGATTCCCATTTTAATTTTTTGAAAAAGTCGAGGGAGAGGGGGTGGTGCCCCCAGGGTGGAAGTAAGTGTGTGGTCTTGTTAGCACGATAACTCTCGTAGAAATTAATTTAGCGGAACACGCTTTATCTAAAAAATCAGTAGATGTCATAAGATCCCGGTCGGTATTGCATTTGGGCCAAATCGGTGAAGGAGGTGGGGGGGGGGGGGAAATACGGCTTGAAATGATCAAAAAATCACTACAAGTCACCAGTTGATTCTAGAAGCATCATATTCAGTACGTATACTCCATGTTAAAGTAGCCTTTGATTCCAATTTTAATGTTTTGAAAAAGTCGAGGGGAGGGGTGATGTCCCCGGGGTGGAAGTAAGTGTGAGGCCTTGTTAGCACGATAACTCTCGTAGAAATTAATTTAGCGGAACGCGCTTTGGCACAAAAATCAGTAGTCATAAGGCCCCGGTCGGTGTTGCATTTGGGCCAAATCGGTCAAGGTGGAGGGGGGAAAATAGGGGTTAAAATGGTAAAAAAATCACTACAAATCACCAGTTGATTCCAGAAGCATTATATTCGGTAAGATGATTCCATTTTAAAATATAGCCTTTGATTCCCATTAAGTTCAGCTTAAACAAACCCGGCAGCAAACAGTACGAGGGAGGGTCAAACACAAACGAAACAAATCATGGTCTCAACATTACTACTTCTGGGACGGCTTAGGGTATCCGTATACAAAATGAAATGCACTCTTTCCGACCGCCAGCTGCCGGAGCGAAATTTTTTTGATTTTTTATTATTTTTTCTCAAACCATAACATTTTTGGTCTGCTCCGGACCGGATCTTATTTGTCTCTTCTTTCATTTTCCGTATGTCTGCTCTCATCGAAGATTTTTGCCCAGTAACTGGTCGCAGTGACCCTAGGCCGATCATATTGATCAATTAATGTTGACCAGGCTATTTCAAAATTGCCGTCTTCGAGAGTGAGGGTATCAATTAAGGCCAGGGCTTGTCCGCGGACGGTGGAACGTAAGTAATGAAGACGCTCGACATCGGAAATAGACTTATTTTTAATTATTAGGGATTCGAATAGGGATTTGAAATTTACCCATTGTTCTGGAGGCCTAGGGTCGAAAATAGGTAACTCAATTCCTCAATTCTTCCTTTTTCGCTAATTATTGTGCTTTTTCACAGTTAAATCATACATCCGCGCTCCTAAAATGAAAGTGAGCCAAATTCGATGCCTTTTGGGCAAAGTCAATTTTTATGTACGGCGACTTGAGGCTCTTACAGCAAAAGAATTCGTGATCTGTTGGAAGCCAGGAGTATTCTCGGTGAGCGATCATTCCTTGTTGATTCGTTGTTTGAGTTGTACGGAGCAGATAATCTCCCTGAGGATGTGACCATAACCACTCTTGAAAATCTTATTGAAAACTTACCACCCTCTCCTTCTGTATCGGAGGAAATTTACCGTCCTCTACCGGAGCCAGCGAACCCCCTTAATCGCGTTAATACGCCCCATAATGAGCCGAATTCCTCGTCAGCTATCCGCCATCTTTCACCTCCTCCTTCTGTTCCACCCAGTCGTCCCTTGTCACCATGTTTGACTAATCATACTGTAAAATGTTACGAACAAAAACCTATTCTACCTCGAATTGAGTTACCTATTTTCGACCCTAGGCCTCCAGAACAATGGGTAAATTTCAAATCCCTATTCGAATCCCTAATAATTAAAAATAAGTCTATTTCCGATGTCGAGCGTCTTCATTACTTACGTTCCACCGTCCGCGGACAAGCCCTGGCCTTAATTGATACCCTCACTCTCGAAGACGGCAATTTTGAAATAGCCTGGTCAACATTAATTGATCAATATGATCGGCCTAGGGTCACTGCGACCAGTTACTGGGCAAAAATCTTCGATTACCCTGTGCTTAATGAAAGTGTTGTTGCTTTATCTGACTTTATTTCAACTATTAAAATAAGTGTGAATGCATTACGTGTTTTGGGTCTCCCAGTTGATCAATGGGATTTTGTTTTAGTTTATCATTTACTCAAAAAAGTAGATTCCCCTACCCGACAGCTGTTTGAGAGTTCAAATCAAAGTCCTTTTCCTTCATATCTTAAAATAATTAACTTTCTCGAAAACCACCTTCTTTCATTACAAACAGCTGATTTGTACCTTTCTCGAAAAACCACTAAAAATTCATATTCTTCATCATCTGCTTCAAAATCTTTGACCAAGCACTCTCAAAAACAGGTCAATTTTTCCTCTTCTTCGTCCGGAAGTCATTGCTCGTTATGCACTCAAGAACACCTTTTGAGACAGTGCCCTAAGTTTTTGAAGCTAACGCCAAGCGAAAGGTTTTCCTTAGTTAAACAATTATCTTATTGCACCAATTGTCTTATTGGATCTCATAAAAATTTAAATTGTAGGAGCAATGTTTCTCGCAAATTGTGTTCACTGCGCCATCATTCTCTACTCCATTTTCCGTCTAAGAATAATTCCAGTCAAAAACCTCAAACCCCTTTAAAATCAGGGATCCCAACTCCCCCTACGACCTTATCGCCTTCTGATTGTTTGTCCTCACTGACTGGACCCCTTGATTCTAGTACAACAAATTCGTGTCATTCAACCTCTCCGTCCTCTTCCTTACAGGAATCTTCCATTCTTCTTTCAACGGTTCTTTTAAAAATTCATTCACCAATAAATGGGAAAAGCAAAATGGTACGCGCTTTATTAGACACTGGAAGCCAATCTTCCTTCATTGTTGATTCTTTAGCTAACGAGTTACATCTTCCTCTGACACCTGTAAATTACACGATTCGAGGCGTTTCAAATACAGAGACAGCTTTCGTAAAGCATAAGGTCTCCTTTCGTTTAACGCCTGTTGGTCAAAATTTCCCATCTTTCAATTTAAATGCCCTATGTTTCAATTCAATTTCTGGAAATTTACCATCTATTCCTCTTAAAATTGAACTATGGAATCATTTGAGGAACTTAGACCTGGCTGATCCAGGCTTTGGTATTCCCCAACCGGTATCCCTTCTGATAGGGGCGGATCTACTTCCATCAATATTCCTTGGTAAGAGTGTAAAAGGAGTTCCAGGCACTCCTATGGCCTTACAAACTGTTTTTGGGTGGACCTTATTTGGAGCCGTCCATTCTTCATCTTTTTTGTCGATAAATGAATCATTATCATCACCTCATAATTCTTTACATTCTTATCACATGTCGTCCATCAATGACGAAAACATCATAGCCAAGCTTTGGCGTCTTGACGATATCCCTCAAAAAACAATATATCATCCTGATGACTTATATGTATTGTGATCAGCTGTATTCAAAAGAAGTCCAATATGTAAATAATAGATACGTGGTTCCTTTACTTTTTAAACCTCATGAACTTTGGTGGAAAAGTCCTCAATTTCTTCAATTTTCGGAAAGAGATTGGCCCGAAGGCAAGACACTTGCCAGGAAATTCCAGCAGGATACATTGGAAGAACGTCCTTCGACTAAACTGTCATCCTTCTTGTCATTTAAAGAGGAAGACGAATTTGTTACCTCATTTTTTGATAGATTTTCTTCCCTCATCAGACTTCAACGCGTAACAGCTTATTGTTTTCGGTTTTGCACTCCGCGGAATTTTCGAATTACTGGTCCTATTAAGACCTTCGAATACACTAAAGCCTTGAATTACTGGGTTTTCAAGGTTCAATCTTCATTTTTCACTAATGAAATCAAAGCGTTGAAAAAAGGGGATCAAATAGCCAACCATTCTCTTTTGAAACTTTCACCTTTTCTTGATGACGAAAATATTATTAGAGTTGGAGGAAGACTGTGGATGAGGAACACCCCATTCTTCTCCCATCAAAATCCAATCTATCTCCACTCATATGTAAATTTTATCATATCCAATTCGGTCACTTAAAACAAGAAACCTTGATAGCTATGGTGAGAAAAAAGTTCTGGATTTTGTCCGCTCGAAAGATGATTAGATCAATTATTTATGAATGTGTGACCTGTTACAAACTAAGGCCAAGATTTATATCTCCTGTTATGGGAAATCTACCCCCGGCCAGAGTACAACAATCTCGTCCATTTTCCAAAGTTTCGATTGACCTGGCTGGTCCCTTCTTAGTAAAATCTTCACGTTTAAGAAAAACGGTTACGTATGAAGGGTATATCGTCGTTTTTGTTTGTATGTCAGTGAAGGCAATCCATTTGGAACTCGTATCGGAATAATCAACCCCATCT
This sequence comes from Corythucha ciliata, assembly GCA_038030265.1. Lineage (NCBI taxonomy): Eukaryota > Metazoa > Arthropoda > Insecta > Hemiptera > Tingidae > Corythucha > Corythucha ciliata. The sequence goes on along the minus strand of CM075941.1, from coordinate 24,015,806 downwards.
TTTCTCGCGGCGCTTGCTAGATTTGTAGCTAGACGAGGCTGTCCGAGAGACCTTTTTTCTGATAACGGTACGAATTTTGTCGGAGCCGACAGAGAACTAAGAAAATTCGTCTCTGTTAACTTAAATTCAGACGAAGTATTAGACCAATATGCGATAAAAGGCATTACCTGGCATTTTCAGCCACCATCAGCTCCTCATTTTGGAGGTTTACATGAAAGTATGGTAAAATCAGTAAAATCATATTTTAAAAAATTAATGGGGACCCAAGTGCTCACTTTTGAAGAATTTAACACCTTGATAATAAAAATAGAATCATTTCTGAATTCTCGACCCATCACAACAATGTCAAATGATCCAAATGATTGTACCGTGCTTACACCAGCGCATTTCCTCATGTCAACACATGCTGTTTCCTTGCCTGAAGAGCATCTCCTTAACATCAATCAAAACTATTTATCCAGATGGAAACTGGTTAACGCTATTAGTCAACACTTCTGGAAAAGGTGGCATAACGAGTATCTGCTTTCCTTGCACCGTCCTTTCTTCCTGTAACCAATGGTGACCTAGTCATCCTTCGTGACGATAATGTCAACTCTCTCGAGTGGAAAATTGGCAGAGTCCTCGAATCTGGCAAAAATGGAGTCGTTAGGGTCGTCACAATTAAAATTCCCTACCATGTCAATGGTATCCTTCATTGGAAAACGCTAAAACGACCTGCCACAAAATTGGCTCTTCTTCCATTTGACAACAATTCGGAAAATTGAAGTCCCAATCAAAATTTATCATCCATCACCCACCCTCTCTTGCTTTTATTTTTATTTTGTTTTGTGTTTATTATCATTATTCAATTCTCATTTCTTTGGTTTTTGTCGTCTGCTCTACATATACATATAGAATGAACAAGGCATGGCAAATAAATGTCGCCACGCTCATCATAACCGTTTCCGAAGCTCATAACGGCTTCAGGGAGGGGGGGGGCGGAATGTTATGTTTTCTATTCTACTAATTACTATACTTCATCTTTCACTTTCCTACTTATTCTTTCTCTTCGAGGCAGCTTCAAAGCGTCAATTGTTTTTTAATTATTTTCAAGACCGAGCCAGTGATTATTATCACAAAAACGGAACAAGCTGTTTTATAGAATTAAAAAAAAAATATTCTCACTTGCTTGGTACCATTCGAGAAGAGCGGTGGTATTTTTATTATTATTCATATTTGTGCCGAATTGTCGTAATTTTGGACAAGTCGCCCTCGTTATTCTACTGGTCGGGTCTGTCGTCAGTACTTCGACATTAGCGTCATCCGGCATCTTCTATTTCTTCAAAATATCGGCGTTCGTTTCTTTTCTCGTCAAATCATCAAAGAGCTGCGATCGTCAAAGAGCGTCGTCGTCGGTCTCGATCAACTACGGATCAATAGCGATCCATCCACCGTCGTTATCTTCTCGCATTGCAATTGAGCAACACCTCCCGGTGCGGGAGTTCTATTCATTGTCCATCGTCTGACATTTCCCAAGTTCGATCACAAGTCTGGTAATGGTACGTTCAGTCTTAGCGGTAATAATCGTTGTATTCGTGTCTTAAAAATTTCACATTTATATGTCTTACAGCCAACGCCTGCGAAGCAGTCCTTACCAGAGTCTTCTCTTTTTTCTATTCTTCGTTTTCTTTTAAAATACATTTTTATTCTCTTTTTTAAAAAGAGAGTGGTCCTCCACTTTTGATTTTTTATTATTTTTTCTCAAACCATAACATTTTTGGTCTGCTCCGGACCGGATCTTATTTGTCTCTTCTTTCATTTTCCGTCTGTCTGTTCTCTTCTTTCTTCCTTTTTCGCTAATTATTGTGCTTTTTCAGAGTTAAATCATACAACCGCGCTCCTAAAATGAAAGTGAGCCAAATTCGATGCCTTTTGGGCAAAGTCAATTTTTATGTACGGCGACTTGAGACTCTTACAGCAAAAGAATTCGTGAGCACTGCTGATCTGTTGGAAGCCAGGAGTATTCTCGGTGAGCGATCATTCCTTGTTGATTCGTTGTTTTGAGTTGTATGGAGCAGATAATCTCCCTGAGGATGTGACCATAACCACTCTTGTAATGCATTGCATATTTCAACTTAGTGATAGCACGGATGTCGAAAATAATATAAAATATAATTCAATCCACTTTTTTTCTCTTGGAAGAGCCTGACAGAGGACGCGTCTTCTTGACACTTGTAACGTCGTCTATAAGAAATGTCGAAATGTCTTCCGTTTCGCCTTCTATGTATATCCGTCGGGTCTTCTATATGTATATCTACACAGTCAAACTCCATGAGTGGGTCCGGTCGATTCTCACATGACTCGCCACTGCAATTAATGCAGACTGTAGAACACTTGAGGCCGGCTTTTCTGCACCCACATGCATTGGTACAACCCTTCTTACAGACACGGGAAACCATCTTCAAGACTTCAAGAGTAGGGAGGGAGCCGGATCATTAGACACTTGTGAAAGCCCGAATCCTATATCGAATGCCCAAACTCAACGGTGACTGTCACATTTACCATAGCAGAGAAAATTATAGCTGTTGTAAGCCGGGGAAATTTGGGCTTTCAGTGGTGGATGTTATTTTTATATAATCTATCGATACAAATATTACGGTTACACACGGAAATCAACACCATTTAGATATTCAACTTATGGCGACATTTAAACTGGGCTTTCAATTTGTGTCCCCTGTATTAATTGGTCCAGCATGATCTCCGTCAGATGATCGAAAATCCGTATCGGAGGCGTGTCGATAGCAGTGCATAAAAATATGCTGCAAGTCTTTCAGCGTGAGGCCTTACCTTTTTAATAAGATATACGCCACAAATTCTGTTATTATATCTCACGATTATACGACACATTAGTCCCTCGGACCAAATTAGATGTTCGGAAGCCAGGTACCTGGGGATTTTAGGATTGACTTTCCCGTCTCGATTTGACTTTTTTCCTGAGAGCACTGTTTCATGCTCTCTCTGAAATTTTAAATGGGTGAATGAAATAATAAAATTGAACTATGCAGTCTTAGGCGAATAAATAAAGTAACGGTAGCAAAACATAATATAGTGGGGAGGGCACGACCCTTTAGGACAAAATTATGGGTCGCGACCCAAGCGTGGATAACAGACGGCGACCCAGCCAGGAAAAGCCCGCGACTCATACGCTGAAAACCACTATCAAACCCAACCTCTATCAAAATATTGGATATGCGTAACAAGTCGTTTGGCCTCATTTTTGAAGATTCAGTCTAGTCTAGCAAAATAATTAGTACTATCATGATCATTAAAGGTTTCTAAACGAAGAACCATAGACAGAATTTCGAAGTGTTGACAAATTTGCCTAAATTTGACGAGCTGTATCTTGGAAACGGTAATACATTTAGAACCCGCTTTAGGCTGGTTTTCTCAGAAATTTTCTCAACTTTAAAAAGTTACTTAGAAGCCACAACCGAAAAATGGCTAGTTTAGCGTGAAAGAGCCAAAACCCCAAAAAAGCCCCAAATTTTTGTGGTTTTTCGAGAATTCCAGGATGATTCCGATGTCTTTTGAGGTCAACAATTTGAACACGTCATACCAGCACCATCCCAGACAATATAAAATAAAAAAATCATCTACCCTAATTATTGCAACCTGACCCCCCTTTTTAGTTCTTATTTTACTGGACTAATAAGTAAATTAGACAATAAATCGTGTAATATTAAAACATTTTTAATGGAAAAAATGAAACACGAGCCCGCAAACCATATTTATAACAATGTGTCATAATTTAAAAGAATCCATATGAGTAGATTCGTCTCTTTTCGGTTGAAAATTCACGAAGGAAGGAAAAATGTGAAAAATGCCGTATTCAGTAGTAAGTCAATGAACCTATACGTAAATCATCTCCAGTAACTCATGCATGTAAAAAATAAGATGTGTGTCGAAACATGTTACTGTGTCTCCTAACCTGCACCCGCCCATGGAGCTGCACACTATCAAGCCTGATTGACGATTTCCTGAAAATCTTGAAACACGCTTTAAACTTTTATGATGATCCTCCACACACAGTACGCCCATCACGTTTGACCAACCACGCTCTACAAGCAGATTGGCACGTATGCGGCTTGACGTTACTCAGTAATTTTTTTTATTATTCCAGTTCGATGAAGCCAGTTCCAGTTTAACCAAAATTTATTTCCCATTATTCCTGTGAAATATGAAGCCGAACGAAGTAAAGGTACAGCAGAGCAGGAACCTAATCGAGAAATGTTCTCCTGAAACTCTTTTTCTACATGTTTCTATTGCGAAGTTGACGACCGAGTATCTCCTTACGAACATTAAATATTCCATGAAAAAAATAAATCCCATTTTCTACCAAGAAGAAGCCTCATTTCACAGAAAATCACAACAGTAGTGGAAAAAGTAGGCATGATCCTATCCAAGCAGTAGTCTTGTTGGGAACAAAATGGAGCCCTCCAGTCCCATGAACCGGTCTTTATAAAGCCACTGTAATGTCGCCCGCTCAAGGCTCTCCCAGCGGGCAAATTTCAAGTCTTTACGCCCGTCTGTACAAAAACGTGGTTTTTGGGCTGCCTTATTTCCCAAATGTGGCGTTTTTTGCCACATAACTGATACCACTGATTTTTCTAGTAGGTTTCAATGCTTTTCACTTATGTAAAATTAAATTCTGAAAACTTTGATTTCTTGACATTTTTCGATTGGAACAGCCGTTTTTAAGTTGCAGCTGCCTTAGTAATTTCTATTAATTTTACCAAAAGTGGCTAATTTAAAAAAAAATCAATACCGTTGAAACGGCTGGGTCAATTGTCACAAAAGAAAAAACGATTCGACGCAGAATTCAATGCTTTTCAAAAAATGAGAGGGAAACATTTTCCGTAGAATGCGTCATTAAGGAGTTATTAGCAAAAAACTGAAAAAAGTGCCAAAAATTTAAGCAGGGACCCGAGGGGCATGCTATAGGGTACGGGATACCGAGACACCGGCCAGCTGCCCCCCGCCACCGGTCAGCCTTCGTCAGGATCCCTCCCCCTCCCCTGACGAACCTCAACCATCCATCGCCATTTTGGACCCCCCCCCCCAGACTAATCCATGTTGGACCCACCCCCGGGCCAACCACCCTCGACCAGTGATTGTGATTGTCTGGTCAGTATCAGACCAGTCCCGCGCCCCACCTCTCATTACCTACAGGCGTAGCAGATTGAGAATGCTCCACCACCACCCCCTAAACAGCCTTTGGTAACATCCTCAACGCAACAATTAGAAATGAAAATGAAAACGAGAATGCCGCCTCCCTCGAGCAAGGGGGGGAAAAAAAAAAAAATAAAATGAGACCCCTCCCTTAACAGGATTCATGCTCGGGACCGCACGGTGGGAGGCCACTGATTTAACCACTAGACTACAACGATGAGTTGGGTACGGTCGGGAAAGTCAGAATGAATACCAGAATAAGAGAAGTAAACTTCCGACATGTAGATATTTAGGTAACAAGTGTAACGGAACGTTAAGCCCTGTTTCCAATTGTTCTTTAGAACGTTCCTTCGGAGCCGATCGGTGAAAAAAAAAGGTTTTAGCATCAGTCCACTTTATAATGGTCGTTCATAATAAAAACTCATGGTAATAAATACTCATAGCTCATAGTACATAAAAAAATATCGAACCGAATTAATTCGTCCGAGGTACAAAATTAAATAAATAAAAAGAGTTCAATTACCTGGGAAATAATAGTGGTGAGAGAACATCCTGGCACTTTTTAGAACCAGAAACAAATACTCAATAGACATAACCGCACCCCAGATCAACGTCGTTCCCAAACATACCAACGACACGCCCCCCCCCCCCCACAAAACCCATTCACCGAATGAGGAAGATTCGCATTTTTCAAAACATTTTTTTTTATATACTAGGGGCCTTGTGTTACCTGGAAAAAATATTTTTTTTTTTAGCCTAGTAGAAATATTTCATTTGCAAATTTTAAAAGTATTAAATTTGTATTCCCGCTCAAATGTGCGGCCATATTGCTTACGTAATCGTCGTGTCTTTCTCAGTCACTCTTTACTCTCTGTCTCTCTTTTGTTCGACGTCCCCCTACTTCTTCAAAGTTCAGGGGGCCTGTTCTGTAACTTTTAGTTGAGTGTCACTATCACTGTCACTGTTCCCTGTCATTTCAACTGTTTCTTGTAACTGCCATTTGAACTGCTTCCTGTGATAATTACCGGAGTTTCGTAAAACCAGCCAAGTGTTCCTTTATAACCTGTACATTACCTTCCCCTATGCGTGTTTGTGAGCGCACATCAATCAACAGGTGTTCTAGCGGACTGTCATTTTCGAAAAAAACGTGAAAAATGTAAGTATTATATAATTAATTCATCGTTCTGAGTTAATTGTTTGGTACCAAAATATGGATGACAGCCGGAATACAATTTGTTCGTCGTATTAAATTATTTTTTTATGTTAGGTCTGGTAATGCTACGAACATGGTACTACGGTAGCGGCGTTTGTTGGGAGAATTTCAGAGGCCCAAAAAGAAGCAATGGTGAACTTTATTATGGAAAATATCATGATGAATCAGGGACTTTCATTGACTGCTCGTGGTAAATCAACGTACAAAGAAAAATGGAATCAGTTAGCCTTAGTTTTGAATGCCATGAATGGGACAGTGAAAAGTTCTGAAAAATGGCAACGAGTAAGTATGAATTAATAACTTTGCCAATGCGAGCTTCTGTACAATTTTCCCTAAGACTTGGTCTCACATGAAAAGTGTGCTGAACCCCCCCCCCCCCCGTAGATGCACGGCATGCGGTTGTGGTATTTTGAATTTTAGAATCTCAAATTAAGACGGTTGGCACCAGCACCGTTGGCAGAGCAAAACTTATTGTTTTGACTGAGTTATTCAGTTTTTACTAGTTTTAACTAGCAAAAACTAATATTATATTAATAAGGAACAATTTATCCGTAAATTCTATTTTTCCCTGACCTCCATCGTCAATTCTAGATTTACCTAGTGAATACTAGTTTTAGCTAAGGAGCTTTGGTAAAGCTAGTTATGTCTAGGTAATTCGGGTTTTGACGGTAACATGTATACCCAATCGTTGGGACGTCCACCATATTTGCATCTTCCATTGTTAAGAGGAATTCCACTGACATTTGCATTACCAATCTTTTCCGTGTTAAGCATAAATTATCATCGTGTTAGTTCGTGTGTTAATTTCAAGAAGCTGTGGAATTTTTCAGGTATTATTTTTAATAGATGATTGTATGTATGTATGCTCAGTGCAATGATTTCTTGGTAAGTTGTGGGGAAGTTAGGATGAAAGAATGAGATGAGAAAGTTCCGGACCTGTTTCTCGGTGTTTATCCATTTGTACGTATCGTCGTTCCAGCCGATGGTGGAGTGCCACACCGCCAACTGCAATGATGTACTCACTGTGTCTTTTTTTAAAACCTTTACGACAGCCAAGTCGTAGGCTTTAGCTGCTACGAAATTCATCATGATGTAAATTCGGGCGAGTAGATGGAGACCCTGCGAAAAAAAAAAAGAAAAGATAACCTGTATTAACCTCAAATAAAAGAACCTAAGAAATCGAACTGTCGACATGTCGACAACCACGTGGCCGCCAATCTGTCGACGTGTCGACATTCCTTTTTCAGGGTTTCTTTTTTACGCTTTGTTGCAGAGGTGCAGGGGGTGGCGGTGGTACAACCAATACGTCTTCCAATGAGGCCATCTCCGAGGGTGTTGTTCGGTGATGAAATGGTGTTAATGTCGAGGTCGATGCAATAGCCTCACCTTGCTGCTGCTGCTGCTGCTCTTGTTGCTGTCGGCGTTCTAGCAAAGACCGCAACATTGGAGAGGAGACGACGCAACAGGTCGCATTTGGTGGGTGCAATAAGTGGATACTATATTTACCAGGAGACATACTGCGACAATTATTAATGATCTCGGTGAGCATCCTCTCCTGTTCGGCTATGCCTTCTTCAACCTGCTGCGGATTCATATTAACTGAGAGCTTCTTTTCAAACAACTCGTCACTCGACACGTCTTTTCACGCGACTGAATATGTGCATAATGCACCTGTCATATTATACATAAAGCTCTCCAAACCGTCGATTGCACAAGACACCTTACAAATATTCATAACATGTAAAGTTTGCAACATTGTACTTCTTCAAACCTCAACACGTATCAGATTTACATTTTTTTCCAAGATAAAACAAAGGAACATTTTCCTATAATACTAGATTAATAAAACAAACATCACCTTAAAGTCGTAAACAAGTAACGACACTTGGCTTACACTCTGATTTATTGAATATTAATATTCTACTCGGATATTCAACACGATGAATATTATATTTGCATCTTCCATTGTTAAGAGGAATTCCACTGACATTTGCATTACCAATCTTTTCCGTGTTAAGCATAAATTATCATCGTGTTAGTTAGTGTGTTAATTTCAAGAAGCTGTGGAATTTTTCAGGTATTATTTTTAATAGATGATTGTATGTATGTATGTTCAGTGCAATGATTTCTTGGTAAGTTGGGATGAAAGAATGAGATGAGAAAGTTCCGGACCTGTTTCTCGGTGTTTATCCATTTGTACGTATCGTCGTTCCAGCCGATGGTGGAGTGCCACACCGCCAACTGCAATGATGTACTAACTGTGTCTTTTTTTAAAACCTTTACGACAGCCAAGTCGTAGGCTTTAGCTGCTACGAAATTCATCATGATGTAAATTCGGGCGAGTAGATGGAGACCCTGCGAAAAAAAAAGAAAAAAAGATAACCTGTATTAACCTCAAATAAAAGAACCTAAGAAATCGAACTGTCGACATGTCGACAACCACGTGGCCGCCAATCTGTCGGGGAAAAGGAAAAGTTTCCGGAAAACGGCGGGTGAACTTGAAACCGCGATCAGTGGAGATATAGACTCAATTCATGTGCGGTCGTTATTAGACTCTTTGACAGTGCGGTTTGAAGAATTAAGAAAAGTGGATTTAATGTTGCATGAACTTTTATTAGAAGAAGGGAGTGAAGAGTACTGGATACAGAGGTCGATGATGTGGATGCAATAATAGTTGAGTTTAATATTTTAAATGTTAAGACTCGTTCAGCTTTGTCGGAAGTAGAGCAAACAGAAGTCGAATCACGAATCAGTTCAAAGTCTAGTGAAACCTCTACAAGAAGAAAATTTAAACTTCCTCAGATCGAATTACGAAAATTCGACGGCAACTTAAAAGATTGGGTAGCATTTTGGTCCCAATTTGAAAAAATACATGAAGACCCCGAATTAGACGACGCGGACAAATTCCACTATTTGCTACAGCCATTGAGTGAAGGCTCTAGTGCGAGGACTGTAGTAGAAGCTTATCCTCCATGCAAGGAAAACTATCAGAAAGCAATCGACGCATTAAAAGAAAGGTTCGGGCGAAAGGAACTTTTAATAGATTTATATATGCGTGAATTAGCCGGTTTGGTAATCGGCAACAGAGGAACAACCCGAGAAAAGTTATCACTTTTTTATGGTAGATTGCAAGCGCAAATTAAGGCCTTAGAATCCTTGCAAGTTAACATTGGGATGAGCGCTGCCTTGTTGGCACCGCTTGTGGAATCATTTTTAACAGAAGAATTAATTCGACTATTTCGACGAAAAACGAATGACTCATTGGGTGCTGAAGGGGGGGACCCCTCAGCAAAAGAAACATTAAAATATTTATTAAACTTCTTAAAAAGTGAAGTTGAAAACGAAGAGCAAATCACGCTCGTTTTGAATTGACAAAAAAAAGATAACCGAGAAAGAGAAGTTAGCAGAGCAAGCACTTCAACGGACTCATTGCGGGGAGTGACGGGGGGAAGAGCTACCGCAGCTGGATTAGTGTCTACGACGAGACCCCTTAAATGCTTTTTTTTGTGAGTGGGGCCCACATACGATCGAGAATTGTGAGAAAGGAAAACGAGCTTCCTTAGAAGAAAGAAAAAACACATTGATAAAAAAAGGAAGATGCTTTAGATGAACTTCATTTGGACACTTGGCTAAAAAATGTCACGTTAAAGTCAGGTGCGTGCAATGTGGGTTTAGCCATGACAAATTTGTCTGCCCCGGCCCTCTCCCCTCCACTAACCCTAGGCCACCGAGGGAGGTGAGTTTATCTAGCCTATAGTGAGCAACGGAAAAGTATATTTTACAAACGATGGTAGTTTTGCTACAAGGACAGCAGGGATTTGTACAAGTTCGTGCCCTGCTTGATTCGGCATCTCAAAGAACATATATTAAAAGATGCATTGCTAGAGAACTCGGATTGGAAGCTGTCAGACAAGACGTTTTTGCACAGGTAGTATTCGGTGGGAGTCGTTTGAAGAGCCGCGTCCACGACGTTTTTCGCGTACACGCCACTAATTTGGGGCAAACTTTTGCCTGTAATTTCGAAGAAGTCGGCATTGAAGACATCTGCAGCGACCTAGACGTGTTGGATGGGCGGGAGGTGTTTTTTGAGGAGGTGATAGAAGAAGGAATAATCCCTCAGGATCGGCCGGGACCTGTTGACTTATTGATTGGTGCTGACATAATGGGACCCCTTGTTACGAGTCAAAACAAGGCATTAAAGAACGGTTTGGTGGCGACTAGAACGATGCTAGGATGGACCATTTTTGTTTTAGTTCGCCAAGATTTATCCCTTCCCCTTACCCCGACGGAAATTACAAGCTTATTTTGTGGAGAAGTAAAAGACGATATCTCGCGTTTATGGCAACTTGATTTATTAGGGATAAAAGAAAGCGGGGAAAAATTGACCGAACAAGAAAAGGCGAAGGACATTTTCCAGTTCTTCAAGAATACAAGTACAGTTGACAACGAGACGGGGAGATATACAGTGAGTCTCCCTTGGAAAGATGGCCCCCCATTGGACAATTATCAGGCGGCGTATGAAAGGACGAGGAGGGTGTGGGCAAGATTGAGAAATAATGGTCTAATCACCGCTTATGAAGAAGTATTTGACAGTTGGAAAAAGGAGGGGATTATTGAAGAGGTTGACCCTTTACGAGAGCCGAAAAAAGGATATTTTCTCCCTCATCGATGGGTAGTGAAGAAGGAGGGGACTAGTACCAGAGTGCGACCGGTGTTCCGGTGCGTCGGCGAAGACGGCTACCTCTTTGTCGTTAAACGATTGCTTGGAGGTTGGGGGGAACCTTATCGAGCTAATACCGGATTTATTGCTACGTTTCCGTATTCACCCCATTGGAATAGTCGCCGAAATAAAACAAGCCTTTCTTCAGATTAGTGTGAAAGAGGCCGACAGAGATTTTTTACGATTCGTAAGGTTCAATGAAGAGGGGGAGACGGTAGAATATAGACACGCGCGAGTGGTGTTCGGCGTGTGTAGCAGCCCTTATCAACTAGGGGCGGTGTTAAAAGATTTGTTGTCGTCGCAGAGGGAAAGAACAACCGATAGATTTCTTGTCGAAATTATACAGTTGATAGAAGACAGTTTTTATGTGGACAATTTGGTGATTAGTGTCCCCCACGAAGAGGCGGTAAATATCATAAAAGACACCGCTAGTAGCCTTCTTGCGGCCCACCAGTTTAATTTACGAGGGTGGGAGAGGAGTGGGGGGAGGGACCCTCCTACAACTAGAGTTCTTGGAATGGCGTGGAATACAGAACGTGATGAATTAGGACTTTCTTTCGATCCACCCAAAGACTTCTTGACCAAAAAGATAACAAAGAGATATATTTCATCGACGACACAAAGGATTTTTGACCCCCTCGGATTAGCCTGCCCCGTAACGATACGCCCGAAAGCAATCTTGCAAAGGTTGTGGCAAGCTAAACTTCATTGGTACGAGGAAGTAGACCTCACCACCGCAGAAGAGGTGAGGGACTAGTGCCGGCAATTGCCCTATTTGACTGAGATTCGTGTACCGAGGTGGGCGTTGGGCGAGTTACGCGACGGAATTGAGTTTCACGTCTTTGTAGACGCTAGTCAAGAAGCTTATGCGGCAGAGGTTTTCGCTCGTATAGAAAAAGAGAATGAAATACAAACCCAGTTAGAGGCCGCAAAAACAAGAGTGGCTCCGCCAAAAGAACTCACTATTCAGTAAATTAATTAAACTGATATTATCCGGACGACGATGGAAGGGCATAGCCCAACACGATTCGAGTTTCGAGAAAAAATGGCTCTCCGGCGGGATTTGAACCCGCAACCTCTGGATTACCAGTCCAGCACGCTGCCATTTGCGCCACGGAGGCGCCTATGGGAGTCGTACTCCGAGGGATAAGCTAAGCCGAACCCCACCTAGGTCCATTGTTTCTCGAAACTCTAGGCGCTTCTCCTGATCGGTAAACCACGCCGAATTTAATCTTATCTAGATGTTGTTAGATTGATATAATGAATAAATCTGTCGCCGGCATTTTAATTAGTAAATTAATTAAACTGATATTATCCGGACGACGATGGAAGGGCATAGCCCAACACGATTCGAGTTTCGAGAAAAAATGGCACCTAGGTGGGGTTCGGCTTAGCTTATCCCTCGGAGTACGACTCCCATAGGCGCCTCCGTGGCGCAAATGGCAGCGTGCTGGACTGGTAATCCAGAGGTTGCGGGTTCAAATCCCGCCGGAGAGCCATTTTTTCTCGAAACTCGAATCGTGTTGGGCTATGCCCTTCCATCGTCGTCCGGATAATATCAGTTTAATTAATTTACTAATTAAAATGCCGGCGACAGATTTATTCATTATATCAATCTAACAACATCTAGATAAGATTAAATTCGGCGTGGTTTACCGATCAGGAGAAGCGCCTAGAGTTTCGAGAAACAATGGACCTAGGTGGGGTTCGGCTTAGCTTATCCCTCGGAGTACGACTCCCATAGGCGCCTCCGTGGCGCAAATGGCAGCGTGCTGGACTGGTAATCCAGAGGTTGCGGGTTCAAATCCCGCCGGAGAGCCATTTTTTCTCGAAACTCGAATCGTGTTGGGCTATGCCCTTCCATCGTCGTCCGGATAATATCAGTTTAATTAATTTACTAATTAAAATGCCGGCGACAGATTTATTCATTATATCAATCTAACAACATCTAGATAAGATTAAATTCGGCGTGGTTTACCGATCAGGAGAAGCGCCTAGAGTTTCGAGAAACAATGGACCTAGGTGGGGTTCGGCTTAGCTTATCCCTCGGAGTACGACTCCCATAGGCGCCTCCGTGGCGCAAATGGCAGCGTGCTGGACTGGTAATCCAGAGGTTGCGGGTTCAAATCCCGCCGGAGAGCCATTTTTTCTCGAAACTCGAATCGTGTTGGGCTATGCCCTTCCATCGTCGTCCGGATAATATCAGTTTAATTAATTTACTAATTAAAATGCCGGCGACAGATTTATTCATTATATCAATCTAACAACATCTAGATAAGATTAAATTCGGCGTGGTTTACCGATCAGGAGAAGCGCCTAGAGTTTCGAGAAACAATGGACCTAGGTGGGGTTCGGCTTAGCTTATCCCTCGGAGTACGACTCCCATAGGCGCCTCCGTGGCGCAAATGGCAGCGTGCTGGACTGGTAATCCAGAGGTTGCGGGTTCAAATCCCGCCGGAGAGCCATTTTTTCTCGAAACTCGAATCGTGTTGGGCTATGCCCTTCCATCGTCGTCCGGATAATATCAGTTTAATTAATTTACTAATTAAAATGCCGGCGACAGATTTATTCATTATATCAATCTAACTCACTATTCCTCGAGGTTGCCGGAGTTTTGCGGTCCGGAGGTTTGCGGTCACCATAAAAAAAAGGATAACCCTATACCTGTAAAGGATAGTAGAAAGAAATGCCTTGGAGAACTGCGGTCATGTCTCTCCCCAGCCTATAGCTCACTTTACCTTCTGTACAATCGTTCCACTACCGTAGGAAAACACAGCTTTGAAATCAATGAGATTGCTTGGTAGGTCGAGTTGAACTTCTAGGGACCAGTTTGGGATGCTACAGTTATGCTATTAAAGTTTCGGTCCGTGAATAGGAGTGAAGGGACAAGGGAGTAGGTTTTTCACCAGTTCTTGTTCGCCAAAATATATGTAGAGTTCTGAGCTACACCTTTAGATAACAGTTAGTATTTAGTGACTATGTACCAACATGCAATCACTTGATTGACTCGACTTTGTCGAAAAAGCGAATGTGACGGACTGTTGCAAACGGTTGTTGCGGAGAACGCTCTTGAGTCATTTTGTTGGTTTACAAACACCTCGTACGATAACATACTAAAATCTAGAGAAATAAGTCACTTCATTCCTATTCACTGACTGAAAAACTGAAACTTTTAGCATAGCTATAGCATCCCTAACTAGTCCCCAGAACTTAGACTCCACCAACCAAGCTTATTTCATTGATTTCAAAGCTGTGCGTTCTAATGATAGTGGAACGATTGTACAGAAGCAAAGTTGAGCTATAGGTTGGGGAGACACACGACCGCAGTTCTCCGAGGTATTTCTTTCCACTACCCTTTGCAGGTATAGGATTATCCTTTTTTTAAGGAGACCGCAAAACTCCGGACACCTCGGTAACCAGTACCTAATTTATCTCATCCAACTGATGAGGAGAGTATAGGCTAAGCGCTGTTCCGTATAGTTTTAGTCAGCCGAAAAATTGTACCTCCTGCTCTGACGAGATGTGCTCTGGTTACACTTGCAACAAAACACAGCATGACGTGGTTCCAGAAATTATTGGTGTGGCCAATGTAAAAAAAAAAGCGGTCTCCAGACCAGAATGAATTTGAAGCGTTGTCATCACGAACGCTTAAAGGGTTGCCACCGTAAAAATTGATGCTGCTCACTTGATTTGAAAACCCTATGTTACCACAGTAAAAATTGAAGTGCACTACCTCATTGTTTTCTGAGATTCTGGGTACATGGTACTGCGGTACAGTGACAGTGGCAATACTGCCAGTCTCCCACTCCTGTTCGAAGGGTCAGGAGTCGTTGTGGGGTTGTGCGAGCCACGCGTGCATTCATTCAATTCAATAGCTCGCTCGACGACCAGGAAACTCGCGCCACCCATTTTTTCAAAAGCCTAGGTAAGCTTGAACCGTAGAAGTAAACATATACCCTATCAAGTTACGCATTATCTTAGAGCATATCTTCACTTTAACGTTTCATTTTCTTTGTAGAAAACACTTCATGTTGATGTTGCAATGGATTTCCTCGGCCTCCCTGAGTCTTGGGAGTCGGACTACCGCGACTACGCAGAGGAGTTTATTGGTAAGTGAGGCTTTCAATACTATTTTATTCCTTCTTTCCCGTGATAAATCACTACTAACGGCCTCAGCACATAACGCGGACTGGTCCGCGCGCGAAAGTAACTCCACGTCAACGTTTTCAGCTCGCGTTCTGTGTGGCGTGGCCTTAATGTGGGCGCTTTTATGACTTGATTCTTGTTCGGTGAGGGTTTATCAGTAGGCAGGAGGCACTCTTTTTGAAAAAATAGTAGTGTTGTTTGATTGAGCATCCCAAATCCTGCAAAAAACTTTGCATCATGGCTCTTGGGAATATAGTGACCTCGGCTGTTCTCCATTATTATTATTAATTTATTTACTTCATTTATTTTAATTTCGTCGATCCAGGGTTGCAAAAATAGATGTAAATGGAAGAATAAGAACGTCGAGATCCCTCATGATGGTTTTAAAAGTCAACAGAAAGCCGATTTGGACAGAAAAGCCAAACGTAAACAGTGAGCAGATACATTTAACTCCGTAATTTAATTATTACTTGTAACTTGAAACTTTATTTTGTATGAATTATAAATTTATATTTTTAATAAAACTTGTTATCAATTTCGATTGCTGTGTTTATCTTATGTGTTGAACCTCAAAATTATGATCTGCCACCAACGCGTTATTTACAGCGTCCGCCGTACATTTTACTGTGGCCTGTTTCTCCGGTCTGTACGTGGTACAAGGTACAAACATTCAAACATTCATTTTACTGTAGTATGCTACGAACTGATACTTCGTTACTAAAGTCAGATTTACCGTGGCAACCATCACATTCTATCGTCGGCTCTGCTTGGGCCCAATGAAAATTTACCGTAGGGAAGAAGGAAAGATTTTTGACGTTGTACACAGTATTGTCTACTTAAAAAATCTTACGTCCCTGGCGTACTGTGTCCCCACAGTAAATTTTATCTGAAAAAGTTTTTCAGTGTGGTCATGGACAACGACGGTCCATGGTGATGGTTTCTCTAATTCCGTAACTGTTGTTGGGGCAGGGAAGTGGGAATTTGTGGTTTACTGGGTGTTTCGTCGTAAATAAAGGATAGTGAGAAGAAAAATGAAAAGACTCGCAAAAAAAATAGTAGAGGGAAAAAGCCTTGCGGCATAAAAAACCCTCGAGTACACGTTACATGGATCAATGAAGCAATGGACAATGATTGCAATCATGAACAAATTAATGCATGGATTAAGGGGTAAAGCACATCAACCACAGTTTGATTTGGATAGATTTAGATTACAGTATTGAAGTAAGAACTCAAGTAAAGTGTGTGTGTGGGAGAATAGAATGAGTACTGTAATTCAAGTGTTTACCGGCTGTTTGATATGAGTTGCCTACCGGTTTTTTGATTCCGGTTGGAGTAGATTGCCGGTTGTTTGTTCCCGATAGTTGTGTGAGTAATTCGTATGAAAGAGTTAAAATAACAAAGATATTACGCGAAGGATTTTATGATCGAACAGAGGGTTCCTTTTACGTTCGGTGTGTGAGCGGGGGGGGGGTCGAAGGAAACAGGACGACAGGTTAGATTTACGGGGATGAATGCCCCACGGACGGACCGCGACTTTAAACGACGATGGAAGTCGACACGTAACCGGACTCACGTACGACAGCCGGAGGAGACCACCAGCAGCAGAGTCGAAACGTCACTGAGAAGACGTCCCCACGAGGAAGGAGGTACGCAGAGGAGGCAAACGAGCGACGATCGATGAGGTACGTCTGGAAAGATCCCACTCGACGGGAAACGACTACCAGACGACGGGGGAGCGTCCGACGAAGGGTGCCGGCGACGATGAACGATCGAAACCAAGAGCATGAAAAAGAAAGGCTACAAAGGCACGTTAGTATACTCGCACTTCTTCGTCTGGGCGACGAGCGACAAACCTCGCGCCTTCCTATGTGATAGTCGCACTCCTCAAAGGGTGAATTCCGTCTTCTCAGCTGTTCCCGGTTTTTCCTCTGCGCGGTGTCTATTTCCCAAGAGCCAGGTGAGAATCATTCTTTATTTATCGCTAGATTATTTTCGAGGCTGGCTTACCGTGTCTCAAACTCCCGCAGATCTTGTGAATTTTCGTAATCGTAAGTCCTTTACGTTCTCCTGCGGTACAACGAGTCCTGCTGCCGTGAATGCTGGCGTCAAAGAAAATGGCCGATCTAACCGATTTTTTCTCAATCAATCTATTGTTCCCCACTCCTGTGGTCCGCCGAAAGGTGTATCCTTCCGCTGCAGAGGCTGAGGTCCAGGTGTGTCTCCTGTTGAACGCCACCACGATGATTCTCAATTCGCGATTACCGTAAGCTTTTCCCTTTTCGCTTGTTTACCGATATTCCGCGTAACGATCATCTTTCGATTTCACTTTAGGAGTGTGGAACAAAATTGGATTGGACTTGGATAAGGCGCCTTTACACCTGGATTATTTATCACACATCGGTCGATACCTGTTGATAACTTAACACGCCGACTGTCAACATTTACCCCTCTCACCTTGATTACAACTTACGTATGTTAATTACAGGGTGGCTCAACGAACTAGGGTGGATTTGAAAAGGGCGCTGTTCGGCTTCCCCTTACTCCATGGGGTGGGGGTTGGTCTCGTTGTAAACCTGAAGAGCGGAAGTTTCCGGTGGGTCAGTTGCAAACATGGTTTGGACAACGGAGCAACGCGTTTACGCCGTCACTCGGTTTTGGCAGACTAACCAGTCTATCGTTCAGACCCAGCGCGATTTTCGAGCTCGTTTCGCAATACCACCGCGCGGAGTGATCCCCAACGATACCTTAAGGAAAGGGTATACAGGGAAAAGCCCCGGACTCTGGACCAACTGAAGGAAGCCATCACGACAGAAATAAGGAACATCTCACGGGACACCTTGGGCAACGTCATGAGGAACTTTCATGAAAGGCTGCAGAAATGCATACAGGCCGATGGCCATCACATGGTTGAAGTTTTGTTCAAATCTTGAATTGTCATATGAAATTTCCATTTTTCTTGATTATTTTAAGCCAAATAAAAAGTTTGTACCTTCGAAAATGACTGAGTTACGAAGATTTGAAATCCACCCTAGTTCGTTGAGCCACCCTGTATATTCCTGTCGTCTAATTAAGTTCTATTCTATCCGAGCCTGGTGCAAGCCCCCCGTCTCGACCCATAACAAGAGAAATAAGTCACTTCATTCCTATTCACGGACTGAAAGACTGAAACTTTTAGCATAGCTTTAGCATCCCTAACTGGTCCCCAGAACTTCGACTCCACCTACCAAGCTTATTTCATTGATTTCAAAGCTGTGTGTTCTAATGATAGTGGAACGATTGTACAGAAGGAAAGGTTGGGGAGACACACGACTGCAGTTCTCCGAGGTATTTCTTTCTGCTACCCTTTGCAGGTATAGGATTATCCTTTTTTTAAGGTGACCGCAAAACTCCGGACACCATTCCTCGATTGGAGTTGATGGCAGCTATGTTTATAAACGAAGAAGCAATCGTTCATAGTACGTAGGACGCACAATTTGCACATTGATGCTATGATAATTCTTCCTATTTATGTAAATGTCTTCGTCGACGTTGGGCCGAACGATTGCAACGTGCGTTCCGTAAATGACACCAAGGACATCGCGCATTCCGAATTTTCGGTTAAAACTATAAATGAAGAGTAAATAAATGACGCATACAGAAAATGTACCGCGTCACCACTGTGTTACGCACTTGGCCTTTAACTGGGTTTTTTCATCATTCCTCAACGGAAATTTGACGTAATACCCCAAAAGCTCAGTTAAAAGATCACTTATTTCTGTAATGCATCGCGATACGACAGGTCTGGAAATGATAAGTAAAACAGCAAGGAATCACACATAATTAATCAACGCATCAACATTGAACTCATCTTGACACGCTATTCAATACGCTGTTGCCAACGATTGCTTGATAACTGCCGTTGGCGGAAAAGCTGAGTGCCACCATAAACTGTACACATAATTTGTTGGGACTCATGACAGTACTCAATCAACAGGAAAATGGGTAAAGGAACTCACCCTTAGATGCTCCGGTACCCTTGTACTTCGGGCGGGGTGAGCCATCCTGGGCTTCAACCGTTCAATTAAATCAACAACAAGTGCTGGAGGTAGCCGGTAATAAGAAATGAAAATTTGTTCAGGAATTGCAAAGGGATTGAAATAGTCCCGCAACCGCCTTCTCTCCAAATTGAGCGCTTGCTCTCGTTCTTCATTAGCCCTACGATTTCCCGCGACGTGAAATGCCATGACTTGAAATTATTATTTTGTAATAAATATCACACTGTTAATAATTCAAAAATAAATCAAACAAAAACTAAAAACACTTACTCAAAAAAAGGAATACACGCCGGAGAAGAAACTAACTGACAATTTTAAAAAGCCCGAAAGCCGATCAAAGGTTATAAACAATACTCTTCAAGTGATCCTTGTAACACCACTTGGCTATCCCAAAGGATAGTGAGAGTGTTCCCCCAGTCGTGACGTCAGGGGAACAGCTACAAGAGAACACTGAGATACAGAACACCAAAACATGACAATAGGACCTGACTGTTCCTAGGATCAGTCAAATTCTTACAGAACAAGCCCCCTGGTTCGCTACCGGTGTCGCGTGTTATCGTTATCAGTGTTATTGTCAAGTTGTTTTCATAACCGTCGATATTTTGTTTATTATTGAAATGCCCAGAATAAATTTACGAGAAAGCTTTGAAAAAGCTTCGACGAATAATCTTACGCTTCTGTCGATGTTTGCTGTTTGCAAATTTATTAATGAGCAAATCAAATTCACAAGCCTTGAAGGGCGAGGAGTGAAGCTAATGAAGTAAGTTTCTCTATATCAGTTGTTGGGTCACGCGGTGTAAGATTTTAATGGTGGGTTTCACCACCTCAGTTTGAGGTTTGGCTTAAAATTAAATCTGACTTACGGGGAAAAACTAGTGGTGAGCAAAAAGTGGTCTTGGTCTTGGAGTCTCGCAAGACTCTTGCAGCAAGACCAAGACCAAGACTGTTTTCTGACTGCAAGACCAAGACCAAGACTGGTAATGCAAGACCAAGACTTTTTACAAGACTCATTCGCTAAGTGTTGCGCAAGACCAAGACTGTAGTGCAAGACTCTTGCAAGTCTTGCAAGTGTAGTGCAAGAAAGAAGAGGTCGGTGATGGGTGGCCGCACAGGGTGGATGTCGGGAAGGGCTTCAAAAAATAAAATAAACTAATGACGTGGAGAAGAAGAGGCCGGCTTGAAAGGACCCGGGTCCCCCTCACCCTCGTCGTCGGACTTCGCGCTCATGAAACAGCAAGATCAGCAGCCCAAAAGACCAAACGTTACTGTTTTTTTTTTTTTTTTCTGCCATCCCTTCCTATGTGAAAATACGACGAGGGCTAGCTGCTTGTTATTATTTCTACATTTGTTCTACATTGATTATTGTTAAAAGTGGCGATCGGTACGGCATTTGCCAGCTTGCCAGTGGGAAGAACGTGGAAATAAAAATGAAAAACAGAAATACCTCTGGGCTGAAAAAACATTTGATGACCAAGCATAGGAGAGATAAAGAATCAATGGCATTATTCCCTCCTTTGCAGACAGAGCATCGTTCAACCGAAATCACCGATTTTTTTCACACCAGAACATCCGGCAACACACAAGTAAGTAGGTACATATTCTTTCAATCATGTAACTTATTTGTGGGGGAGTCCCAACTTTAGTATTTTTAATTTTTTAATTAATTTCAAGTTAAAATTCTGATTACAAAAGGGGGGTAGTTAAATCTGATTTTGTTTTATGAGCTTGGCTGGGGTTTTTCCTCACTTGTGCGTGGATGAGGGTCTCGTTTTTGCGTTGGATACCTAAAAAAATGCTCCCCGATTCTGTAATTCTTAACGCGTGCATCAGGAAAATTTTGCAGTGGATTCAAGTATAATCCCCCCCCCCCTACTGTTGTTATAGTTCTTACAGTTTGACATTGAGGGCCATATTCATAAATGCCACTCTACTCAACTTGTCCTCAATCAAAAGCCGTCGAAACAGCTGTTTTCTATCGAATGAAGACTGTTACGCCGGTTACTAAGGAGAATTTAGGCCTAAGGGCCGTATTCATAAATTCCACTTGAACTTAAATTCTCTTTAGTAACCGGCGTAACAGTCTTCATTCGATAGAAAACAGCTATTTCGACGGCTTTTGAGGACAAGTTGAGTTAGAGTGGCATTTATGAATACGGCCCTTAGTCCCAGAAACGAAGGGTAAATATTGGGGTGAAAAAAATATTCATTAATAACAATTTGAAAATTGGTTGGTACACATGTGCATTGAAGGGTCCTGACTAACATACTAAAAGTCCCCGAGGGTCGGAGGTGATGGCTGGCGGGCTGGCCAACATATTGTTTTTCGTAAAAACTATTTCCTGTTTTTTTTTGTTGCGAATATCTTTCTATCTGTCGAGTTTTTCGACCGTACTCATATTTTCAAAATTATAAAGAAAATAACTTGGGACAAAAGGTCCTGTTTATTTTTTCATGTCCGCTAACGGGTACCGGTGGTTACGCTTGAACTTAGCGGAAAGCACAAAAAAATGGGGTGGAGGGGGTGAATTTAAATGGGGTTTTCTTGATTTATGTTGACTCGGTTGGTTAGAAATAAACATTATATTACATTTTATGTCAGAATCCAACATTCTTCGAGGATAATTTGCCTTATTGTGGAGAAAAAATCAGTTGATTGAGGGCATAGAACCTGCCACTTTATGCCGTCAATTCTCCTCACAATCGATGAACACTCATCCGGAAAATGTAAATATGTATGTGAGCCAGCTCTCTGCCATCTATGGCCTCATCAGCGAGAGTTTCACAAAAGTTTTACCGGTATCCCACTTTTCCCCAAAATAAGTTCCACTGATGCACTGAACATGAATTTTTATTCCAGAATGCGGCTAATTCTCCTTATAGGATGTTACATTCTGCGATAAAATCGTTATTTTTAATCAACCGAGTCACAAAAAACCCCATTTTAACAACCCCCTCATTTTACTTCCATGTTCATTTTCCTTTCGATTCTGCAAACAAGGGCAGGTCCTCAGCTGTCCCGCACCGATTTCAATGAAATTCATTTTGGTGATCCTACACCAAAAAATATTGGGCCCGTATTTTTTATTTCCAGTGAATGGGCCCTGTGGGTCACAGGAAAAATCGGGAAAGCTGGAAATGGTTAATTTTCCAAGGTTCGGTTTCTGCAACATGATACATTTTTCGGAGGAAAATGTAACGGGAAATTCATAAAAAATAGTTTTAAAATTCCAAAATGAGTTTTTAGTGAATTTTTCCCGTGTTATTGTCGAGAAACTGTGCGCCCTTCAGGGACAACTTCATCAGAAAAATTACTTTCTTCATAAAGAATGTCAAATTTTTGTTTCTCTCCCCCCCCCCCAACACGAAAATATTGATTTTTTCAAAAATAAATCAACTAATAACATATTCATAGTGCATCTGGCGATCCGGCCTAAAAACAGCAGAATGCTACAAATTACAGAGGGAATCTCCTTCTTTTTTTTTTCAACAAATACCGTGAAATTTTTTCACAAAAGACCGAAAGGCATAGAGCAAAATGTCATGGATGTCGGAAAATATTTTGGAAATCACTCTTTTTCGATAGAAGGTTTTTTTTTCTTTCTTCTTTTTTTATTTTTTATTTTAGAAGGCTTTTTTTAATTTTTCTTCTTCTTTCTTTCAGATTCCCAAAGATCAACGTTTTGAAATTGCTACAGTGGATTGGGTTTGCAGAAAATACCTGCCCTTTTCTTTCTTTGACGACCACGAAACGAGGGAGTACCTACTTTCAGTTGATCAGTCCCGACACTAAGTTCCCGAACAGATTCGCACTTCGACGCCTCGTCAAAGAAAAGTTCAATGCACTACAATTAAAGGTGAAGGACCTCATCAAAAAATGTCCCACCAAAGTGTCATTCACGGTTGACGGATGGACATCTATAGCGGGTCGTTCCTACTACGGAATCACTGTTCATTTTATCGACACCGATTGGAACTATCAGTCATTGGTGCTTGATTTCATCCCTGCACACGGTCATCATTCCGGAAGCGATATTGCTAAGATATTTTACGATTGCCTGACCGAGTTTGATTTGACCAAAAGAGTTCAAGGCATCACAATGGACAATGCTGCGGCTAATTCGAAGTTCATCGATGCTCTTGCTCCACTTATATCAGATCCAGACTTCGATCCACAGGATGCCCATTTTCGGTGCCTTGCGCACATCTTGAACCTTGGGGTACAAGATATGCTGCAAATTTTGAACTTTCATGGTAAGCCTGATCTTTTCTGTATAGCTCATGTCTCTAGTTAATGTATCTATTCCCCCATCCGCAGAAACTCAAAGCCTGACGGAAAAGGAAAGTGATGAGGACACTGAAGGAGCCGAAGACGAAGAGATTCCAGGCATCAACGATTCCACCACGGCTGTCTCGAAAACTCGCTCTGTTTTTTCTAAAATTAAGAGAAGCGAGGCCCTTGGGAATACGTTTCGGTCGGCGTGCGAAACTGCCGGAGTTCCTTCGAATTTGAGTGTCATTGTTGACTGCCCTACTCGATGGAACTCTACAAATGAAATGCTTGGCAGAGCGATAAGGCTACGCCAGGGGATTAAAACGCTTTGTCACTCGTTACCAGAATTAACGCATTTCCTACCATCAGAAGAAGAATGGGCAATGTTTGAAAAGGCACACAAGTTTCTCATGAATTTTCAAACATTGTTGACCAAACTAAATAGCTAAAAAGGTTGTCCAACAGATCTAATACACACTTTATATAAACGTTCTATGTGCATCGCTTAGCTCAAAACAAGACATCCCATAGATGCTAAAAAGTTGTTTTTTTTAGACTCTAACTATATGTAATACAGAAGTCAAATAGATGTTTAATATAGGTCCAATGAGTCGTCAATTAAACGATAAAAAGCAATGAAAACAAACGTCTAGGAGATGTAACATGGATTTA
The DNA here is from genome assembly GCA_038030265.1 of Corythucha ciliata. Taxonomy (NCBI): domain Eukaryota; kingdom Metazoa; phylum Arthropoda; class Insecta; order Hemiptera; family Tingidae; genus Corythucha; species Corythucha ciliata. Next base: position 23,991,543 of record CM075941.1, on the reverse strand, counting down.
ACGTAAACGTCTAATGAATGTCTTATACATCAAAAGTAGACATCTCATAGATGCCAAAAAGTGTTTCTTTTAGACCCAAAATATACGCATATTGGAAGTCCAATGGACATTATATGTATATACGTTAGGTGTGACGTCTATTAGATGCCAATCAGACCTAAAAATGTTTGCTGGGTTGGAAATACAAATAGAAAAACCAAGCAACCCTTACAAACAGGCTCTGTCTTGGAGTCAGTATTACGGATGTAACACCATCAAGTATCTCATATCCTGTAGCCCTAATGGATTCGTAAATTTTTTATCCGATGGCTACTGGGGTCGTATTAGCGATGTCGAGTTGTTTACCCAATGTGGGTTCGTGAATTACATGTCTGCGGGGGACCAACTCATGGCTGATCGAGGGTTCAAAAACATAAGTAGTGTTTTGAGTGAAATTAATGCTACTCTGGTTCGCCCTCCTTCAGTAACAACTGGGGACAAATTGAAGGAAGAGGAAGTCAGTAGGGGAAGAAGAATTGCAAGCCTTAGAGCGCAAGTTGAACTGGTAATAGGGCGAATCCGGGAGTTCAGATTTTGACTTCCTCACATTGCTGTCGATAGCAACTTGGTTCATGTTTTGGATCTAGCGATAACTTGTGCAGCAGGTATCATTAATACACAGAGCATCATTTTATAAGTTTTTTGTACGCGGCGTGTATGTGCTATTTTATCAAATGCAAATATGTTATTAGGCTATTTTATAATAGACATGTTCATGATTTTAATTTTTACTTCTTATCACTCTCCGGTCTTACCCGGAAAGAATTCACCTCCAAGCTGGGGTAGTTAAAATCATATATAGTCGAAAGTAGATTTGTGTACCTAGGGAACAATTTTTCACTTTTTTGGCCCAGAGAAAGTTGCTCGCCTGAGAATAATGCTCAAGGTCAAAAAAGTAACTTTGATCCAGAGGTTCACACATAATTTTTTGAACGGAAGATTTTATTGACTTTTTTTATGTATAAAGGTCCGTTTACACACATCAGTGCCGTGAACGGGACGTGCCCCGCCCGGCAAATAAAATATTATTCTCAATGGAAATTGAAGGGTTACGTCCCTGTCACGTGCCTGATATACCTTCATCTACCGTGAATGCAGTGACCACGTATTGGTGTCATGCACTCACTTCGATCCTACCCTACTTCGATTCACCCATTTTTGTTCGAACTCATTGGTGTAGAAAGATAAGTAACAATTAACCGAAACTCATTGAAATGGTTGCTCGTCAAAAGAAAAGTCAGTCTGTCCAAAATTTCCAATTTTATGAGATTCTGGACTGCTCGTGAGCATCTTTTGTTGAGTTTGCAGTTCCATAAGATGTCGCGTTTGAGAACAATAACTGCATGACGTTCACGTTATTAGTTAGATCTCAGATTATCGTATCTCATGTCCTACTGATAGCTCGATTTTCCCCGCAGATTGTCTGGCTGATCTATTCAAAGTAAGCCAGCCGACTGTCTGTCGAATAGTTGGGGCACTCTCCGAAATAATCAGCTGTAAGAGTCCGCGGTATATTAAACTTCCCAGTTCTCTCGAAGAAATTCGTCAAACGTGGAGTGCCTTCTATAGAAAAGGAAGATTTCCGGGAGTTATAGGACTTGTCGATGGCACGCATGTACCTATTAAAAGTCCTGGAGGAGCGCAGGCTGAAATCTTCAGAAATAGAAAGGGATACTTTTCTATCAATGTACAGGTGGTTGGAGGACCGAGGGAAGAAATTTTTGACATTGTGTGTAGATGGCCAGGATCTGCGCACGATTCCCTTCGCCCTTCGCAATAAGCGTGTGCAGTGCCGCCAGAATTTTTTCATTCATCCTTTGGCTCTTTTTCTGCCCTTCAACGGTCTCTTCAAGTAAAGTTGTAATTGAAGTGGTTGAGGATTGCCCAGATCCATGTTCAATGTCATTGTCTGGTTCACTCAGATTGACGCTCGTGGGTGCGGGGGGTGAACGCGAAAAACGACAACGAGGGGACTGCTGGGATGAGCTAAAAGCCAGATCTATAATGCGGTACAAAATTACGAACGCTGTTTTAAGGAATAAGTTGATGAAAAGAAAGATTCGCCGTTATTAAGAGGCCTGAAGTTATCCGGCACTTTTGGAGTTCCCGGAAGGGACGTCCACGGTCTTCGTCGGCTGTAGAAGAACCAGCGAAATCTGATTCGTCTACGAACCTCTTTAATTTTAACCTACCCTCTTCATAATTGCCTTTCATGCGGAATGTTACCCATTACAATATAATATTTCGTAAAAATTATAAAAACTGCTTTACTGTATTCCCGGAGCACTCTAAACTTGAATGAGGTCCAGACATTATCTGGGTAGCACCGTCTTCTAATAAGCTTTGAGGCACTAGCCCTAATGATTGAGCAGACAGGCCTACGTTTTGAGCGTGTTTACGTATTTAGCCGGACTCTTAATCAACCCAAGTACCGATTCCTCGACCGAGTCTTCAAGTGACTTTCACCTCAAATAGGTTACTACGCTTCGTCTGACATTGAAAATATCCCGTCTCCTAGCGACCTAGAACCCAACTCGATTGTAATATTTGACGACTTGATACTGGCGCCGCAGGATAAAATCCGATAATTTTTTGCAATGGGCCGACACGCGGGTCTCGACGTACTGTACTTGGCTCAGAGTTACACAAAAATTCAAAAACATTTAATTTGCGATAATTTTAATTTTCTGGTTCTTTTTCCGCAAGACGTACTCAACTTGAAGCACGTATTATCTCGATCACGTGGGATCGGATATGTCATGGGAGGCCTTCCTCGATATGGTGCGTCAGTGCTGGAAGCGTGATGGAGGAGCCTTAAGGCACCTTTACACCGGAAATAACATTGTTAGAAACATTGCTAATAACATTGTTTTTGAAGCATCCTCGTCCATACCGAGACTAACAAGTTAATAACATTTATTTGTAACAAAGTTATAAACAAATTGGCATAACTTGTTAATAACATGTTACGAAAACGAAAAAAACGTTTTTAACGAAATTGTTATTAGCATGTTGGAGGACAAAATGCCAGTAACATTTCTAATAACTTGTTGACTTTTTTTATAACATTGTTAATAACATTGCTACTGACATGCCAATAAAAAAATTTCTGCTACCGGTCTGGGAGCGATAGCAAAAATGTTGACTGGGCTATTTTTCAAAGAAACACCTCCTTCTTTTCTCATTTCGACCAGTCTGTACATCCCTCTCTTCAATTATTTTATTTTTTTAAGTGGTCTCGTGCGACTGAGTTTCTCGGTATGGAGTGGTCAAAATCTCAAACAATGCACCTCGTAGAAGAATACCGCAAATTAGGCTGTTTGTGGAACGTACAACTTCCTGAGTACAAGGACAAGCAAAAAAAGAGAGATGCTTGGGAAAAGCTAGGGAGTGAATTCAATTGCGATTGGGTGGAAGTTGAAAAAAAAGTGAAGACTCTAATCGGGCAATTTCAGCGGGAATTCAAAAAGATAAAAGGGAAGTCAGGTCAAGGGGCAGAGGATGATGAAAACGCCGATCAAAGTGAAGGCACCGGGACTTGGGCTGGCCGAAGCAAGTGGTTTGCTTTCGACAGCCTGCTGTTCTTGCAGGACAAGTGGAAGCCTCATCGTACTACCGATGTAGGAATCAAGGTAAGCAAATAATATTTATTACATTATCTTCTGCTTCTCCTATAATCGGGGCACAGACCTCTCTCTCTCTCACTACGATCACCACCTCCACTTACCTTTGAATACTTCTCCTACATTTCGTTCAAACGTATTCTATCTTCCGCCTTCGTTCTTCATTGCGAGTGTTAGTGATTTCTTTAATAATTTCCCATATCGTCTTTTTTAAAAATCCTATACATAATAAAAATAATAAAAAGGCAGGCTTGGGACCTCCACCATCCGTGCACCTCTTTCTTTGCCCCGACAATACAAATTCAAATTGCTACGTTCTACCGATCCACCCCTTTTCGACAACTAGTATGACCGGTCGCATTTAGGAATTGGACATAGGGTTCCATTAATCAGTGAGTAAGGATTATTGTTAACCCTTAATGTCAAAATTTTTATTTAAACTCTCCCCACTCCCTTGTGCAACTACATTGCTGGCCCAAGCAATGCTTGAAAAATTACTCCACTATTTCTTGTCTTTCAATGCGCCCTTCATGTGACAAGAAATAATTAGCGAATTCTTCACGTACTGCTCTAGCGAGCAGTGGTGCTCTTCTCCCTACTGCTTGGAGCGATGCTAACCGAGGTTCTGCTGTGTTCCTCAAGTCTCTTGTGATGGTTTCTCCAGAGGAGTCGAATTCGTCATCGAGCAGTCCAGGAGGGCAATATACGTGCGATGAAGTTGAGCTCTTCTTGAGAAAGTTGTGAAGGAGAACGCAAGCGTGAGTGACGGTTTTTACTTTTTTAGGCTCAAGTAGATTCGTGTTACGCATTACTCGGAACACCGCAGAAAAGATGCCGAAAGCATTTTCTACTACTCGGCGTGCTCTGCAAAGACGAAAATTGAAAATTCTCTCCGGAGATCCTCTGACTTGCTCTCCTTTGTACGGTTTCATTATATTTTCAGTTAAGGGGAAGGCATCATCGGCTATAATGACGTAAGGGCTGTCATTTACCCTCCCAGGTAGTGGACACGGTCCCGGGATTCCAAGATGTCCAGTATTTAGTAACCGCGCCAACGCCGTGTTTCCGAAGACCCCTCCATCCGATATGCGTCCTTGGCATCCAATATTAGCGTACAAAAAGCAATAGTTAGCGTCAACAAGTGCCAGGAGGACAATACTGAAGAATCCTTTGTAATTAATATAGTCACTTCCGCTGTTGGGGGGAGCCATAATTGGGATGTGCTTTCCATCCATGCTGCCCAAACAGTGAGGAAAGTTCCATTTTTCCTGGTATTTTTCTACCACTTGTAGCCATTCCTCTGTCGTTTGTGGGAGCTGAAAAACAGGACGAAAGAAATTAGGTTTCAATTCATTGCCGTAGCGACCTAGTACCTATGAGATGATAATTTGAACACAACTATATGCATATTGGTTCGGTTTAATATTTTCGTACCATTTTCTTGCTTTTACTGTTTCAGACTCAACAGAACTCATATGATACCGCATCGCTGACAACAAGCGATGAGTGTGAACCCATTTCGCCTGTGACCGACACACCGCAATTACCGAAAAGATTGTTCCGCTCACCCCCCCAAAAAAAGACTAGGAAGCGATCTGCGTGAAACCCCACTCGGCTCCGGTAGTAAGTTAAGCTGGACCCAGACGGCTCCCGTGTTGTGTTCACCGTGAAACCCCACTCGGCTCCCGTGCTGTCTAAACAACACGCCGAGCGATTGTTCACCTCATTGGATCCTCGAATAATCAGTATCATATCTATTGTCGTAAGTACTGTACTGTAAAGTAAGGTACTGGACTGCTTCACCGACGACCTTATGACCTTCAAACCTACTCATTCCCGATTAGACAACGTCTTCGACTACGTTTTAGACAATTATCTACTTCCTGACAGCCGATTCCCTCCCGAAATATGGGCTGAGTGTTCACCGTCTCCAACCCTCACTACAAATTGCTGTGAAGCCTTTCATAGCAAATTCAATCGGGAGTTTCCTGGTCCTCATCCGAACATTTTCAGGGTCGTAGATGTCTTGAAGGAGATACAAATGGAGACCCACATAAAAGCTAACTCCACCATCCAAAACGTTAACCCTCGAACCCGGAAGAAGCAGGCATTCCTTGAGGACCTGATACGGCAATACACATCCGGAGCCATTTCGCGTCTCAATTTTGTGAAACTAGCATGCTGCAAAAATTTGCCTTGAATTTGCATGACTTACGGTTGTTTCGACCGCATAATACCACCAACACATTTTTAACCACACCTACCTTCAAGTAGGCAGTCCTAAGTCTGCATAAGTGGGAAGGAAAGTGTGCTGGTAACTGCTTAGTAGGAGCCGAGTGGGGTGCTGGTCTGAAAGAACCGGAGCCGAGTGGGGTCTCACAAATTTCAAAGTTCGGGAGCCGAGTGGGGTCTCACAAATTTGAAAGTTCGGGAGCCGAGTGGGTCGAATCGGAGCCGTCTGGGGTCCAACCGCGATCTGTACACATGGACAAAATTACAGAAGAGGCGTATGAAGTAATGAAGAGCCTACAATCAAGTGCTGACAAAGACGAATGTCAAGCATACGGAGACTACGTTGCTAGTAAAATGAGACTCCTGCCTGCTGAAACCAGAAATAAAGTTCAGCATTCAATTAATGAATTGCTGTTCCTGGCTGTGGAGGAAACGTTCAATTCTCAAGGCACAACCTCATCACGACCACTGGATGAAACCTCGTCCTCTGAAAAGGCAAAAGACGACGTTCAGCAGTCCACCACAACAACGAACAATTTTGACATCCTGAGAGCTGCACTGAATTCCACTGTTCTATTAGATTTCGAGTAGCAACGCTCACCAGCTTCCAAATGTTTGAACTACCTTCTTGATTTCAATTTATGATTTAATTTTTTTACGTAATTCTTTTTTCCAATTTTTTATTACTGAATAACTTTTTTGCTCAAAAAATTTGTTTTTGTTTACTTTGTGTCACACTTATCCCCTTCCTTAAATAAAGAGGTAGTATATCAGGCGTGAGCTTCACGGTGAAACTTTACGCCTTTTGCCCAGTTCGAAGGTTGATCGCAAACTATTCTTCAGAGCTGAACGACCAAAAATGTCAGAATTTTGATCAATTTCAGGCACGTTGGAATAAAAACACATTGAACTGATCTCAAAGGCAGTAGGGGTCCACTATCCGCTCGAATAAAAGTAAGATTCGCTAAATAAAGAAAAAAGTAAGATTAATATTACGTACTCACTTTCACTTCATCCTGAAGTACATTTATTATAGCCTCACATCCCTCTTTCACGATGTTGGAGATGCTGGACGTCGACACTCGAAATAGCAGCATCAGACTGTTAAAGCTGTCCCCAGTTGCAAGGTAGCGCAAAGTTATCGCCAGCCTATCCTGCACCGGTATCGCTTTGCGGTAGTTCGTGTCTTGTCGAGATATGTGCGGCCCCAAAACGTTAATTAAGAATTCAAAATCGATGCTCGACATTCTAGCAAATCCTTTGAAGCTATCCAAATGAAGTTTGCCCAGTCTCATTTTCTCTTCATCCCTATATATATCTTCCAACACGGCAATACTTTGTATTTTTCTATGCAAATATGGGCGCATCCAAAGTCTCTTCTTTTTTCTTGCTGCCCCCAAAACTACCACACAAGCTGCAGCAACAGTGGCACGCGTTCGATTGTCCATGGCTTACTAATCTTACTATTGGGTTCTGACGCTATTTCTATCAAAATGCTGTAAACCTGCTATTAACATGTTTATAGGAAAAATATTTTGTTATTAATATGTTAATATAAAAACTTGTTAATAGCGATTTGCTATATCATTTCATGCTCTGAAATAACTTGTTAATAACATTTCGGTTATTCGCATGTTTTGCTATCAACATTGGCCTGTTATTAACATTTTCGTGAAGTGCGACCGGTAGAAAAATATCTTGTTAATAACATTTTTGCTATCCACATGTTTTGCTAATAACAATGTTATGCTACTGACTTTTGGTGTGTAGGCACCTTAAACGTGAAGTGGTGAACGTCATTTCCGGTGCCCTTAGCATAACTGAGTTCGTTCACGATAAATGGTGAGCCCTTGCCACCGACATAACTGTGGAAGTCAATTACCGCAACGAGAGCCATGTTTGAACTGATGCTCCACGTCAATGCATTCTCACATTCATAGTCAATTCCCCCTCCCTATCCAACTTGTGGAATTCGTGTCAAGCCATTGACATAGGCTTTATCCCCCCTCGTTTTCAACACTTTTTCCACTAAATAGATCTTGGGGTATGCTGTTTTCTGCAGTTCCTCGCGATAGAATGCGCCGTAAATCGGCTCTCCATTTTCATCCTTAACGAGTAAGTCACAGGTGCTGTTTGAAGTGCATTAGTGGTTCTAGCTCTCAATATACATGCAACAAATGTTGCATGTTGCACCAAAACAATAATTGTGGGAGGAAATTAAAGTGTAGTAATTGTAAACAGATTTTCCCAGATGAGGCAGCTCATAGAAAACATGAGGAGGGGTGCCAACGCTTACTTGTAGAATGCACCATTTGCAAACTCATGCACTTTAAACCTCACACTTGTCACAAGTGCGATCAGTGCAATCGTTATTTTACTCGGGCCCACTCACTTAAAGTGCATAGAACTAGGTGTTCTCCTTTCAGTAGCAATATGGAATCCTCTGCGAATAGAAAAAGAAAACATTCTTTTGACCCAATTAATTCTAAACTTTGTCGCGTTAATGCTGTGCAATTGGAAAAGGGCAAAGTGGTGGTTAAATGTGATGATAGGGCTTTGGACATTTTTTTCAAAAACATTGATGCTATCGTGATCCCCGAAGAATTTATACACTCAATCGCGACAGAGTTGGCAAATATAATACACGAGTTTCTCCAACAACACGGTTCAATTAAAATCAATTTACTTTTGGATTGCACATTGCACAAGGACGCATACAGGTGACGTCTTTGAAACCCTCGATGCTAATTTTAAAACTGGAAGTCAAGTTCTGTTTCAAACCTCTGACATTGATGCTTACATTAGAGACTGTAATAAAAAAATTGTTAACGAATTTGACGACTTTACGGCTAAGGGGTCCGGGTGGACGCTTGAGTCAATAGATGGTCTGGGTTCGTCTCACGCGGTATGCCCCACTACGAGGTAAAAAATTCATCCCCCTCCCAAAAACAATTGCCAGTACACAAAGCGTAATAAACATTAAAAATGATGATGACTTGTGCTTCAAGTACGCAATACTTAGCCCTTTGCAAGCCAACTCCAACGTTTCACAAAAAACCGACCCTCTTACACATGCCTCCCTTCAACACCCATTTAATTTTGCAAAAATTACGTTCCCAATGGCTATAGAAGACATTGCGAGTTTTGAAAAAGACAATAATCTCAGCATTAATCTGTACGCCCTTGATAATTCAAATCAGGTACATCCCCTTCAAATTTCAAAAAATGTTAACGAGCCAACGCTTGATCGGCACATCGACTTGCTTTATTTGAAAGACGACATAGAAAATACGCACTATGCGCTAGTAAAAGATCTCTGGAGACTGGTAGGCAAGCAATTAAGCTCTAACGATCACCATCATTTGATGTCTAAAACGTGTTTCGAAACGTACAAAACGGATTACAATACTTACAAAGACAAAACTGCGCAGGAACGACGAAGTGTCTCAAACTTGGGCGAAAAAGCCGCCCAAGAATCGCAAGCTTCAACAAATTGTAGATTGCGATTTCACTGTAATTCAGTTCAGTTTATTCTTATTGAAATTCTCAAACGCGACATCTTATGGAACTGCAAACTCAACAAAAGATGCTCACAAGCAGTCCAGAATCTCATAAAATTGGAAATTTTGGACAGACTGACTTTTCTTTTGACGAGCGACCATTTCATTGAGTTTCGGTTAATTGTTACTTATCTTTCTACACCAATGAGTTGGAACAAAAATGGGTGTATCGAAGTAGGGTAGGATCGAAGTGAGTGCATGACACCAATACGTGGTCACTGCATTCACGGTAGATGAAGGTATGGTGCTAGAAGCGACACGTACAAAAGGGCACACAAGGAACGCTAACTACACGGGCATGTTACCTGGAAGGACGATGTAGCATAGAAACGTAATGCTATCAGAACTTTGTATATATTAGGGAATGGTAGCCCACTTTGATTTTTAGCTGTTCCTCCAGCTGGAAAAATTAAGGGCACCAAAACCTGTACCACTGTTTCTTTTTTAAAGCGGTACCTCTCTTTAAATTGTTCCGCGTTGTAATATTCGAGCGGGTTTTCAACATCGCGTATGTATCTAAACAATGACAAAATTATGCAAACTCGTGATTGACTTGCATTTGTCAAATTACCTTTTTGGTACCCTCTGTAAAGAATAATCATCATACTCGTCGTTCCAATCTTCAAATTCGTTAATATCCATTTTTACTTTTCGACACAGTATCGGAAGCCTTCACTTGAGGGACCTCCCGACCACACTCAGCTTTTTGGCTCTTGAAGTATGAGAGCGCACTCTCACTCATTTCTCAGCATCCTCTATGAATTGCTGCGTGTCTCTTTACTTGAGTGTTCACTTGAGGAAACCCTCACTTGTCTCTCTATTAATTGAATAAGTGTGAGAGGGATCTCAATTTTGGTGAAGGTTTCGTGTAGGTTATACGATTTGAGTAAAAACTTGAGAATACACTTAAGCATTTGCTTATTTATTGTTTATGAATACCATATCCGCTTTGCGTAGGCGCCAGGCCTCACTTGAGAATTTTCTCACACTTGAGTGAGGACTATGAATACGGCCTTTAAGGGAACCCTCACTTCTCTCACTATGAATTCAGTAAGTATAAGATCGCACTTGATTTTCTTGAAGGTTTCGTAAAGGTTCTCCGATTTGAGTGTAAACTTTGGTAAACACTTAAGCATTTGCTCATTCCTTGTTTATAAATACCAACAACAATACGCGCACGCGCCAGACCGCACTCAAGTAAGTACTCACACTTGAGTGAGGACTATGAATACGGCCCTTAAGTCCGTAGAAGGCGTTGATCTCGACAACAGCAGAGCGAGTCTGCGATGAAGAAACGGATGATTCCATGATAAGCGGTGGTCTTAGGCTTAGAATTGCGTAACTAGAGAACATCATTGTTGGAATACAGCGATCAGTTGATCAACGAGTGTTGGCGTGTGCAGGCCTTCCACGACTGGCCCATTGACTGGATCTCTCCCTTGTGCCTAACCTCGGCTGGATTTTACTACAGCGGTTATCGTGATTTTGTAACTTGCTACTGTTGCAAAATTACATTGGGAGACTGGTAAAAGACCGACGTACCTCTACAGGAACACTTCAAACATAGCGGCGAGAGGTGTACTTTTCTACAAAATCTTTGGAACGGGTCAAATCATCTACTCACCGTAGAGGAGTTCTGGACTGCCGCCGTACTTCATCACGAGCGACAATTTCCTCTTCGCTGCATCGTTGCCGAACTGAACGAGATCAGGAATTTGATTACTTGTCCTGCTCCCGCGTCGGTATGGCAAAGAATTCTCGACTGGCTAAAAGGGGCATGGGGAAACTGCGTTATGCCTGGCAGGACACCCACCCGGAGCTAGTAATCTACCGTGACTTGGATAATAAAATTAGTCTAAGTTATGACGAGTGGACCCGATCACAACTTGACAACATTCTACGGCAACTTTGCACCGGCTCTCCCTCTCTAATTACCGTCGGGAACTCCATCACACTGTCTACCGAACGTTGGAGTAAAAAAAGGCGGCGCGTGCTTCTTAAAAAATCGCATACCCTGGAAGTTGGCAAAAGTGCTCTAATTTTTTTGCGTAACGCGTCTGATTAAATAAACTCAATGTTTTATATTATTCGAGATAGTTATAATAACCTCAAGCAAGACATTGCGTATAATATAAATTCTTCTAGCTATACTCCTTCAATAAATGATTAAAACAAAATTACGTGTTTTTTTATTATCCTAGGGGAGGACTTACTGTTTCGACGACATCCTTTGGAGATGCTTCACCGCTCGAGACATTGGTTTTTACAACAGTTCTGCAGGGCTTTATATACGAAACGAAAGAACTGTCAATGTCAGGATGGGTCGACATTTCCGCATACTTTTGGGGCGCGAACTTGGCGGGGTTAATTTTACTAGAATGCGGATATATCTGCGAACTTCTTTAATCTAAGGTGAACGGGGGGAGGGGTTAACAAACTGCTTACGCATTCAGAAGGCCGGTCCACCTTTTTTTGATGAGCTTAGCAATTGAAGAAGAATATTATTTTATTTTAAATCAAAGTATATCACTAGGCGTGGGGGGGGGGGTATAGGAAGACACTCTAAAGAAGTGATCGATTCATTTTAAGGCCAAACTGTTGCCCGCGATCTTTTTTAGCGTGAACTTGACCGAATAACTTTCACTTGAATGCGGATATTACTGCGAACTTCTTACATCCGAGGTGACGTGGTGAGGTGATCATACATGATTTATTTTAAAGCCAAACTGATGGTGCATTCAACTTTTTTTGTACGTCTGCCCTGGGAGGGGATGAATGGAGGGACGTTTTGGGTACATAAATGAGAGCCCTCAATGTGTCTGCACTGCATTCCGTCGAAAAGGAGTTAACAAGTAAGATTACTTTTTTGCAAAAAGGCCCGTTCACAAGCTCTATGTTTGTGTTGTGTGGTGTCTATGCAACGCATAAAAATGCTTCGAGGGATTTGGCTGCGATGACTTTACCGAACATAGAGCTTGTGACCGGACTGCCACCATAAAAGAGGTGTACATAAATCTAATATTTTTATTCTCTTTCAGTGTCGATCTTGGAAAAGCTGAATAAGTCTTCAAAATGCGTGCAACTACTAGCAATGGATAAGTTGACTCCACGGCAAAAATATTTTATTAAAAAAATTTAAAAACGCACACATCCCTCATGCGGTGAAGGACTAGTAACATTGATAGACTTCAACGGAGAAGACTGTTGGGTTTACCTGCCGCGTAGAATGACATCCAGCTTGACAGATGGCGAAATACAGCTGTATAATAATGCCCCGAATTTATATTTACTATTTATGGGAAAAATGAAAAATGCCAACTTAGTTGAATTAAGTTTATAGCATAAGGAGTATAATTAGAAAACGACCTCGGCTGGATTTTACTACAGCGGTTATCGTGATTTTGTAACTTGCTACTGTTGCAAAATTACATTGGGAGACTGGTAAAAGACCGACGTACCTCTACAGGAACACTTCAAACATAGCGGCGAGAGGTGTACTTTTCTACAAAATCTTTGGAACGGGTCAAATCATCTACTCATCGTAGAGGAGTTCTGGACTGCCTCCGTACTTCATCGCGAGCGTGCAATTCCATTGCTGCATCGTTGCCGAACTAAACGAGATCAGGAATCTGATTACTCGTCCTGCTCCCGCGTAGTGAAAAACCAACCCCTTCCGAGAAAAAAGTCCCAAAACCAAAATAAGAGACCTTTACCCCTCCCTCTCCACCCCTTGCACCATCACTAGGGGCAAGGACTTTTAATATGTCATACCTCTAGGCACACCAAACAACGTACCGCAGTTACTTTTTGTACGTTTTGACTTTCCGTCTAGACCCCCATGTTTGGCATTCGTTGACTAGACTATAAATAAGTCTTCGAAATGCGTGCCACTAATAGGATTGGACAAGTTGACTCCACGCCAAAAATATTTTATCAAAAAAAATGGAAAAACGCACAATCCTTCATATGGGGAAAGCTTAGTAACAATGATCCAGTTCAACGGAGAAGACTGGTTTACCTGCCGCGCAGAATGTCAACCAGCTTGTCAGATGCCGAAATACAGCTGTATAATAATGCCGTAGTGGCGATAAGATTGCTGATGAGGGGCACCGGGATTGGGCCCGAAATGCATTCTGTTAAAAAACTACACGACTGTATTGTTCAAATTTAAATAACCAACTTCCCATTTTGTATAATAATGCACCGAATTTATACTTACTGTTTATGGGAAAGATGAAAAATGCCAACATAGTTGAATTAAATTTATAGCATAAGGAGTATAATTATACAGAAAACGACTTTTTTCTTTTTTTATTTATTCCGAAAACTTTATTATTTTAGTACATGCAGAAGAATACCAGACTTCAGGCAATTATGCCGTCGTTGTCCGCCGCGGTCGCAGAGAGGTATCCGGGAAGTTACCCGGACCTCTTCCCGATCTTGTCAGCGTTGATAACTCTGGTTTCTACCCCACGACGCAGGCTTGGCGACGAAGGTTGGGCCAAGCTTTTTTATCAGGAGCCTGGCTCTTTATCATGCGACGACCCGTCGCACTCGAAATTAGAATAAATAAACTGCAAAAGATTCAAATACGTCTGTGGCGAATTCGCTAAAATACACTTCCAAGTTAATTCGTGATAGAGCAAAATTAAACTTACTCGCCGACGCGACCGACCTTAAGTTGGAACTATCGACGACTGAGTTCGACGAACTACAAGTTGCTGAAATAATTTCAAGACTCCAAATTTCCGTATCCGAATTATTAACTTCATTTGGTTTCAGATACAGAGACCAGAAGAATTTGATAAAGTTCAACACCCGTGGTAAGTGGCTGGAATTAGAGGACTGCATGAAACACTATCCCGACGTATACCCAGTTCACATCTTCGAAAATAAAAGGTTGGCGGATTGTCGTTACATTAAGCTGAAAACCTCGAAAAGAGTTTTGGAGGGAAAAACCATCGACGTAGTAGAGGCGGCGGATAGACTGTGGACTTGTTCGGTATCGCGCGCGGACTTAGAAAACCATTATGGGCTGTTGTGGCTTCGCCTGTAGGTCCGAAACGTCATCAGCGCCACGTTAACATTGAGCCCAAGGTCGTGCCGCATGTGAACACCCTACTGAGACCGCGAAACCGGCTATTTCGGCTTGGAAACCGCCGATTATGATGAAGCAACCAGACAGCCCCTGTTGGTTCGTGCGAAATTATGGAGTGCCGTGGAAGAAAGAGGATTCACCCGGGTGATTGGGTATAATTTTCTCTTTCTTTAAATCCCTATTGTGTCATTTTTTCTATTTTCTAAAATACTTGGTGGTATGTCTTGTTACTCATCGTCAACGATTCCTAAGATAAAATTTCAAATTTGATTTAAGGTACCTATCATCATGCGTCCGCGCCCCAGAATCCCGAGACCGCCTTACGTGAAACCCGACGTGACGTATTGGGTATATATAACCGTATTCTTTGTGGCAATAATTGCTTATACCATAACAGTTCATCATCCTCAAAGGTTCACCTTAGCTGAACACCGCCGTGAATGCGTTCGTTGCTCCAGAACGCGCTATAATAACGAAAATAACGATTAGATTTAAATACCACCGCATCAATCAACATGTCAACTTTAATAGCCCTATTTCTTCTGACGGCATCCGCGGGCGTTTGCAGCTCTACTAGGGCTATCATTACAAAAGCCTGCACTCTGGAGCCGAGTAGAATGACCCAATTATCAGCTGGCGGTGAGAATTCTGAAGGGAGACGCGCGACACTTGAAATACATTTTCTTGAATGCAAGGCAATTCATTATGACTTATGTTGTTTTTAATCAGTACAGAACCTCCCTTACGACGTCTGCTCGGGTGATCTGACCGATAAATCGTGTAACCTGGAATATAGAAATTTATATTCGGGGCTAGTTTGGTCTCAGACACAAGCGCAATATCAACGTTGTAACTTCGTAGGAATAGCTCTAAAACGAGATGCTTATTATTAATGCCCTGTGCATTCCATGTGAAGATGGTGAGTGCTCTGGTAAATTGTTGATTCATGTTTTTTTTTTGGTTGGACAGGAGTGAAGGAAGAATTTGAACTAGAGTTTGGACAAGAGGTTGAAGGAGAGAAAGCAACGAGTCGATTTTGCTCATCATGTTTTCGAGTACGGAAACAAATCCCTTCGCTGCAGAAGCATAGCTCTTATTGAATGGGGACGCAACTTTTTCTTGTGGCGATTCCGAGGACTGAAGCGGCGTGGAGTTGTGAGGGGGAGAAGGATAGGCAGTTGCAGTATTTATATGCAATTTACCAGTTTGCAATGGACGGTGACCCCAATCCACAAAGAGCAAAAAAAATTAAATTAATCTCCGAAGGAGGGCCGTGCCGTCCTCACGGAAAATCGTTTTGCTCCCCTTGCCCATGCTCCGGTAGATAATGAATCTATGGATACCAATACCCAGAGTAATAATAACTCAGCCCCGCAAAATAAAAAGCCCCCTCCACTCTACATTCACAATGTTAATAACATGAACGGTGTAATACAGTCTTTTGCCGAATTAGAAATTAAATCCTATAGATACAGAACTGTTCAAAATAAAATAAAACTCGATCTCGATACCCCTGAAGACTACAGAAAAGCTGTTCAATATTTAGAGCAACAGAAGGCCGAATACCACACATTCCAGATGAGAAACGAGAGAAATTTTCGCGTTGTAATCCGGGGCCCGCACTACTCATGCGACACGACGGCAATGATGAAGGAATTCGAAGAGCTTGGTTTCCAACCTGTTCAAATGACTCCTGTTTATCACCCAATCACTAAGGTTCCAATGCCTATGTTCTTCCTAGACTTGAAGCCCTGCGAAAAAAACCGGGAAATTTTCAACATCTCTCGCTTATACCACTGCGTGGTTAAATTTGAGCCCCCAAGGCCCAAAAAGAGTATTGTTCAGTGTACGAGGTGTCAGGACTTCAACCATACTAAGAACTTCTGCCACAGACAACCCCGATGCGTAAAGTGAGACGAACTTCACCCAACAGAGAAGTACCCCAAAGCTAAAACTTTACCTCCGAAGTGCACAAACTGCTTAGGTAACCACACTGCCAATTACAGGGGCTGTCCTGTAGCTGTTAGGCTTCAAAAATTAACTAAGCCTAGTACAACCCTTAAGCCCCGGGAAGAACCCACTGAGCAACCTATCCCTCGAACCACCAGGGAGCCTACCAAAAATATTGGTAATCTAAGGAAGGTGCCATACCCCTCCTACGCACAGGCATGAAGCTCTGAACCAACCAATACTCACAACAACAGCAGTCTGACTGAAACCCTAATATCTAAAATTAATTTATGTCCTATTATCCACAATACAACCAATGCTTTCACTTCTAAACCAAATCCTTCCCGCTATACTCAACAAATGAACGCCCTCAAAATAAGCACCTGGAATTGTCAAGGTATTGCCCAGAAATATAACGAATTAGATGTATACCTTACTCTGCATAGCATTGACGTTCTGCTGGCAACGGAGACCAAACTAGCGCCGCATATCAATTTTCAGATGAAAGGATACAAATGCTATCGTTCTGACCACCCCAGCGGCCGCCGAAAAGGTGGCTCACTGCTGCTGATACGACCGCACGTTAAACATGACGAACTTCCCCCAATATGTGAAAACGAAGTACAGATAGCTAGGGCTAGAGTATAAATGGGACAACGGAAATACCAACTTGGTTCCTTCTATTCGGCGCCTGAAAATAGAGTGCAAGAAGCACACCTATGGGGGATTCTCCATGAAATGAAACAACACTTCATCCTAGGAGGAGACTTTAATTCCAAACATCCGAGCTGGGGATCCAATGTAACTAACCCTAGAAGAAAATTGCTGCACGAAGTTGGGCACAAACATAATATTGAATTCATGCACCCTATTGAACCAACTTTCTTCCCGAATAGTGGTGGCACACCAGACGTTCTTGATTTTTTCATAGGGAAAAATGTAAAACGCCACCGCTCGCATCCTGGAGTTCATTACGAACTGCACTCCGATCACTATCCCGTTCACATTAAACTCACATCAGCTATCGCTCCAGCGTATAAACCCGCATCCCTTATCCATTCCCCTGTGGATTGGAATAAATATAGGTCCATAGTAGATTCTAGCGTTAAACATAGCATCAGCCTGAAAGACCCAACCGACATCGATAAAGCTATTAGCGGGTTCACCCGAGTTCTCCAAAGGGCGGTCACTGAAGCACAGAGCAGCAAGAAAGTTAGGAAGATAATGCATCCCTTCCTCCCTTCCTTACCATCACATATACTACACCTGCTTCGTATTAAACGAGAATGCCGATTGCGATGGGAACAGTCACAATATCCTCCTGATAAAACGGCGTACAACAATTCTATTCGAGATGGGAAACGTGCGCTCAAGGATAATCGTGCAAGTTACGTGGAAGCCGAACTGGCAAATTTGGATCTCCAAGACGGCACGCTGTGGAAAAAGACCAAATCGATCACTA
The DNA here is from genome assembly GCA_038030265.1 of Corythucha ciliata. Taxonomy (NCBI): domain Eukaryota; kingdom Metazoa; phylum Arthropoda; class Insecta; order Hemiptera; family Tingidae; genus Corythucha; species Corythucha ciliata. Next base: position 23,973,579 of record CM075941.1, on the reverse strand, counting down.
GGAGCTTCGCGGGTATACCTCCGCTCAAGCTAAACAACAATCAGTGGGCCACATCCCCAAAGGAGAAAGCAGACACATTTGCAGAGCGCTTTTACACCCAGTTTGAGCCGAATCACAGCAGTAATGACGAATGGTGTCGCCAGGTAGAGGACTTTGCGGATGGACCCCTCCAGCTATCGCGACTGCCTCCGTTGTTCACTCCTAAACAAGTCGTTGCCGCTATACAGAAGCTACCAACGAAAAAAGCTCCCGGGCATGACCTAATTACGATACCGTTGTTAGTCAATCTGCCAAGGAAAGGAATAGTGTGCTTAACGCAAATCTACAACACGGTAATACGGCTCTCGCACTACCCGCAGACGTGGAAGCACGCCCACATTATTCCTATACCCAAGCCTGGCCAGCGCAAAGATAACCCAGCGAATTATAGGCCGGTTAGTCTCCTACCCCTCTTGTCCAAAATTTTTGAAAGGCTCCTTCTTGCTAAACTCATGCCGCTCCTGGAATGCGCGCTACCAAATACTCAGTTCGGATTCCGCGCAGCTCATTCGTGCACCCTGCAGCTCCATAGAGTTGTTGATGAGATTCTGGACACGTACGAGGAAAAGAATACTTGCATTGGCCTGTTCCAGGACACTGAAAAGGCTTTTGACCGAGTGTGGCATTACGGACTTTTGTACAAATTGAAAGAATTCTTACCTGACACGTATTTCAGAGTTGTCCGCTCATACCTTCAAGGCCGCACGTTCACTGTGAAATACAAGGATGCCCTATCGAAGTCTTACGCTATACGAGCTGGGGTGCCGCAGGGAAGTGTGCTTGGACCTTTCCTTTACTTTTTTTACGTCCACGATTATCCTGTTGATAGGCATGTGAAAGTAGCCCACTTTGCAGATGATGTGGCAGTTTTGTCTAAAGAATCGTCTAGCACCAAAGCGCATACCCATGTGCAAAACTGTTCCTTTCAGGTCGAGGACTGGTGCAACCGCTGGCGAGTCAAGGTGAACCCGACCAAGTCCCAGGTGGTACAATTCACGTATCTTAGAAATGTATCGTCCCCGACTCTAACTCTTCATGGAGCAGAAGTGCCTTATTCCGACGAAACTAAGTATCTCGGCTTGGTACTTGACGCTAGGCTCACATGGAAACCTCATATAACTGCAATTGTCCAGAAATTGAGAGCCCGCATGCATATGCTAAAACATCTATTAATTAGCCCTAGCCTTGCCTTGCACACGAAAAAAGCAATATACGTCTTTGATCAGACCGGTTTGGCAATATGGCTGTGCTCTCTGGGCCTCGGCCTCCGACTCCCAAATCAAGAGAGTTCAAACAGTTCAAAATAGAATCCTACGCCTAATAACTGGTGCCCCATGGTACGTGAGAAACCGCACCCTTCACGTGGATCTAGGTATCCCTGAGGTACACGAATCCTTAGGTTTGATATACAATCGTCATCATGAGAGACTCAGGGATCATCCAAATGATCTCCTTAAAGAGAAGTTTGCGCACCAACCGGCACCCCGATCACAGCGAAGGCTACAGCGAAAGCGGCATAGTGACCTGCTGAACTTATAAATAATTAGTAATTAGCGTAGCCCATCACTGGATGCTGCTACTGCAACATGTGTCATATGATCGGTATACCCATAGTACCGAGCCTAACTGAAATGTACCTAGGTGCAACAAAGTTATAAATTTGAAAACAAACAAAAACAAATAGATGGTGCGTTTGGTGGTTTATTGCAAGACGACGTGGGATGTATTTGATGCCCAAAATCCTGACAACGAACACACTGCAGGACGGTTCGCCGGGGCTTCGGTGGCTCTACCCGAATTTTCGAGTAATAAAAAGTGGTAAGTTTGTATATTTCGGGATTTTGTATGCTGGGCTTCAAATCAAGAAAAAAGAGAGGATGTGCTTGCTTTGTTACCGGATGGAAGACCGGAACCATTTGGACAGGATCATAGCCGAGATTCTTTAGCTCTTTCATCATTTCGTTCACGTCGCAGGCAGGAGGCTTTTCCACAGTAGAGTTGGTGGGATTATCTTCATCTTGAAGATTAGATAAAGGCTGGAACGGGTTAGGGCTAATGTAGGATTGTACATTGTGCACCTTACGCTTTTTAGACGAATAGTCCCCCTCGTCATCCATGATGAGGTTGAAGCTTCGCTTGAGGCAAAGTTCGATAATTGAGTGAAGAAACAAACAAATAAACAAAGGTAGAGAAAAAAGTGGATAAATAATTGCACTGAATTTCCCTATCTCACTTTTACTTTTTAGTCAAGTTGTGTACGCTCCGAAGGTTGCACGTAAACTGAAAACAACTTTTAATAATAATTTTTTATTTGTGTCTTCATCGCTGTAAAAAAATAAATACATTATAGATTCTAGCAAACTAAATTATCAAGGTTTCAAGGTAGCATTGTCTTACGTCTTGCCTCCTCCTGAGCCGACGAGTCAGGGCTCGGTGGCGGTGGGGGGCTGCGCTGGGGCTCTTCTCTAAATATAATACAAGCATATATAGTACAAGGAATATAGTACAAGCAACCATACAAGCAATATAGTACAAGCATCTCGGCAAAAAGTGATTCAGAATGTTACTTACGTGTCGTCGCCTCTGCCATCTCCTCATTACACCCTGCTGACGATAATTTCATCAATAGACTGCTCCCGCCAACACTGGCAGGACCCCCTGCTAATTATGTACGAAGCAACATAGAAATTACGCGAATCAATTGGCCCATTCAATTGTTACATATGGCTGTTTAGTGTGGGGTGTAGCTCAGGAAAAGTATAGAAGAAAGCTACAAGTGACTAATAATAATATTACTGAGAATGATTTTAAACTAAAAACCGAAAAGCCCAACGCGAGAGGCAGCACAGAGAACGTGATAGAAAAAAAGACTGAATTTTTGTTTGTAAATGGATGGACAACAGGATCGTCAACATCGCCTCAACTTCAGCAGGATGCTGTCCCCTTCCTGACCGTATGCACCCACATCAATGGAAATAAATTTCAGATTGCCGTCAACAACCGCCATTAGTACGACAGAAAAGAACTTTTTATAGTTGTAGAATTTAGATCCAGACCGCCGGGGCTTAACGCAGCGGACGTGCTTTCCGTCAACTGCTCCCAAACAGTAGGGGAAATCTGTCTTTTCTTGGAAAGTATCAGCTATGTTGATCCAATCTGTCGTAGTAGGTGCAGGCATTTCTGAGTTTTTTTAGGTGAACCAGACAGTTTTACACGTATCCGTCAATATTTGGGCAATTTCACTCCTTCCAATCCGGAATTCATACGTTAGTGCCGTGAAAGAATTTCCGGTGGCAAAGAACCTAAAACACAAAAAAAATTATTATGTTTTCATTCTCCCAACAAACCTGTATGTAAATAAATTTACTTGATGGGCTCAGGCAGGAAGATATCTAGATAGCATAGCATAGATAGCATTTCATCAACTTTCAAGGGGTCACTGTTTTCTCCATTAGCGGCTAAGGCAGCTCTGTACTTCACAGCTTGCTTTTTCAAGAAGGCTTTACTCCTCTTCAGGGAATCCAAATAATAAAGCATTTTATTACCAGAGTCAAGCACAAGCAATATCCAATGATTACATTCATGAAGAGGTACAAGAATGATAGATTTGCCAGGAACCGAAACTTTCATGTCCGACCAATTGATGATGCTTTTTTCGAACAAATGTCCGCCTACGAAACATCTTTATGCTACTGCGGGAGCATCGTTCTCATTGATGAGTTTAGGCCGTCCACACACGCGTGGATTGTGAGGAGAAATGTTTTATTTAGCAGTAGTAGCTAGTAGTTACAGATACAAATGTCCCTAGAAGAGTTTGCAATACTTTTGCGGTCTACTCTTAGGCAGCAGTGAGAAGTATGAGGTGGGCTTTTTACAGTTTGAGCAGCCGCAGTCACCTTAAATTGTTTTCGAATAATATCTTTGGACGTTGATAGAAATCTTTTGAAGCACGTGCCAAGTAAAGTGCCTTTTTCCTCGATACACGTTTACTCCACGACACTACTTCGGGCAAATTGTATGATGTGTCAACAGGTGTCATGTTCTGAACAGCAATTCCAGAAATGTTCTTTAGGGGTATTCACGATCTTGCGTTTAACACACGTAAACGACGTAAACCGTGTTATATGGTATTTATCATTTACGATATAGCAGGTTTGAGGCAAATAACATACGTATTACCTAGCAGAGCTGAAGGTTCGCTATTCGGGTCTCGTATTTGTTAAACTTATAACCTCGTGCACGGTTATCCAGAATCCCGATAGCTGAGGCACAACGCGAGACTTCGTTCGTCTTGTCTTTTTAAATATGGATAAAATAAAACGACAAAGAGATAAAAAAACAAAAAGGTGGGTCCAATTAGACACGGAGTCTCTTTTGAGAACTGTAAGCGAGTGACCAGGCGATTTGTTCGAGGTAAGTCATGGAAGTTTTCATTGTTTAATTTTAAAAGCCCTTTATTCACAAACGACCTTTTGTAGAAACCCACGGCCCAGATGTTTTATAAAAAATTGTTTGCTACCGACCCGCTGCTGACAAAATATGGCTGGACCGGTATGCGAGACAAAATGAAAAACCTTAAAACGAAATACAAAGCGGCCGTGGACTGGCGCAGCAATACCGGAGCCGGTCTAACTGATGAAAACAAGGAGACAACCATTCGAGGTATGTTAGTTGTAAGTTAGTTACAATCGAAACGCCCCTTTTCGCAGTACGTAAATGTGTACCGAACCTATCTAGACTACATGCTCAAGTTGTGCCCGGAATTCGACACTCTTGATTCCATCTTCGGATCCCGCGTCAGTGTCCATCCGGAGTTCGTATTGGACACCGAAAATTCCGAAACCACAGACCTACTTCTTGACGAGTGTGAGGAATTTGAGGTCGTCGAAGAGGACACAGCGACGGCTGCTGCTGAAAGGGACTCAGCAACAGTTCCTCAGCAGCCTGAATCAGCTGGAGGAAGCCATTCCGAGCCGAAGAGGGCGAAGAAATCGAAGGGAAACTCCCTTTCTCAACTTCTTGAGGTAAACATTAGTTTAAATCACAATTATTGCTCTTTGTTATTCCAAGTTTTGTGTTAGCTTCAGGAAGAGAGGCTTGCGTATTTAGACAAGAAGCTGAAACAAGATAAAGAAATTGAGGATCGGCGTCTCAACATGGAAATTGAGAGATTCAAGGATGAGATGATCCTGAGAAAATCAAACATTGAGATAGAAAACATGAAAATTCAGCTCGAAAATAAAAAAATGCTCGAAGACTCGAGGCTCCGAGAAAGAGAAATAGAAAAACATTTCGAACTTGAAAAATTAAAAATGGAGAAGGAGATGAATTTAGAGTTGTTGCGTATGGGTAAATGAGCCAATTTGTATTTTTTATACGTCTATTTCATTTCTTATACAATAAGTTGTTTAAATAGTTATTACAAATTCAACAGTTGAGCGATTATTTCTCTCTTCATAACACCTGTTTCGGTTTCATCACTTTCCATGGTTAATTATTCACAACCTTCTTCGTGGTTCTCAAGTGCGTACCATTCTTCTTCCCCCTGGTCGCCGTCATCGATAAGCATATTGTGGATGATGCAGCAAACCAAAACCCAGGAGCACGCCAACTTCAGACTTGTTTTTCCATTTATTCTAATCCGCAAGCATTTCAAGCTGCCAAAGCGCTCTTTCAGCTCGCCAAAATAGTGTTCTATCCGAACTCTATAAGTGCTGAACAACCGGTTGAACCTTTTCTTTCTTGAATCCATTCCTGGCGCATTGCTTCTGTACGGAGTTACTAACGTACTTGAGAGCTTATAAGCACTATCAGCAGCCACCCATTCCATCCCACTGAAAAACAACTGCGAGTTGATTGATAATGAGCAATTTGAGAAAATCCTGGCATCGTGGACGCTTCCTGGATACCCCGTGACGACGTGCATAATTTTCAAAGTCGGACTGCAAACCATTTGCGCTTTGAGAGAGTACCTGTGGATCATACACACTATTATAAATCACATGGAATCCGAAATTAAAGTTGTTCATGTTGGACAAACCTCTGTTCTTCCTTGACAGATATGAGTCAGGATCATGAAGAGGCTTCTCTGCCAGAGGAATTTCTGTCCCATCCAAGTACCCAACGCAGAAGGGCAATTCGTGACGGTACTCATCAACCCACTGCTTACGAGTCCCAGCGTCGGGCCATCGAAGATATTTCGATTTAAGATGGAGTATTGCTGTAAAAACTCTTTTGAGGATTTTAGCTACCGTGCCACCATCTCCACACCCAAACAAAGCGGCAGTTTTGCCTACACTGGCAGCTTCTTCACCAAGCAAAAACAGGACTATTTCCAATTGTTTCTCGACGGGGAACTGCTTGGAAGAATGAGGACCAGTGAATACTTCATCATTTTTAATTTCGTTCAGAAGAAGATTAAATTGTCGGCGTGTCATTCGGCACATAACTTTAAAGCGGCTGTCATCTAAATTTGGTAGAACGTTTTCTATCCATGACCTGGATTTAACAACGCTTCCAGGACGGAACTCGTTGTGTACCTGTTAATCTGTTAATAATTTAACTCTTTGACCCGGAACGCCCCAGATGGACTTCAAGGCTGGGGAAGGTCAGACAAATCGTAACAACTGGATTAACTCTTACCTGATGGAATGAACAACCAAGAGTTTCTCCAACATCTCATCCAAGATCTCGTCTTCTTCCTCATCCTCAGCAGTTAAAATCTTGCACGCCCACTCTTCAATCAAATCATTCACTATCGTTTGCCTATTTCCCAATCGTGGCATTGCCTTGCGATTTCAATCGTCAGAATTCTTGAAATATCTAATTCAATAATCTTTATCAACGGACTATCACGGCACTATCAACAACGTTCAGAACTTATCAACTAAGCATGTCTTTCGTATTCATAATCTTCCCCGAAGGGTGTTCACTATCATGGTTTCGTAAACCAAATACATTTAGCAGACCGTAACAAATAACATTGATCGTGAATACCCTTTGTTTTTTTATAAGAGCGTCCGTAGTGACATCTCTCGCGCGAGAACCGTCTCGCGAGTAGCCTAGTAGGAATCAATTATTGTTCATTTCTGCTCGCCGAGTCAGTCGGAATCGGAATTCGAACAAGTGAGCTTGAAGTCGTGGATAAACAAACTTTAATCTCGAAAGTATTTATGAAGCGGCTAATTAGGGACAAGAGGATGAAGGCGTCCTCGAACAGAAATGTTGTCGACAGTTGCTGGCGACAAATTTCGCAAAAAAAGGGTGTTGAAGGTAAGAAAAACAACGTGTAATTTTTTGGCAAGAATTTATTACATTTAAGGTCATTCCAGGTATACTGCAAGGGAATTTTGTTCATGTATTCACAGTCGTTCTCCAACCGTGGAAGAGTAAGCGTCGCGCTCCGTAAGCTCTCCAGGTCTAAGAATTAAAGTGTCGGGTTTTTCACCGCGAAAGTTCGTGAGTTTTGGCAGGCATAATCCTTTAAGAGGAAGGAAGCCTCCCACCAAATTTTGGATTTTTTGGACCACCCCCCTGGCCATCAGAAGGATTCGCCCTTTTGGACCCACCGGGTGAGTTTTTCACATTTCTTATTAGCGTAAAAAATAGTGCTCTCAGAGACGAAACTTTTGTATACGAAATCGTGAAAGTCCATCGAACCGTTCCGGAGATATTGATTTTTAAAGTTCGCCCCATAGGAAATACATTGAAATAAAATTAAATAGAAGTGATTTAAAACTTGTAAAAGTTTCCAAAACGACGTTGCCAAACCGGACATTGGAATTTTTCCAAGTGTTTACTCCTAGTGACGCGTACAGGTCAACAACGGTCAGTAAACAAGTACACGTGTACTTGACCCCCGCCCGCCCCCGGCCACCAACACCCCCACCCAAACCGCGGATTTTTACCCCCCCCCCACCACCCGGTGGAGGGGTAACCCCTTCACCACCCACCGCCCCTCGTACTCCTCCACCGTCTTGCAAATTTTAATTTTCGACGGGGAACTCAGTGGTATATACCACACCCCCCTCCCGTCACAATGCCCAAATCACTCCCCCCCCCTCTGCGATCAAAACCAAAGAAATCGACCTCCCTCTCGAATCTTTTCCTAACGCAAGTAAGCCCCGAAGACACAACAGCGACAAAAACAGCGAAACCACTCAAGCGTCCTGCCCAGCACGCCACCGTCGCCCCCACCTCAACCGACTGCAACCCCCGCCATCAACCCCAACACCAGCGGCAACCCCACCACCAATACCGTCACCCCTCCCTACTACATGGCCTACCAGTCGGCCACTTTCTTCCGGGAGACTGGCATTCCAGCAAGCCTCAAAGGAGTCCACACCCTCCGTGACGACATCCTACATGCACTCTACAATGGGCACCACTATCGCCGCAACTTGCTCACGCAGCAGGTGGACGCCCTCCTATATCTGGTGGAGGCGGCCACAGCTATAGCCTTCCCCGCAAATCGCGACCCAGCCACAACGCCCTCCACATCCTCCAGCATAACCACCGCACTCACCACGCGAGAAGAGATCGTGGACAAGATCCGCACCCAAATCTCAACCGCAATCCGCGAAATAGTTCTACCTGAAATCAAGAAAATCCTCCCGACCAACCAGCCCCCTACACAGGGCACAACTCCCTTGATGGCGATGGAACAGCTGGCCCCACCTACAACTCGCGCATCACGCACCACCTTTGCACAAATCACGAAACAGAGCACCTCTCCTAATACCCGGTCCAAGTCAACTGAGCGTGTCAGGTCAGTCGAACGCACGGTCCAACAAGCTAGGGCAACAATAAAAGCGACCAGTGGGCCGATACCCAAGTCCGACTCGAGCAGGCAACTCATGCTCAAACCCAACGACCCTACCACCAAAGTTGCCGACCTCCTTTCGAAGCTCCCCACTGCCCGCTCCCTCGGAATAACCATCACGGGGACTCAGATCACGCGGGCAGGAGGCGTGATCATAAAACTGGGAACCACCAGGGACAAACAAAAACTACTCGCCTGGCCACGGCAGTTCTCCGCGTCACCCCACTCCCGGGACTACATCCGAGACTCCTAATCCCGGAAGTCCCCCGCGATTGGACTCCGGACCAACTCAAACAGGCCATCCGGGAGAACTGCCCTGAAATCCCAGTGAGCGATATAGTGCCCCTCTTCCCTAAAACTACGCCAATAACATCATCCGGCACTGTCACGCGAGTGGAACAGGTCACCACTGCAGGACGCCACGCTATCATGACCCGCGGACACCTCGAAATCCAGCCATGGATATACGTAGCGCCACGAGACCTCATCGAAGCTTCCCGCTGCTTCCGTTGCCATGGCTTCCGCCACTCGACTGGATCATGCCCACTAAAACCGGAGGAAGCCATCTGCGGACACTGCTCAGCATCCGGCCACGACTATGGGGAATGCCCTAACAAAAACAGCCCACCGCGATGCATCAACTGCGTCCGCGACCGAAGACCTGACACGACTCACCACACTAGGGATCACCGATGCCCGTCACTTATAGCGGCCACCCAACAAATGGTCAGACATACTGACTACGGCACCACCCCGCAGACCGACTCCAACCAGTCCATAACACCCACCGTCACTCCGACAACTCAGTCATCGGACACGGCAATGGACATAACCAATAACGAACACCATGGATAGAACCCTTCCCAACAGCCACCGTCTCAACCGCACTAACGCCTCAACCCCAGCACCCCTCTGGTGTTCGCGCAACTTAATCTCGCGCGGCAACGCGCAACATGGGACGAGCTAAGGGAAACCTTAGCATCAATCCCGGCCACGCTCGTCGCCTTGCAGGAAGTACCCCGTCTTGAAAACCCCACCCTAGGCACTGGTGTCCGCATCGCCCCTCCAACCTTCAGCGTCGAGCAGCGCACGGCCGTTGCGATCACCGCCCCCAACATAGACGCTCTGTTCCTACCCCGGCATTCCACGCCATTCGTTACAGTCGTCCGAGTAAGCAACTCCATCGTCGCCTCAGTCTACATACCTCCACCCAACACCCACGAAACTCAAATTCTCGCCCATCTCGAGACCCTCCTTCACTCCTTCCCAAGGATCATCCTCCTTGGTGACTTCAATGCCTGGGCTCTGGAGTGGGGCGCCCCTCGGACAGACGCCCGCGGCCAACGCCTCCTTGCGCTGCGTCCACAGGGCGGAGATCATCAACGACCCCAACCAAGGCCCAACGTTCACAGGCCCACATGGGGACAGCTTCATCGACCTGACCATCGCTGTCGGACTCACCCCCCTATCCTGGATGATCTCCGACGCAATCACCACGTTGGATCATGTGTTAATTATCACAGAGATCGCCGACAACCGTCATCGACCGCCCCGTGTCGCGGACCAACCTTCCCGTCTTGACCTCGCCAATGCCAACTGGCCTGCCTTCAAGGCCCTCGTATCCCGCGGAATAACAACCTCTTTCCACCTGGATGTTCCACCGGATGGGGACTCGATCGACATGCGAATCGCTAATCTCGCCGAAATCACCATGCGCGCAGCCTTCCACAGTGCGCCACGCGACACCTTCGGACCTCCACCAACCGAACGATGCCGCTAGTTCACCCCGTGCACTATTTAGGAGTCACGATGATGAGATCAGGACTGCCAACGCAACACCTGGCATACTTAGCGCGCACCACCACCGCCAGCTGCGATTTCCTCCGAGGGATATCGGGCCGAGGATGGGGGCCTGACTTCCAGAGGCGGCTCGTATACTACAAGGCTGTCTTCATACCGCGAATAACATACGCGTGCGTCACCTGGTGGCCGGCAGCACGACCTCGGACCGCCAACAAGCGCGCACAATTCAACGCCGCTTCCTTGTTGCCGCGCTCCGCGCCTATAACACCACGGCACACCTGACACTCCACGTCCTAGCCGGAGTTCTCCCACTCGACCTAGAGCTGGACGTCCTCGCAGCCCTACGAGCCCGCCTCCTAGGGACCAACTACCAAACTCCCCGAATGGCTGGCCCCCACCCCACACTTGAATCAGCGGAATACGAAAAACAGTGCCGACGAGCAGCTCTCAGGCGCCGGCAGAGCGAGTGGGATAACGGAACCACTGGCCGATACACACACACCATTATCCCCGTGATCGAGGAGCGCCTGCGGTGGAAGTGGCGCTTCCTAAGCTATCCAGCGGTACAATTATTATCGGGACACGGCTCCTTCAACCACAAGCTCCACTTCCACCGGCGCCGAGACAACCCCAACTGCCCATGCGGAGGCGAGGCCGAAACGGCGGAGCATGTGCTTCTCCGCTGCACACTCTATCGCGACATCAGGGATCTATGGCGAATCCCCCAAAACCCGCGCCACCTCGTCGCTACAAAATCGTCGGCCCGCCGCTTCCTCGCCTTCGCTAACGCGTGGTACCACCGCCGGGGCACGGGCCCCGCGATGGCGAGTGCTGGTGACCCACCCACTAGCCAACTCTCGGCCTCGGATACCCAGGGTACTGGGACCTAGAGCACCATCTGTCTGCTAAATACCTATTTTTCAAGTGTTGGGGCTGAAATAGCTAGTACAGTCAGGTACCCCTGTGATGCCGAGTTGCAGATTGTACGATCCAAAGTCGACCGTGTAACAACGGTTAAGGAGTCAATATTCTTAGGTCCAGTGCATCCCCTTGAAGTTGAAAATTTGATCGCTAAGTTGAAACTGGTTTCATCTTACAATATGGGCACTTTAAATAATGAAATTCTTAAAAAGTTGCCTTGCTACATTAGTAGCCCTTTGGCTCATATTTTCAATTTGGCTTTTACTACTGGTAAATTTCCCAAGTCATTGAAACATGCTTGTGTTGTACCTCTGTACAAGAGTGGAGATAAATTGTTGACAAGTAATTACAGGCCTATAGCTTTGACCTTAGCTGTTTAGAAATTGTTGGAGAAATGTATTAAAAGTAGATTAGTTTCTTTTTTGGAACGGAATAAAATTATATCTAACAATCAATTTGGTTTCCATCGAGAACTTAGTACACAGGATGTTCTTTTCAAAGTAAATAATGTAACAAGCCTTTTTTTGGGCGATATTGGGGAATGGGCTTATTACCGGGGGGAATTAAGAAAGTGATTAAAAAGAATAAAACTGATTTATTGACACAGTATAAAGCCTATTATTATACTCGGGGAGGACACACCACGCGGACCTAGGGATCTGACGGGATTACGGCGAAGACTCGGACGGCAGAGAGAGCGAGATCAGAGCGCCCCTTCCTTATATCTGTTTTTCGGCACCTATTGGTGGGAAACCCGCTTTTCTCACGCTGAGTTTTGCTGACGCTCCAATATTCGCCCTTTCTCGGCATCTCGGTGATTTCCGTTTTGGTGCAGAAGGGCTGGGGAGGGGTGAGAAATAATTTGTAGTATTGGTAGATTTAAATAGGGATAATTTTTAGAAGGAATAATAATTACGGATAAGGACTTAAATGGTTTTTGTAAAAAAGGAAAAGGGTGAAGTTGCCCATGCACTTGTGTGTATTCGTTACACTACAAATACAAAACTTGTAATTAAAATCATAAAAAAGGACAACAATAAAGCAATAACAGTTTTTGAGTTACATCTACTAACGGTGGTCGGCCGAAGGTCAATGTTCTCGAATAAAGGTGCGTTTTGATCGTTTTCCATTTTAGCTCAAACACATCAAAACACAATAATCAGTTTTCCGTTTCGTATTAAATCGCAGTGAACACGTAGCGTCGTACCTCGATTGCCAGTCCGCTAAACTGACAAAAGTCCCAAGTGACTCGATAGGTCTGTAGGGCAGCAGTGTGTCCGTCATCCCGTCTGAAGCTAGTTCATCATCATTTGTTAATTTATGTTTAGAACCGCTGTTGTCCGAAACACTGCTAGGCCCCCAGAAGGTTGAAGCCCCACCTGACCATAACCAGGCTGCCCCTAAACCGAAGTATGACGCCGGAACCGCCATTGACAGAATACCCGTGCGCGTCTGTTCTATCACTTATTCCCCGGATGTTATTGATCCGGTTAGTTTCACAGCTAAACATTCATTTCTAATTGCACAAGCCGATTCCCCTTCTCCAATGGCGGGAGCACTGTCACTGCAGAAAGGATACGGCACGACTGACCCCAGCACACTGGTTGCATTGGCCCAGCGGTTGAGGGTGCAAAAAAACACTCCTAACGACGAAGCACCGCTATTAAGATTGACGTGTCTGACACTATCCTTGTGTTACAAGGACTTGACCTATGACCCAACTTCACGACGTATCATACGGCGCGCTATAAACCTGCCCACTTCGTTGACCGGTATGACAAAATTAGAAAGTCCGGCTCCATTTAACACAGATTCAAAATTATTAATAGTAACAGTGGACGTTTGGAACCAATACATGACACATAAGGGCATGGCAACTGCCAACCCACCAGCTGACCTACAGAAATGTTTTAACCAAACAGATATTGATAGAACCTGGACGGGCATTCCATGTCAACCAGAACTTTTGAGCGCCACCGCGTTAGTGCCCTACACCATATCACACCTGGATTCAAATTTTTGGTCCGGACAAGTAGCCTACGCATGGAGGCAAAAGTACAAGAACGCGACCGCGTCCCCACCCACCTCGGAAACATACCAATCGATAATGCCCACCTGTAACTCAGTCTTTATCCCGGGTCCATTACACGCTATGTTAATTCTCACGGAGTCAGGAGGCCCTAACACACTACCAAAGATACGCATCGGGAATAGGAATTATCCAGTGTGGCACCGTATATCAGATAATCCACAAATACATAATCTTTCAGAGATATGGAAAAACTGGTTCAACAATAAATCGGCAACAATAGATTTCGACAGAATGGGAGCAGACTGTTTGAAAGCATGGAAATATATCGAAAAACATACCTGCACGTCCCGCGTTGTTGGTAGAGTCTTGTCTGTATCAGCAACGTTTTGTGACAACTTCACCCTCGGTGTTGGTCGAACGCAATGGGACAGCCCTGACATAGCCTCTTACGGAGCGTGGGGAACTGAGGAAGGCCCACTTGATGAGAAGAAAAACATGTACATACGTTGTAAGTGGTTTTGGAAATCGGCCACCGATGACAAGAGCACAGCAGCAGACAATACAGCCGCCAGGTCTCGTCTATCGGGATACAACTTTTCGTATCGTGATTGTTTCATGACTTATGCGACTGGTCACATAGCAACATCAGTGACTGAACAATGGTTGATGGAGCCCAGAGACTCGGAATACGCGCAAGTTGTGTACTCCTACGTTTATTGGGATGGGACTGACGTGTCCGGTTTACCAAATTACAGCATAGAAACCACCAGCACCGAGATGAGGCTCGGAATGACAATGGGCCTAATCGAAACGCACGAACAAATACTATCGCCTTTGTCTCACTATGGACTGTACAGTTTTGTGGTTCAACATGGTCTGACTCTGGCGATGACGATGACCTACTGGGCCGCAAATTCAGATCTATCCCTGGCCACGCTCAGTTCTCTCAGCCCCGTAGATGAACAAATAGACAACACATATATCCGGAAAATGATGAAAATAATATCGGCTTGGACGGTGATCGGAGTCGATTTAAATAATGTAATAGAATACGGAGTAGACAGGACATGGGAATCAGTCCAAGACTACTACGACATATCAATTACCGACCAACAGCTCAACAGCACCGCCCCCATCATGTTTGGTCCATTCCTCCAGTGGGTTAACAACATGGGTTTACCGTCTTTTCAAAATCAACAAGTTCCTATGCACGGGGAATTAGTCAACGGAAGACGCATGCCTGTGATGAACATATCTGACACCAACGGCATGTTCAAGATAGCCAGCACTAGCAAGATGGTGTTAACTTTGAATCCCCCAGTAGTGTTTGCCCTTACCCCCGTGATAGGCGAGCTCACAAACGGCGCAGCCATCCTATGGGGTGAGGACTCACAAACGACTTTCATCAGGACGAACCAATTTGTCCTGACTTCAGGATCGACATTCATGTCTCAATGTTGGTCCCAACAAACCAACACGTACCCGATGTGGTCGGATGGAAAACGTTCCATCAAGGTGATAGGCTCTGGGTTTGACAACTCATTGAGAGATGTCCTTTTTGTTACGTCAGACCTTAAATATCCTGACCCACCACAGTGGCTGAATTTTTTAGTCCAAGGGGGACAGGCGGTCTACTCACGGGCAAAGAGGTACGTGTTGGAACCACTAGTGAAGGGCCTCCAGCAGGGTTTGAAGACGATGAACCCACAGGCGGCCATACAGACAGCTGGCCTAGAAGCACTGGACAGATTAGCGGAGGATTTGGGCCTGTCAGACAAAGCGAAGGAACAAGTGGCCAACCTGACATCGACCGTGGTGAAAGAGAAGGTAGTTCCGAGGTTGGAGCAGATGATGAAGCCTCGGGACGAAAAGAAACCAGAAGAAGAAAGGAAGAAACAGGTGGAGGCACAACTCACCAATTCATCGATAATACCACCAGGGGCTCCAAGTACGTCGGACCAACCGACAGAAGATGGGGCTTAGACTCTAACTTAATGGAGGACTTCATAACCGAAGGAAGGGACGATATAATCAGATTAGCAACCAATCCATTCAAAAAGAACAATTCAACACCCCTCTGCAAAATGTTGAAGGTCACGGTCCCCCGCGTCTTGGTGGACGAGCTCAAGAAGCTCGAGTACACCCCCAAGCCGGACCCCGAAATCGAAGCATTGACCAGATTTAGTGTTGAGCTCCCGCCCGGATGGCCCATAATGGGTACTTCATATTCACAACCATTATACCTGTATTACTGCTAAATTAGATCGAGCGGACAACATTACATACCACAATCCTTCCTCGGAATATTGAACATCCTTAAAAAGAAGCTGCTGTGGGCCCAGAAGGCCCAGAAGTACGCACCAAACACAAAAAGTGATTATTTGAGGGCCCACCTATCGAAGGTAAGTTCATTCTACTTTCCATGGGTTTTCACTGAAGGCATTCAGTACAAGTGGCTCTTACACCTACATGCTCTCGGAGCTAGAGCACCTAACCGGAAGGAAGACATTGTCGCGGACGTCAAGAAGTGGGTGAGTCCCAAGCCGGACCTTGGCACGCCTGAATTCGTCGACAGACAATTCAGCTCATTTTTAAACTACTTTAGTCCTATTCCTAGATTTTTAAATTTTAAGGATTACTGTAATGACCCGATGCGCTGGGGTACCTCCGGCGGGGCCCCATCAGCGGTGGTTTTAGATAAGAAGTTTAGAAGTAAGTGGGGTTGGGCTTTTTCTAAGATTATAAACACAGATACTAAGTCTTATGTAGAGGATGTAGATTTATACGAATAATAATTAAGGATAAGGACTTAAATGGTTTTTGTAAAAAAGGAAAAGGGTGAAGTTGCCCATGCATTTGTGTGTATTCGTTACAATAACTTGGTATCGGAAAAGCTCGATCGAGGAAAACATGTAGTAGGACTTTTCCTAGACATTAAAAAAGCATTTGACTCTGTTCATCATGGCCTGTTATTGGAAAAATTATTTGCTTGTGGAGTTAGAGGGGTTGCTCTTGATTTGCTTAGATCATATCTTGAAGGTAGAACTCAAGTAACAAGAGTCTCTGGTAGTTTGAGCTCTACTGAACAAGTTACTTTCGGGGTTCCTCAAGGAACGGTTTTGGGGCCTATCCTATTTTTGTTGTATATAAATGAAGTCCTACATCTTAACCTATCGGGAGAAATATTTGCTTTTGCGGATGATATTGCGCTAATTTATTGGGGAGATGATTTGGTTGATCTGGAGAACTCAATAAATATGGATTTATTCGTACTTAAGAAATGGCTAGACTGTAATTATATCTGTCTCAATGTTAATAAATCATGGGCTATTAAATTTAAAATTTCCCCTTGTGTGAAACAAGTTAAGTTGAGCTTGAAATTCCATGAAAGTGTATCTTGTGTCTTCTCGAAGTCTTGTATTTGTAGTGACTTACAGATGACCACAGAGTGCAAATACTTGGGGGTCACTATAGACCACCAGTTGAAATTTAAATCACATATTAGATCGGTTAGTAACAGGCTACGTAAGTTATTTTATCCATGTAAAATTCTAACTAAGTTATTGTCCTATATTGAACGTAAAACTGTTTACTTTGCACTAGTGGAATCTATCATTCGGTATGGCATTATTGTATGGGGTAGCACTTGGACTAATTTGAAAACCTTACAAACGGTACAGAACTGTATCCTAAAAATGTTATTTAAAAAACCTCCCCGTTACCCAACAGGAAAATTATACAAAGAATTAGGTATCTTGAATGTTAAGCAGCTTTTTTTGCTTATATCGTCTTTGCATATTTCTAAGACTAGCATTAAGGAAGAGCATAAGAGTATCATCGGACATTTGAGATCTGCCACTCTTTCGAATATTAGAATCCCTAAATGTAATACTGAATTTTAAAGGCGCAACGCTTACGATCAAGCCCTTATTTTTTCCTACAATAACTGTCTGAACATTGCACAGCACACACCTCACTCGCTAGCTGAAGCTATAAGAAATATTTTTTGTTATTAATTTGTGTAACTTATTACTTTGTACTTGCCCTTGTTGTTTTTTTTTTTTTTTTAATTTGTATAGTATTTTCACCTAATTGGTTTGTGTAGATTGTTTTTTTAAGCTCTTGTGGCTCTGCTGACCGTCTTTTCAACCAACTCGGCCCTATTGCACAAGTTCTTTGAACTTCTAATAGGGCTGGTGATGTAATTATTATTGTAAATTGGAGTTTTCCTTTTATTTATTCATGTTTTTTTCCAAAATAAAACTTACTTACTTACCAGTGACCACCGCACTACTTGTAAGTTCACATTTTTTTTTTAACTGTATAAATATACATATAAAATACAGTATGTTCAAAATTGTCAGTTTTATCAAACGTAATAAACTATCAATTTATTGTAAACATACTTTCTTCTTATTCCTTCTCAGTGCTTTGTTGAAAAGTACTCCTCTTGATAATTGAGATAAAGGGGCTTATTGCGAGCCTAAACTAAAACAGGCATTGAAGTTACCAAGGCTATGAGGAAAATTCTCGATGAAAACTCGAGTTTCATGCATCCACGACATTTACAGACCGATCATGGGAAAGAATTTTAAAATCAACATTTCCAGAAATTGATGAAGGAGCGAAATATAAAACATTATTCAACGGGAAGTGTAGTGAAGGGTAATATAATAGAAAGGTACATCCGTTCCTTGAAAAGTCTTGTGTGGAAACAATTCAGTTTGCAAGGTCATTACAAGTGTGTAAGCATCCTCCCAATGCTCGTTGAACAGTTTAATAGCAGGTATCACCGCAGCATAGGCATGAAACCTAATGATGTTACAAAGAACGGTGAGGAATTAATTATCAAACGCTCAAATCGATTGGGTGTGAGAAAAAGCCGTCGCCGTCAACCCCGATTTCGCGTAGGTGACCGAGTCAGGCTATGTCGTTACAAGCATTTATTTGGTAAAAGTTACCTGCCGAATTATACGAACGAACAATTCACTATGGAAGTACACGATCGAGATGTTCCTCTTTACAGCATTACAGGTTATCACAATCAGGATATATTTGCAAAGTTTAAAAGGAGGAAAAGATACAAACTCGCGTTCGTGATGAATATTTAATTGAAAAGGTGATGAGAAAACGAGGAAGCAAATTTCTTTTACGTTGGCTCGGTTTTGACAGTACACATGACTCGAGAGTTCCTTCGTCGACCATTGGAAGTAGAAAAACAGGTCGACTGAGTTAACTCCACCTTTCTCTTGTGGCTCAGAGTGTAACGGAAATGCCTTTAAGGTAGGTCTACACGGGGACACTTATTGCGGTAGAGCGAGAGCTAGAGCTCTCGAGAGAAGTCTGGACGCCCCCTAGAGTACCCTAGAGTAGTTGCGAGAGCACTCTCGAGGTGCTCTCGGGCTCTAGCGTTTCCCCTTCCCTCTCGACGTGTGGACGGCACTGCAAGTGATCTCGGAATCAGACTCGAGAAGTTTCACCTGTCGGAAACTAGTTGCTAGAGCGATGGCGAATAATTCGGGTCGGCAGTGGACGAAAGAGGAAACGGAAAGTTTTATCAGCCGCTTGGAGGCGTATCCCGAGCTTTGGGATGTATCCTCCGATGTATACAAGGACCGAAGCAGGAGAGCAGTTTCCACCGCGGCTCTGGCGAATGAATTTGCTACAGATGCCAAAGAAATCGGGAGGAAACTTCACAATACAAGGACGCAACTCAACAGCGAATTGAGAAAAATCAAGAAGCGGAAGAGTGGCAGTGGGACGGACGACGTTTATAAAAGCGGATGGCAGTTTTTCGACGCCTTGCAATTCATGGTCACGTCCAGCAGAATTGAACAACAGACGACCAGTAATTTGGTGAGTAGTTTTAGTAAGTTTTAGTAGTTTTAGTAATTTGGTGAGGTAGTAAAGAGAAAAATAACGTTAAAGATAACTTTTTTATTGCACAATGTTGAACAAACAAAATTGGAGTTATTATTAATTAATTACAGAGAGAAGTTGTTTCCCTTCAGATGGATTTATATTGCCAAGGCAGTTCACCTTGGGAAGAAACAAAATATTCTTTAAATTCTTCTCTGATTTTTTTACATGCATTGCTGACATTATGCCTAGAAGTAGATGACTGCAGTGGGAAAAGTAAATTGTCTGGCAAGCTTTCAGATCTCCAGGTTCCCAAAAGGTCATCTCCATTTTCAGCAGGCCGATCAAAAACATCTGGAGGGGCATATCGTTGCAATGAGTTTTTAGCTAAAAAGAAAATCTTTTAACTAAAAAGAAGAATCTCATGCAAAAAGAAGATGCCATTTTAGATAATGCACTGCAGATACTACAAGTGAAGGACGACGATCAAGTTTTTGGAGATTTCGTCGCATCAGCTCTGAGGAATTTAAATTCTCCCCAATCGAAACAAAACTCGAGACTCAAGATTCAACGCGCAGTTCTGGAGGTGGAGGAAATGGATTCAAATGTGACGGTCTCATCGACTCCATTGCCCACTGGATCATCTACCCCCGCTTCTTGGACCAGTGAAATTTGTACTGACGAAACCACATTTTTTCCAAACACTAATTACAGACTACCACCGACAGAACAAACTAACCTTTACGAACGATTGTAAACAAGTGTAGATAGCGTCACAACATTCCGGAATTATTTTCGAAATCGTTTGAACAGGAATCCTGAATAAATACGACAGCGAATGATACGAATCTCCTGGAAAAAAAGGGCAATATGTACCTAATTTCATGTAAATTTCAATTTCCATAAATACAGTTTTATTCATTTTTCAACATAACTTTGCCGCAAGATTAATTACATTTACCTGAAGCCAAAAATCTGAGCGTTACTGCTAATCTTTCTCCTGGTTGTATCGACTCTCTCATCACAGTATCCTCTTTTTTGATGAGTGGGGAAATCATGGTCAGTAGCTCCTGAAAATTAGCGGCCGACAATCGCAGGAAATTTGTGTAGACCCTCGGATCGCTCGCCATCAGCTCAGGAAGAAGGGTCTTGTACACACCGTATTGATTACGTTGTTTAATCCACTCTTTCACCCAAACACGTCGTTTTCGTCTCCTTTTGATGATTAATACAATCACGAGTGCTGCGCAAGCATGATTTTGCCTCGACGAACCCATAATCAGACGGTCGGAAGACTACTGAGTGAAATTACGACGAATCTCGCTCTCGCGCAATTGCAAGAAAGGGGGGGGGTGTAGACGCACTGTCAATTGCTCTCGCAATCACCAGTGAGAGCGAGAGCGAGAGCGGTCTCGGAAGCTCACTCTAGCTCTCACTCTAGCTCATGGTGTAGACGCGGCTGACACTGCTCTACGCAATCAGCGTCGCTCTAGCTCTCTCCGTGTAGACCTACCTTTACCGTTAGTCTTCAAGTACACAGTCTTGAAGGTTGAAGGTAGTCTTCAAGGTTCTTAAAATGGTTAGTCCGTTCATAAGTATGATCTTATCGCACATTTTTAATCTGGTTTTTGCTACGGGTGTTTATCCGGATCTGTTCAAGAATTCCATTGTAGTTCCGCTTTTCAAGTCAGGGGATAAGGGCTTAAAAGACAATTATAGGCCAATCTCATTAACCTTGTCGCTTTCCAAAGTTCTAGAAAAATGTATTAAATCTAGGTTAATATCTTTCCTGGAAAAATCGGATATAATCTCAAAGAGACAATTTGGTTTTCAACATAATTTAAGTACAGAACATGCTTTATTTCAACTGAATAAATTAATTTCCCAGAAATGTAATGAGGGTTTTCAATTAATGGGGATTTTTCTGGACATTAGTAAGGCTTTTGATTGTGTGCAGCACAAAGTATTATTAAATAAGTTGTATGCTTATGGTATTAGAGGATTAACTTTGAAGCTTTTTGAGTCTTACCTTTCGAATCGGACACAAAGAGTTAAGGCCCCTACACACGTTCCGATCCTACCATCGGATGCGAGCCAGGTGCGAGCAGGAGCCAACAGGTAGTCTCAGCGTACACTTCGTCCGTCATGAAGCAGCGAGTTCACATGCGATGGGATTTATCTTACCCAAGTCTGATATTCTGCACTCCACCGTTACAGGACAACGTGGGAGTTAAAATAGACCGTGATGTTTGGGAACTGTTAAAATCCAATTTCAATCTGATTGAGAAGGCTCTGCACTTCGGTGATGTGCACTACCATATTGGCCTCGGCAGTGTTGCATTCAGCGCAAAATACTGGACTCATCCATCGCGGGTACTTCGGCTCGAAAATTCTCTGGGCACCTATTCTGTCCCATTTGATTTCGCAACGCTGGACTTCTAGCGAGAAGCTTCAGAGCTCATCGATACAGGTTTTCTAACGTACACAGCACTTGACGAGAAATCAAAGCGACAGTCGCTAAACCACGGGCGCTTTTGTAACGACGCGAAATAATTTTTTTTTAACTTCCTTTTTTATTATGTATTTCCTTGTTCCTGCGAGCGGGGAGGGGGTGCTTGGTAGGCCGGTTGAATGGGGGGGGGGGTGTTACGTGAGTGTGAGGTTTCTATACTTTCCATTCTCATGTACTTACAACTCACCGCGGTGGTCCAGTGGTTAAGGCGTCTGTCTCGTATGGACTATCCTGAAGCGAGCAGGGGGCGGGCGGCCGGGGGGCGGGGCTAGCCGATCTGGGAGTGGTGGGTACAAAATGGCCGGCGGAGGGGGGCGGGTACAAAATGGCCAGCGGGCGTGGCCGGTATCTCGGTATCCTGCACCCTCATACACGCCACGGGTCCCTACTTACGACGTTTGGACACATTGCAAAGAAATGCCACGTAAAGGTGAAATGTGTAATTTGTGGCTTAAATCACGATAAATTTGTCTGCCCCGGGCCTCTAACCCGCCCCCAGCCACCCTCCCACTTAGCAGCGTCCCCTGATGGAGTCATTGAGGGTGAGAGTGCCATCATTGAAGTGAAATGCCCTTATTCCGCACGATTTGGCACTGTAGAAGAGGGCGTAAAAAACAATAAAATCAAATACTTGGATGCCAATGGCTCCCTCTCAAGGAGCCACGACTACTTCTATCAGGTCCAAGGACAACTTAATATTTCAGGTTGCGATAGATGTTATTTTGTTGTATATACACCATTGGACATTAAAATTAATGTAATTGAAAAAGACGAGGATTTCTGGAGAGAAACGTGCCTGCCGAAGCTTAATTTCTTTTACGAACAGTGCTTATTGCCTGAAATTGTGGACCCCAGAGTACCAAGGAACATGCCGATTAGGGAACTACAATAGAAATGTTTTTATTTCAGATGATTTCATCTTTTTCGTGTCTTAATTTTTTTTTAAATTGTACAATTCTGTAAATAATTACTCTTTTTGTTGGTAACTTTCGTTGTTGCACAAACCCTACCTCTCAAATGTGCTTGGAGCTTTGACATTTTTATCCGGAAATGAAGAAAAGAAAAGAAAAGAAAAGGTTTGTAATGCAATACGGCAGCATTGCCAGTATGGAAAGATTTACGTTTGTTCATCATGTTACCCCGAAGGATAACTCTGCGTTCGCAAATCATTCTAAACTTCATGCATTTTAGACACCGGTTATGTGTGTATAAATATTTATGAGGACTATACCATTCACTCCCATGCACTCCATTTCTTCCTTTTGCTGCTCTAGGTCAGAAAACGGGTGAGTATCGACTGCACCGTAAGCTGTCATTAGGCGATAATGAATTGTATCGACTGCACTTGTTGCTGTTTCAGGTAGTCCAGGGTCAACGATTGACTGCACCGTCGATCTGTTATCTCATTCGCTATCAGTAGGGAGTCAGTATTGCGTTGAGTTCGACCCAGAAAACATTCTCCTTCTCGTAGCTATGCATCCAGTGTCGTTCATCGTGGGACAGCGAGGCAACGAGTTAGCAGTTTATAAAAACTTCAAATTCTACAAGTGCAGTTTTGTAGAATACTTGAACTGTAACAAGTGGCGTTGTTGTAGAAGATGTTGTGGTGCGAGAATATACGTTCCTGAAAGCTTTTCGGAAGTCATCAAGGAAGAAGGAGGGCACAATCATGCATTGGTGAGCGATACGACGTTACAAAAGGAAAATTTTTCTAACTCGTTGAAAAGGAAGGCTACGTCTTCGCTGAGTGAACGCCCGTCGAAGCTGATTCGGTCCCAAATGAAAGACGATGTAAGTTACACCCTGACAGACATAAGTAACTTCAGGCAATGTTTATACAGAGAGCGAAGAAAACGCCTACCACCATTGCCCAAATTTCTCACGGAAACTCACGATTGCCTACAGAATGCCAGGTTTGAAACAGCAAGAAAGGAAAAGTTTTTACTGGTTAATGACGACGGTTTGGTGCTATTTTCGACTCCAACGAATTTGAAGCAGCTGTCTTCTTCCAAATCCATTTTTGTTGACGGGACATTTACCTACTGCGAAAAATTTTTCACTCAGATGTTTACCATCCACTCCATCGACAATGGCCATTTCATACCGGTTGTGTATTCTCTCTTGGCAAATAAAACGACTAAGGCTTACGAAACCATGTTCAAAGCGACGATCAAAGAAAGCTGCGAGTTGGGTCTTTCATTTACACCTGAGGCCGTCGTATGCGACTTTGAGGAGGCTATTCATGCTGCTGTGAAGGCGGTATTCCCACAAGCGAAGATCACTGGTTGCAGATTTCACCTCGCCCAGTCATCGTGGAGAGCAATACAGCGATATGGTCTCTCAGCGCAGTACAAGGAAAAAAACAACGAAGTCGGTGAATGGTTGAAGCTGGTGTTTGGACTCCCACTACTACCCCCGGATCAAATTGAAGACAGTTTTGTAGAGGACCTTATGTCCGTGTGTCCCTCAGACATAAACCCCAAAGTGACTGATTTCTGCGATTATCTTACTGACAATTACATATTCTCGCATGCGAAATTTCCGCCGACTATGTGGGCAGCCGATGAACTCACATCCGACCGAACGACGAACTGTTGTGAGTCGTTCCATGCCAAGTTCAATAACATGTTCACATCACCTCACCCAAACATTTTTTTATTCATAGACGTTCTCCTCCAAATGCAAACGGACACATACGTCATCATGAATAGTTGTGGTGATCCCAAAACTCCGCGAAATTCCAGACAAGAAAGAAGGCGACATATTCTACGACAAACAATGGCCAACTTCAAGGAAGGAAAAATTTCTCGTCTCCATCTACTAAAAGTCGCTTGTCGCCATTATAGTGTGCACTGATAAAAGTGACGTAACTTTGACGATGGATGTAATGAAATCTTATACCTAGCATTACCCTCGAGTGGTAAGAATGGGGTCCAGTAGACCCCAAACACACGTTTCCCGCTCTATTCAAGCGCGATCTGTGATCAGAAGTTTTAGATCTTCAGAACCTTTTCTTTCAGTTGTTCGCCAGCCGTGAAGTGTGTCGCAACACAAAATAAGGTAAGAAAACCCTCATTTTTTCTCGCTGGGGAAAAAAAGGGGGCGCTGGGGTCTGTCAGACCCCTTGTTACTCTCTGTTCACTGTTTTTTATCGCTTTTTTTTATCAATTACGTTTAAATCTTTATTTTATCATTCATGCATAAGAAGCAATCGAACCAAAATTTTGAGGAGTTATTGTAAATTAGTTTTCTATCTGGGAGGGGGGGGGGATTTTCCACGCATGAATCTTCTTTCGTGGTTATCATCAAAATAGGACTTGGTTCTTGATTTTACAGATGGCTAACAGTGTTTTGTTCTCAACCCCGGAAGAGATAAGAAGGGAGCTTGAACGGCTTGATCAAGAATCCGACGACGAGCAAAGAGATGGGAGTGTGAGTGAACTAGAGGATGCCATTGTTCCCAACGACGACAATGTTGCTGATGAGTTCAGCGTGGAAGATGGTAATAACGGCGATACCTGTCCTTTCATTTCCCACGATGGTGAAAGTACGGAGATTTTGCTAGGAAAAGATGCGGAAACAATTTGGACTGACCATCATTTTCTCTCTTATCACGGTTCACGAAGACCTGCAAAAAACATAGTTAGTCATCTTCCAGGCCCAAAAGGAGCTGCTAAGGATGCTTCCTCGGAACTAGACTTGTTATCTCTTTTCTTAGATAGTTCAGTAATCGACCTAATCACGGTACACACGAATGAACAAATTGGCCGACTGTCCGTACGGTACACCTCTCAAAGGTACATTGGGCCTACAAATAATACAGAAATCAAGGCACTTTTAGGCCTCGTAATTCTAGCAGGAGTGCTCAAAAAAAGTTGTTTGAATACGGACGATATGTTTTCACAAGTTTATGGCCCAACTATATTTCGATCGACCATGACTCAGTGTAGATTCAAATTTCTTCTTCGCGCAATGCGGTTTGACTCGAAGATTACTCGAGAGGAGAGGCTGAAAGAAGACAAGTTTGCCGCTTTTCGAGAGCTGTGGGATAAATTCACCGAAAACTGCAGACGATTCTACACACCTTCAGAATACGTCACTATTGATGAAACTTTACTGAGCTTTAGGGGTCGGTGCTCATTCAAAATGTACATTCCTCAAAAACCGGATAAGTACGGACTGAAGATTGTCAGCTTATGCGACGCCCGAACATTTTATTTTTGCGACGGCATTCCTTACATCGGCAAATCAACTTTGAAGGGTGAAATCGGATTGCTCAAACCGACACAGTATGTTTTGAAACTGTCAAAACCAATCATGCGAACTAACCGAAACATCACAATTGACAATTGGTTTTCGTCCTTCGAACTGGCTGAGGAGCTTACGAAAGTCGGTTTGACTATGGTAGGGACTCTACGAAAAAATAAAAGAGAAATTCCGCCAAGCATGGTTTCTGTAAAAGGCCTTGAGTTAGGAAATTCGCGTTTCGTCTTCCAGGCGGAAAAAAACCATGGTGTCTTTCACCCAAAAGAAGAACAAAAATGTCATTCTCTTATCCACTATGCACGATTTACCCACAATCAACAAGGACAGCGGTAAACCGGATATTGTCGAATTCTACAATTTGACGAAAGGAGGTGTGGACGTGTTCGACAAATTATGTCACTCTGCTACCAGCAAAAGAGCTTCCAGAAGATGGCCAATGAGATTATTTTTTTTCGTCGTAGACGCCGCTGGTATAAATAGCTACGTCTTGTCCACTCTCAACAGTTCTACTTCTAAGAGAACTGATTTCCTAAAGGCGCTAGCTTATTCCCTCGTGCATGGAGACTCACATCAAGTGCAGATTACTCGCCAAAAACTTGCCAAATTATCTTCGAACTGATATGATGAGCGTTCTTGGAGTTGAAAAGGAGACCCTGTCACCTGCGACCAGCACTGCTACGACAGCCAAGTCAAGGTGCTACTTATGTGACCGCCGAAAAGACAGGAAAACACGCCTGTCGTGCACTAAATGCTTTAAAAAATTTGCCAAGAGCACGCCAAAATGCTGTCAAAATTGTTTTGACACGGAAACTAAGATGGATGACTAGTCTGAAAAGTTCAACTTTTATATAAATATATTAATGTTCTTATCATTTTATAAGATTATTTGAATGCTTGAGTTTCTTTTGTTATAAGTTCACCAGTCATTTCGTTTATTTTGTTTTTATAGTAAGCTATGTTACCTTTCGGGTTGTGAAAATAAGAAATTAAAGTTCCTAAAAAAGAGATTAAACAGAAATAAACGTGTTTTGTATGAGCTAGTCAAATTTATTCAATCTGGGAAAGCCCCGGAAAAAAATATTTGAATTGGGGTCCAACGGACCCCATGTTACTAAGTGTGCTCCAGAAACCCATGTTACCAACGGAGGGTTAAAACTTTTACGATGAATCTATATTTTTTCCTGGCAAACGCCTAGTTTTTTTTTTAGCGAATTTTCAAAAAAATGAGCTATTGAGATGGCTCCGAAATTTTGGGAATTTTGCTGTTAGAGGCAAATATCATCTAGTAGCTAAACACCTAGTAAGACAAATTAAATTCAGAGCGAATTGCAGAGCGGTGCAGTCAATCGTAAGTGCAGTCGATAGGTTTGTAAGCAGGGGTGCAGTTGATCGAAAGTGCAGTTGACAACGATCGATGACGATGAGTGATGGCATTTAAAAGAGGAAATGTCAAAATAGAACCAGAATTTAAAGACATTATTAGACACAATTCTAGGTCAGCCAAAAAGCTAGATGAAGAAAGGTCAAAATTTGCTAATAGTGCCCATCCTTCAGCACCTTTAGAAGAAGATGTATAACAAAATTTGTACCCGGTTCTCTCAGGGTTCTTACTGAGTGTTGTAAAAATCTAAGGAACATAAAGGCTTTACTTCGCTGAAACAAAAAAAAAAAATACACTGAAAATTAAATATAAACCGACTCGGCCAGGTGGAGAGCTCCCCCAAACAAAAACAAAGAAAACTTCGTAAAAGAAAAAAATTAATCTTGCTTAAAAACAAACAAAAATCTTCTCGCTGACAAATACGATAACGTGCAACGACGAATCTGCAGTCTCACATTGACCTTCGCGGTGAGGGGCGGGAGGAAAAAAAAATCCGTTAGCGTGAGGAGGCCAATTCCAGGGTCGTTTAGAGCCCTATAATGTATAAATTAAGTGGAAAAGGTGTACTCATTCGCCAGCATAAAAATCTCAAGCACGGGAATTGTAAAAACAAAATAAAAAAAGGATGCAAAGTGCGAACGGAATAAGAGGGTGTGATAGGGGAGAGTAATTTCAAGAGTGGGGGGGATCCAAACAACTGACCAGGCAGATAACAGCCCTCCGCGAGAATAAACCTACCAATTTGGTGTCAAACAAATCCCAATTACGTTTGTACAGCTATTATTCTATGATGAAGATAGACCATCTTAGTTATTGAAATGTTGTCCTACATTTGTTTTTCTACACGCATTCCCAGTTGATGGACACAACGCAACGACTGAGTTATTGTGTAGTTTTCCAAACTTACTAGATCACTTTTGGTTCTTGGGGCTATTTCGTCCGCCACGTTCTGAGTTTGCTTTCAGTTTCAGTTCAATTCAAGTTTTGGTGTTTACTAAGCTACCTGGAGCAAAGAGCGGAGGGCTAACGGGTTTGGAGGCTTTTAAGGTCCATGCTAGTGACCCGAGCATTATGTGTCGCCTGACTAGCTTATGGGCTTTTAAAACCACGACAGAGGCTAGCTGTTGGGACACAACGGTTTAGCCCTTTCGGCAGCTTTTTTCCGCAAGGTTTTTGCTTTTTTTTGTATGGATCTCTGCGAGTAATCGCGCGGTGAACTTGATGAACGAAACAATTTTATCTTCATGAAATGGTATACAACTCACACCCGAGATTTCAAGTTTATAAATGATCTACACAAAACTCAGCCGCTAACGCGATATTTCATCGTTTTGGAGAACGAGTAGATAATCACCCCCTAAAATCATCATCATTATTATTATTACTATAATTTTATGGGCATCAACTACTGATTAGCCCATCTTCTTCATAGAATAAATTATTCTGCAAGTCAACCTTTGAGCATCAACTACTAGGTTATTAGTCCGGTTTTCCGTTGCCTCCGGCCCTCGTCCACCGCGTTGACCCGGGCGTCGAAGGCCGTCCACCTCCAACTCCACAACATATCGCGGCGACAACATCCGTAGTGAAAAATGATCCTATGTAACTTGATTCAATAGCGACGCATGACTTGGAAGAGTTTCACGTACAAGATCCTGAAGCGGATATAACCTTCTGTATGTGTAATTCTAATATTCGTGAGTACTGTGTAAAAGTTGAATGAAGCGATTAATTTTTTTTATAAGAAATTCAAAAATTTTGATCTGTGTATTTTGTACATTCCATTATTTTATGTTCAAGATTGTCAGTCTGGTTGCATGTGGTGCATGTTGTACTGGTTTTTCGTACTATTTTAGTCAAATATTCATTACATACACCATGATTTGATTTGATTCTATTGATGTTTTTAATATTTTTTCGAGATAAGTTTAATTTGTTGGATTGTGGGATTGATGGTTTTACAAAAATAGCCTTTTGTTTGTTCTTGAAAATCAGACTGTCATTTATCTTTGAGTATTTCTGTGAAAGTAGTGTGGATGTCGCTAACTGGGATTTTATAATGGAGTATACTGTTTGATGTGCTACCGCTTTTTGCTAGCAGATCAACTTCGTCATTTCCAGGAATATTAACGTGTTCTTTTATCAAAATTATTGAGATTCTTTTGTTTTGTGCGGAAGTGATGTTGTGTAACGAACTCATTATTTCAACCAACAGATACGATGAATTCGCTGCATTACAAAAATGCAAATATGCAAATATTATCAGTAGATATAATTTGCCGGCGCTGCACATGTCGCCGGAGGGGAGCATGGCGTCACTAAAAAAAAACGTCCCCACCCGCCCACTGATAACAGCTGATAAGAGATATAACTACTGATAAGTGATAACAGCTGATAAGAGATAACCAGAATTGACGCTGATAGAGGTTAAGCGTAAGAATTAAACAATGCCGTAGCGCTGCTGTCAGTTAAACATGAGCCATCCAATTGAATACTAGTCGGAAGGATTCGGTGCACTTCCGTGTGGCGTGCCATGTGATATTGCCATGCGGCTTTATCCTATTTGATCTTTCAATAATACTTGCAATGATGCGTTGACTAAAGCACATCACAATTGTTCGATAAAACCGTCTCTGCCGTGGGCATACATAATCATAGCAGTAGTAAGAATTCGCCGGCGCAGTTACCATTTTGAGCAGTTCGTTTTATGAGCAAGATGGCGGATTGCGCATGCGTGAGTGTATGAAAAAATGAAAGATTGCGGAGACTCGATCCTTCTTCGTTTGGATTGATAGTCGAAGACGTTACCTCTGAGCCACCGTTGAAGGTTGGGTGATGGTGTTACATTTTAAGCACATACGCGTCGACCTGCCCCCGTGCGGGGGGGTCGGGGGCGGACAAACTTTCCCACTTCCCAAAAGGGCATTCATTTTTTAGCTACGCGTCGACCCGCCCCCCTTGATCCGTGCGGGGGGGGGGGTGTTAATTAGTTCACGGACAAACTTTCCCACGAAGTAATTCCCAAAAAGACATTCATTTTTTAGCTTGCTTTGTGCATTTCTGTATGCACTCCTCGGAATCTCACTTCATGAAAGTCAAGTAATAGAGGAAAAGGCTAGTTCTCACGACACCGAGTTAATTACATGCGTGTGTTTAAAAACAGCTCACAAAGTAAGTATTCCCAATATGGTAAGATTTTTGCGATGCTGCATCTTCCAAGTTGTTTGTGGGAAAAAGTGCAATGTGCGAGGTGGGGAATCGTAATACAAAGACGGGACAACATCCTGTGAAAACTCAACAGTTCTCTTCGATTTCATCGCTTTTTGAGCAGAAAAAAAGTAAGCAAAAATGAGTATTTTTAAATGTCTCATAATTCGGCTTTTTCACGTCAACGATGTGTACTATTGTGAAGAATGTGC
Organism: Corythucha ciliata; assembly: GCA_038030265.1. Lineage (NCBI taxonomy): Eukaryota > Metazoa > Arthropoda > Insecta > Hemiptera > Tingidae > Corythucha > Corythucha ciliata. Next base: position 23,942,526 of record CM075941.1, on the reverse strand, counting down.
ATTTGATAGATTTTCCATAGCAGAACTCAGGTATTCAATAATTTCTTGTCACGCTCAAATTACAACAGAAAGTTGGTCTGTCTTGGAGTTCATTTATAGTGATTTAACATGCGTGAATTGTAATGAACAATTATACTATCTGAGTTCTGCTCGCTCATGTTCGGAGTGTTTGGGAATTCTGAGGAGTTATTTCCTTCCAAGGGATAGTGGAATAGAGGATGAAGGTATTAATTTACAAAAAAAGATGTGTTATTAATATTATTAGTTTTTAAGCCATAAAACTTGATACTTGATAGTTGAGACTTGATAGTTTTTAAGAAGTAGAAGAAGAAGAAGAAGAAAAAAGCCAAACCCCTAAAAATATAACATTAATCAAGATGTGTTATTGTTTGTAAATTTTCTTATTCACAGAAGGAGACTACTTCAGTGATCAAGAAGCTGAATAAGGCGACTGCCTTCAAAAAACTGCTTGATTTGGAGAAGGGGATTTATAAAATAAAGCAAATCGAGGAAAAGGTCGGGCGATTTGGCCCATTTTTAACTTCAAAAATAACACCAGTAAGCGAGGGCGAAGACCCTTGTACAATAATAATTCCTGACCGCTATAAGGCAATCTTGCAAGAGAAGGAAGTCATCAATTTGATAAGTGGTGAGTTTTTATTTCAATAATATTACAAAGACAAAATATAAGTTACATTTTCTCTATAGTTTTATACAAAGGGCTATAACGAATAATCTTGTCACTAATAATGAGAGCTATTGCTCGTGCATTTTGTGGGATTGGTGATCGCGTCTTGAACTCAATTTGTACTTCTACGTTTGCAAATGAAGCTGGTGTTAGCACAAGATTCCAGAAAAACGGTCCCCTACTGCATCAAAATATTAGATCCTTAATTGTAGGTCCTTCAAACTCGGGGAAGTCTCAGATACTGCTAAGCTTGATTACAGCACCTAACGGACCGAAATTTGAAAACATCTACATATACTCAAAAACCATATACCAGGAAAAATACCAAACCTTATTGCAAATTCTAGCGCTAGTTCCTGAAATTAAAGTTTTTACCTTCCACAACGCAGAACATATACAGGGTGTTCATAAAAGAATGCCCTAGTTTCAAAAATCTGTAACTTCGCTATTTTTAAACTTAGCGAGAAAAAGTTGATTCCTTATGAAAGTAGAAGTTCCATGGTTTTTTCGGTTGCCGAGAGATCGCACCACCAGTTAAAATGGCGACGCCACAACAGAAAGCTTTTTGCGTGGCGGAGTTTGGTAAAAGTGAGTCTGTAGTTACAGTTCAGCGTGCTTTTAGAAGACGTTTTAACATGAATCCACCTGACCCCAAATCCATTAAAAGGTGGTATCAACAATTCGTACAGCGTGGATGCCTTTGCAAAAGGAAAAGCCCCGGACGACCGCGCGTTACTGGAGACAATAGGTGCGTTCCATTGTTACACTTTTCCTACACTCGTGTAGAAGTGTAGCACTTGGTCGTTCCATTGCCATTACAGTGGAGCACGAGAGCGTTCCCTTGATTCGGTGTAGGTGTAAATATCTGCACTGAGTGTAGTTTAAGTCCACCTGCCCAAAAGGAGGTGTGACATCTACACTGACTTATTATCATGAAAAGGGCGGCAAAGGGGAAAAGGTTAGGTGTGGTTATCCAGTTATTTCGTTGTCCGTTCAATCTATCAGAATTTTCTTGTATTTTTATTTTTTATCGAAAATGAATAACGTTGAAGAGCAGTTACATGTTATTTCCGGAAACGAACTTTTAGAAGGTCTTCACAAGCTGTACGAAGACGGGACTGGACAGCTAGAAACAATTAACAATAAGTTAATTGTTACGACAGAGACAGGTACGGGTTTCTTCTTAATTTATCTTTTTCAGTCAGTGTAGAACTTTGATGAATGTTTCCAGATCCCAACGTACGACTGGCCGTTGAACTCGATGAAGAATGTAGACGGTTTTTCAATATATTTATTGGCGAGGAAGGGGAGGAATTAGTGCCGGCTGATATGGGTAAGAAACGTTTAATTTTACTTTCATCTTCCCGTAGGGAAGGAAGTATGGTGTTTTTGATGTTGTTAGTAAGGTTGCTTAAACTACGAGGGTTAGTAGGTAATGCATGCAAAAAGTTGTTACCATAAAAGCTTACTTGTCAGTCTTCCCTCGTTGAGGTGCGTTAAGAACGTACCGGTTTCGGCTGCTCGCCATCTCAACGAGGGAAGACTGACGAAGTAAGCTTTTATGGTTACAACTTTTTGCATGCATTATGGTGTTTTTGTTTTTAGCGTGAAAACTGGTTATTACCGTATTTATTAATAGTTAATACCACACTCTCCCATTTTCACGGTTAGATTCTCAGACTGCAACATTACCAAGTGGCCAGTCATGGCCAGACGAAGCCACTAAGCTACTGATTCAGCAGTATGGTGAAATGAGCTCAAAAGTTGGAAAAACGTTTGCTTTTAAAACCAAAAAAAAGTTATGGATTGCCATTTCCAACAAATTAATGGAAAATGGCTATAATTATACAGCCGCCCAGGTGGAAAATCGGTACAAAACCCTTGACCGACGATACAAGGCCACCATCACCAACAACAATAAAACTGGAAGGGCAAGAGCATCCTGTAAATTCGAAAGGTAAATTTGCGTTTGATTCTTGTACGGTTACTTAGTCGATCCATGAATTGTATGACTTTTTCTTATTTTTGCAGAGAACTCGCCGAAATTAATGCTTCGAACAAGGCCATTTTCCCTGAATTTACCCTCGGCTCAAAAGGCCCGGGGCAGGCGAGTTCGAGTTCAATTCAATCGCTCGAATCAGACGGAGATGATGGCAGGGAAATAAACGAAAACTGCTCTCCTTCGTCTACGCGCCCGGCTGTGTCTTCTTCGTCTCGTAAAAATAAGTAATGAGCCCAACAAAAATCAGCCTGAAAGATGTAGCTTATGTAATTTTCAATTTTACATTTTCAGAAATTCGAGATCAGCACTTGAAGAAATGCGTTCTTTCGTAGAACTCAAAAAACAAGAGCTCGAGTTTAGGGATAAGGAGTTAGAATTGGACGAGAGAAGGCTCGAAGAAATTAAAAAAAGGAGAGAAGCAACAGAAAAAAAAAACAGTTTGTTGGAGCGAATTCTAGCCAACATTGAAAAATTGAATAGTAATAATGCATAATGCTCTTTATATTTTGTTATTGGTACATGTTGTAATTTTTCTTACTGATTATAATCCCTTTTTTCCGTCACTTCGTCGTGCAAGCCGTGAGTTACAAATGCCGCACACTACCGTTTGGAAGGTCGTTAGGCGTCGTTTGTTGTTGCGACCATACAGATTGCAGTTGGTTCCAACCATGTTCCTCTTCAAAAAGAAAATGTCATTGTCCAGTTGAGAATAGTAAAAAGAGGAAACTTTTTTCCGTGCCCCAAGAACATGGAAAAGTCATCAACAAGTTGAACGAATCAGCCATTGATTTAAATACTACAAAAATGTAAATACCATAGTGATTCCGGATGTATTTTTACGACACACTTTTATCGATTTGCTTCGCGTCATAGATGAGTACGTAGAAAAACATGGGTCTGTTAAGATAAATTTAGTACTGGATTGTACTTATTTCTAACTTCATGCAACAAGTAATAATGAGATGGAAGAAGAATTGATAGATGTGAATTTCAAAACGCAAAACGATACTTTGTTTCAGACTTCAAATATTAATAATTACATTGAAACCAGTTTAAAGACAATCATAAGTGAAATGGATGATTTTGAGAGAAAGGGTTCAGGTTGGGCTCTTAAATCAATTGATGGTCTGTGGGTTCGAATCACAAAGTATACCTACACCTTTGAAAGGTAAGCAGTACATTGCCCTCCCCAAGGTCATATCTGCAACCAATAGCGTGATAAACATAAAAAATAGTATTAAGGGGTTCAATAAAAAGACGTTGTTTCACTCACTTTTTAATTCGACACCCGAGCGCTTTCGATCGCTAGATCATCGTCAGGGTTTAGGCTACAAAAGTAGGGAGAGGGGTAATTGATCAATAAATAAGTAATTTAGAAAACAAAACAATTAAACAATAGAAAACAAAAGGTCTCGATAGACGTCGTTAACCTTTTCTGTTCCATCGGGGTGGAAGACGTAAAGCCACTCGTGAGAGACATTATCGACAGGAGTAACTTGTCGTGGAAGGAGGGAGACGAATTGATGGAGCTCTACGAAGTATGTCTGAACCAAAACTTTTGCCAATTCAATGGAAAGTTCTACTCCACCAAGTCTCTTCCAATGGGCTCACCCCTGTCACCAACATCGGCGGAAGTCTACATGGACAATTTTGATAGAAGTTACATCATGAACGAGAGTAACCCGTTTAGAAGTCGCATTGCTGCGTACCGTCGTTATGTCGATGATTCGTTTCTCGTTTGGACCGGATCCGACCCTGAGCTCGACGAATTCGTGCAGTATTTGAGTAGTCGAACCCCATGCCTTAGCTTTACGAGCGAGCGTGAAGTGAGCGGGGAGCTAACGTTCCTGGACCTTCGGGTGAAAAGGGTCAACGACAAACTCGACTTCGCGATCTATCATAAGCCGACGTCAACGGACATAGTTATCCCTCAAACATCACACCACCACCCACGCCAGAAAATAGCGAGCTTCGAGAGCGCCGTACACCGCCTTTTGACAGTCCCACTGACGAATGAAGCATTTAATGAAGAGTTAGCCTACATAGAACACGTGGCACAGGTGAATGGCTTTAAAGAGGGCATGGTGAGGCGAATTGTCCAAAAACAAAATATTAAAAGGCTACTTCCACGCTTAACGCAGCTCACGCCCATCAACAATGAAAAGTTAAAAGGTTGGGTACAGGAGAACTTTCGATGGAGATTGGGAGAGTTCTGAAGCGCCACGGCTATAATACAGGTTTCAAGTCTAGCCAAAACCTCCGTGATATGCTTTCCCAGGTAAAAGACAAAATTAAATATGAGGACCGGAACGGGGTGTATAGACTGATTTGCGGCAAGTGTGGAGAGGCATCGTACGTTGGACAGGTGGGACGAGCACTAAAACAAAGAATAAAAGAACACACGTCAAGAACAGAGTCGAAATTTAAGCATCACTTGAGCGAGTGTGAAGGGACGGTTGACGGAGTTCATCAGGCATCCCTTCTACATAACGTCACGAAGGGGAGGCTGATGAATAGTCTGGAGTCATTCGAGATTTATCGCGAATTTAAAATCCGAGGTGAAAAAGTTTTGAACGAAAGATCGGAGTCCACACGAACGCCTCTTCTCACAACGCTTTGGGCCTGCTGTACACGTTCAAACGCGAAGGAGAAACCGCATTTGACATTTAATGACGACGGTGTGATAAACCCCTAACTTTTAATTTATTGTTAACTTCTTTCTCCATGCGATCTAGTCAAAAGGTAATCAGCCGTACTGTTTAATTGTTTTGTTTTCTAAATTACTTATTTATTGATCAATTACCCCTCTCCCTACTTTTGTAGCCTAAACCCTGACGATGATCTAGCGATCGAAAGCGCTCGGGAGTCGAATTAAAAAGTGAGTGAAACAACGTCTTTTTATTGAACCCCTTAATATTACAAGGGCACTCACAACATCGCCTTCGTTTGAAGAAATATAAAAAATAGTGACAATATGTGTTTCAAGTGTGCTATTTTAAGTTCACTTTTAGCCAAGTCTGGAGAACAGAAAAAAACCAGTCCATCAACATATAAAAGGCTTAGCCATCCGTTCAACTTTGATGCAACTCATTCTCCCATTTCCATTGAAGACATTTCAAAGTTTGAAAACTTGAACAATGTCAGTATTAATGTGTATGCGTTAAATGACGTATGTGACGTTTACCCATTGAAAATATCGAATAACGTTAACTTGCTGGGGGTTGACAAACATATTGACCTTTTATACTTGAAGAATAGTAACAGCACACACTATTGTCTAATCAAAGAATTATGGAGATTGGTATCAAAGCAAATAAATTCACGAGATCATCATCACGTAATTTGTAAAAGATGTTTTAAAACTTATGATTCTCAATATGTTACAGTTGGCGGTAAAACTGCTCAAGAACGTCTTGATGAACATGCTGAGTTTTGCAATAAATTTAAACCAATCAGATACAAATTTCCCAAAGAGCAAATTATTCAATTTGACAATTTCAATTATATGACGAAAGTACCCATTTGCATTTACGCAGACATCGAATGCATGCTGATGCCTACCAATAATGTCGATCCACCGTCCACAGCTTCATGGACTCTTAAAACTGAACGCCATGTCCCTAGCTGTGTTGGAATGCACATAAAATCATACTACCCCGACCTATTAAAAGACTGCAGCTTCTTTTTCACTGGTCAAGACTGTATTCGACAGTTTATGCTAAAGTTGAAATCACTAAGCTCAGAAGTTGAAAAATTGTACTCAACCAATTTGTCACTCATCATCACAAAGGATGAGTATGAAAAGCATTCAAATGCAACAAAATGTGACCTTTGCAAAATAGATTTTCAAAAGAAACCCCAAAATGTCTCGATCATGACCATTTCAGCGGACGGTACCGTTATACAGTATGCAGTTCATGCAATGTCAACAAACTACGCAAGCCCGACTTTGTGCCCATTCTTTTCCACAACCTATCAAATCATGACAGTCATTTTTTAATTCATGCGCTCAATGTTGACGACGGGGACATTCATGTAATTCCTCAAACTAGTGAAAAACTAATTAGTTTGGAAAACGTTTTACAGACAGTAGAATAAATATGAGATTTCTAGATTCTTTCCGGTTTTTACCAGCCAGTTTGGATAACTTGGTGAAAACGTTGGAGGCATTCCCTGAAATGGAAAAGCAATTTACCAATCCAAAGGTAAGGAAACACTTGCTACGAAAGGGTGTGTACCCCTACTCTCACATAACTGGATGGGCTAGCCTGGAAGAAACCACCCTTCCTAAAAAACAAGCATTTTTCAATTTAACACAGGAACATATAAGTGATGAGGATTATGAGCATGCTAAAAATGTATGGAGGGAATGTCAAATAAAAAACATGATGGAATACACTCTACTCTATCTCAAAACCGACATATTTTTACTGTGTGATGTTTTCGAAAAATTTCGGAAACTTAGTTATGATCATTTTGAATTTTTTTTTTTTCCAATTATATTCACATGACATAAATTATAAGCGAAATTAATCATTTAAAAAACTTAATTAAAACTAAACAAACAATACCTTCATAAATGTTCATCAATACCATCATAAATGTTTCTCTTCTTTAAAAAAAAAAGTAGCAGAAAAAGGCAAAAGGAGTTCAAAAGGCTGCTATAAAACACAATATTAGCATACATGATTACATTAACACATTGAATACGTACAAAGATTTTTATGCAACCTTCTCCACAATTCAGTCAAAAAAACATGCAGTGTTCACAACAAAAACTTCAAAAAAGGCGCTGTCGTTTTATGATGATAAAAGACATATTATGTCAAATGGAATAGACACCCTGCCTCATGGACATTATTCACTTTTCAAACCTTCCCCCACTTGATAATATCCCCACTTGTATATTATGTTTAGATTCTCTTGTACATCCACTTAGTTTTATGCTATCGTTCTGTAAGCTATCACCATGTATTTTGTAACCAGTTTTTATTTGAACAATAGAAAAGACACAAGTGTTAATGTTGGTCTTATGAACAATCATGAAGTTATAGTAGAGATGAGGGGAAAAAAGTCAACTATGTCTCTTAACGCTCAAGATTTTCTCACCGTGTCATCGTTCACAAAAAGTATTCAGCATATGAAATTTGACTGCAATTCTCAGAAATTTCCTGCTGCAGTCAACATTCACCTCACACCTTGCAAGCTGAATAGACGAAAGATTGTACGGATTTCGCATAACGAGACTGCAATTGATTTGGGCTTGAAATACTTTGTCAATCTCGGAACGCAAATTGGTGATATTCAACTGCTTAATATAGATCGTTTAGATAATATAGATCGTTTGGAAGATCTTAAATATAAGTTAATTCCTCCTGTAAATGACTTTGACCCTCCATTGGACACTATTACGTTTAATAGTCTTTTAAAAACATTGTACCAAGATAAGTGAATTACAAGTTGTGATTTGTATAATAGTTTAGCTTTAAGGTTTCAATTTCGTTTTAAATAGAAGGTATAAGTTGGGAAAAGACTACATTTTTTATGCCCCCCTCTCTCTCTCTGTTCCCACTCCTCACACTACCACTACTGACGGTGGAACTGATGAGAGGCTGACCAGTCACCACCATGAACAATGTCTCGGAAGTGAAAAGGGTTATGGATTCGCCCGAGTACCAACTGTATTTGTCTGAGCGAGGTAATCTTGACCACTTTAAAAATTATATTTCTCTCCATGATGCAGTTCTACGCTATCGAGAAGCATCCAAATTAGTCAGTGGATTAAAGGAAGATTTGAGGCACTACTCTTCTTGTTTATACAGTCAGTTTAAAGACAGTTCTGATCATTGTTACTGCTATGTCGTTGACAAGTATAAAGATGACGTGATTGAAAATTTACATTATGCATACAATGAGAGGTAAAATTTATCATTCTTTTTAGTAAACAAATTAGACGGCTCTTTTTCTCCTAGCCATTTATCAGCCACTCGAAAGAGTGATCGCATTTGGGATGAGATCGTGAATTCAGACAATTTTAAGAAGTACTTGGAAGAGCGTCACAAACTTCAACATTATGAGAACTATATTGCACTCCACCAGGCAGTTCTTTACTTCAACGATGCAACATCCACGCTTCGTGCAGGCAAAAACTTTAGAGGACACTATGACCCTTGTATCTACAGAGGTCCCCCACCTCACAGGCTGCAAATCGATGGACCTTGTTACTGCGTACATGTAGATAAACGCAAAGATAATGTAATCAAATTTTTAGATCGAACTTATGGCAAATATACATTTACTTCATAAGTCAACCCTTTTTATAACCCACTCTCCGTTGCGCAAGCACGTCTAGCAAATGGGGGGTCAATGACAATGCCTTTTTGGGAAGTAGGAAAGGCCCCCCCCCCCCTCGCACAGAGCAAGGGGGCGACGCGTAGCTAAAAAATTCCTTTTTGTGGGAAACCGCCCCCCGCACGGGGGCAGGTCGACGCGTATGTGCTTAAAATGTAACACCATCACCCAACCTTCAACGGTGGCTCAGAGGTAACGTCTCCGACTATCAATCCAAACGAACAAGGATCGAGTCTCCGCAATCTTTCATTTTTTCATACACTCACGCATGCGCAATCCGCCATCTTGCTCACAAAACGAACTGCTCAAAAAGGTGACTGCGCCGGCGTATTCTTACTACTCATAGCTCTCATTATAGCAGTCATGATGGTTGCGCTGGGGGTTACAAAACTCAAAAGAAAATGTTCCTCCCCACTCACAAGTGGGCATTAATAGTGGAAAACCGTCCGTGTTTACGTTCAGTATGGAGCCAGAGTTTGATGGCGTTAAATTTAGAAAGTACCTTGCAGAAGTTGAAAACGTTCAACGAGCCCGCGACTTTATTGACCTTCACAACGCAGTGGTGGAATACAGAACAAGGAGACGACACATTGAAGGGCCGCTTAACGAATTTGAATTTTGCAAGAAGTGCTCAGAGCCAGCGCCACCCGGAACAGACGTTGTAGATTCCCCGCCTGCGTGTTGGTACATTAAGAGAGCGAAGGACAACGTAGTACGACTCTTGGATCGTGTGTACGAGGCTTAAAATGGATTTAGTACTCTTGAAAATTTACAAAATGCCCGAATACCAAAACGGATTCCTAAAGGAGCGGCAAAATATTAATCGGTACAAAAACATCATCAAAATACACGAAGCCATCGAGGAAATGAATGAATTACTGGACAAAAGGGAAGGTTTCGACACAGAAAATAGACGAGAGGGTCACTACTATGGCTGTGAGTGGTACGAAAACACGGAAGGGCCTGATACCTGTATTTGCTGCCTGCTCGACCACAATGCATTTGAAGTAGACGTTAGACTGCGTAAAATATTCGGTGTGCCGGCGGACCAAGACACAGACGAAGAGACGAAAAAAACCGCCATCGCCGAGTTATTCTCAACGAAAAGCCATTTTAAAATGCTAATCTTTTAATTGTATAATATACGCTCAAACTGTATTAGATAAACTTCGACTTTTTTTTTGCTGATAAAACCCATTTACGTCTCCAATCTTACACTAAACCAAATTATTACTTCGACTATTCTTTTTCTCTAATAAAACACATTCAAGGATGTTACGTCTCCTCTTCGCCAAGGACACAGTGACCTTGGCCGACTTCTTATAATGGGCAAATGTTTTTCCGCTTGTTTATCGATAAGAACATGTCTTGTCCATTATTACCAATACACTAGTTTACGCAATAATTTATAAACCTCGAGGTGCAGTGTTAAATCGTGTTAGAGCATGCTGGTGGGGGATATATAGTACCTGGAAGTCACTCTCAAGCTGCATTGCTACGGATTCTGCATTATTATACAGTGAGTATTACTCAGGTGCGATATAAAGAAAATAAACTGTTTAAAAAAAATGAGATGGCGTCATCTTTAATCGAAAAATTAAACGAGGCTCACCCTGCCAACACGTTTAAAAAACTGCTCAACATCGACGAGGGGGAGTACAAAATTACAAAGATCGAGGAGAAAAAACGGACGATTTGGCCTCTTCCTTGTCGCTGCAGTGGCTTCCGAAGAGTCCGTTGAAATTACTCAGGTGATACTGCCGGAGTGATATGGAAAGATTCTATGAGAGGAGAACGCTAAAAAATCCATTGGGGGGAAGGGGGTGAAGTATAATAAATATTCACATAAAGATTAGAACTGACCAGGCTGATCTTTCACTGACTGGGAGTAGTATATAAGGGTTAAGGAGCCCCTAGACGATCAGTTTTTTGATCAAACGTGGTGGATCAATCGACTGTGACAGTCATGATTGACCGTCTAGAAGCGTGTTTTACGATTGAGTCAATGACTGAAGAAGATTGAATGACCACTGACTTTTCCTCATCTTCCTCGTCTTATTTCTCTTCAGTTGGAGTGCAGCCGC
>CM075941.1:23717080-23930901 GCA_038030265.1 Corythucha ciliata | reverse complement strand
CTGGAGTTTTTGACTACCCTCCGCTCTATATTTTTTAGACTTTTTATCGGCATCCGATACCACACCTCGATCCGGCGGCGACAGCGAGAGCTCCCTTTTACCGCTTGCGGCCCGAGGACCGACTTCAGACGCCGAGGATTTTACAATTAGCTTGTCATACCTCAAGAAAGCAACTTTTCCCTCCTTCCGTGCTTCAATCATTTGTGGCAGGAGAACCTTTCTACGCTGAACCACATCGCTTGGGTAATCGTTGGAAATGAAGAGATTTGTACCCTTTAAGGCCGGTGCCCGCCGAAGAATTTGAAGTTTTGACCGGAAACTAACAAGCCCCACGAGAATAGGCCGCGCTTTTTCGTCGGACGGCTTACCCAGCCTTTTAACGAAGTCAATTTCGAGCGCTTGAATCTCATATTCCAACTTTTCTCGTATGATCTGTAGAACAATGTTTTCCAACTCGAAATAGTTCTTATTCTCTTCCTGCAGACCGAATATGACAATGTTTTTTCGCCTTGTTTCTCGGTCAAACTTGTTGACTCGCGCGTCTAACAGGTCGAGGCGGGAATCAACTCCCCTGACAAGTTCCTTTATTTCTGATACTGTTTGGCTTTTGTAATCCTCTAGCTGGGACTTAAATTCCGCCCGCATTGTTTTAATCTCGTTTAAGATTTCGGCCGTCATTATTTTTAAAGAAAATACGCTATTTATTTCCTTTCTGTTATCGCGCCGCAACAGTGAGAGCGTAGGTAGAAGTCCAATGAGCTCGAACGAAAATAAAAGTGAAACACAATTTATAATTGCCTTTAAACTTGATTATTTTCCACGACCGCGGGATTAAAACACTTATACTGGGACGAGAATGCACCAAATAACTCTTTTGACTTCAGAAGCTGCAAAAAAATTGCGCCCTCAAACACCGTAAGAGGAGAAAAGACGATTGTTTTGAGGAGCAGCTTTGACGCACAACCGTTCCGTACGGAAGACAAATCGGGAAAAATTTCGGAAACTTAGTTATGATCATTTTGAATTAGATCCAGTATGGTGTTTTACAAGTACTGGGTTTTCTTTTCAAGCAATGTTGAAAACCACAGAGGTCAAGTTAGATATTTTAACAGATATAGACATGATTCAGTTTATAGAGTCTGGTATTCGAGGAGGTATAACTCAATGTGTTAAACGTTACTCGAAAGCTAACAACCCCTACCTTCCAGAAACATACGATCCATCCAAAGAATCTAATTATCTAATTTATTTTGACGTGTGCAATTTGTATGGATATGGGATGAAATTACCATTACCATATGGGGGCTTCGAATGGTTGAGTGACAATGACATTCAAAATTTTAGCGTACAGGAAATTCCCAATGATGGTGACACCGGTTATTACCTTGATGTTGACGTTCACTACCCAGCTTCTTTACATGACCTCCACGCTCAGTTTCCGTATTTACCAGAAAAAAATACACCTCCGAACTCGAAACAAGAAAAACTGCTCTTAACCCTTAACGACAAACACAGATATGTTACACACTTTGTAAACTTGAAACAGGCCGTTGAAGCTGGGTTAATTGTCACAAAAATTCATCGCATACTAAAATTCAAGCAAAGCCCATGGCTATCAAAGTACATTGATTTCAATACTGGACTTCGGGCGATGGCTAAAAGCGAATTTGAAAAGGATTTTTACAAATTAGCCAACAATTCTGTGTTTGGAAAGTGTATGGAAAGTGTATGGAAAGTGTAAGAAACAGGATACTAATTAAGCTTATAACCACAGAAAAACAATTGAGCAAATTATCAAAGCTGCCAAATTTTAAGGACCGAGTTTTCTACCAAAATAATTTAATTGCGGTATCATTAGCTCATGAAACTTTAACTTTCAATAAACCAATTTGTGTAGGATTTGCAATCTTGGAACTTTCAAAAGTTTTACTGTACAAGCTTCACTATGAATTCTTGAACAAATTTTACCCACCTGATCACCTGACTCTCATGTATCAAGATACAGATTCTTTTGTGTACGACATACAAACAAAAGACGTTTATGATGATTTAATTTCAATGGCTGATTTGTTTGATATGAGTGATTATCCTGAAAATCAAAAATGTTTCTCTTCTTTAAACAAAAAAGTAGTTGGAAAATTAAAAGATGAAACTAAAGACATTCCAATATCCCAGTTTGTATGCTTGAGACCAAAACTTTATGCTTACGATTGCGGTGGTCTCACGCAGAAAAAGGCAAAAGGAGTTCAAAAGGCTGCTATAAAACACAATATTAGCATACATGATTACATTAACGCATTGAATACGTACAAAGATTTTTATGCAACCTTCTCCACAATTCAGTCAAAAAAACATGCAGTGTTCACAACAAAAGCTTCAAAAAAGGCGCTGTCGTTTTATGATGATAAAAGACATATTATGTCAAATGGAATAGACACCCTGCCTCATGGACATTATTCACTTTTCAAACCTTCCCCCACTTGATAATATCCCCACTTGTATATTATGTTTAGATTCTCTTGTACATCCACTTAGTTTTATGCTATCGTTCTGTAAGCTATCAACATGTATTTTGTAACCAGTTTTTATTTGAACAATAGAAAAGACACAAGTGTTAATGTTGGTCTTATGAACAATCATGAAGTTATAGTAGAGATGAGGAAAAAAAAGTCAACTATGTCTCTTAACGCTCAAGATTTTCTCACCGTGTCATCGTTCACAAAAAGTATTCAGCATATGAAATTTGACTGCAATTCTCAGACATTTCCTGCTGCAGTCAACATTCACCTCACACCTTGCAAGCTGAATAGACGAAAGATTGTGTACCGCCCGAACTAAATTCATGCGGCTTGGGATCGGAAAAAGCAAAATTAAATCCTTTTATTCTTTTCTGTTCAATAATTTCTTAGTTTTCTCCCTTCTATAACATTCCTTCGAGTCAAGTGTCTTGATCTAAGAGAATATTAAAACAATGAAGGAGGCTAGCTAATTCGTGGGAACTGCCGAATCGACAGAATAGGGAAAATCAAAAAGGGGATATAGTTCGCGGAAAAGAAAAAGGGGGGATCATTTTGGATTAGAGGAGTAAATGAGAGAAGACGACGATTCTAGAGGGATCATCAAAGAGGGGAAATCGTAGTACTTTTCAGGACTTGAGCTGGTGCCTTTCCGTCAAGCTACCGTTCAGCCGTCTGCCCAATCGAAGGGTCAAAAGGTGAGTGGATTTGGGTTAAGTAAAATATAGATATAGACAAAAAATTTCTTTCTGCAATTAAACCCTTAAATCCTAAGATTAAGGCAGACGCCACAATTGTACGATTTCGCATAACGAGACTGCAATTGATTTGGGCTTGAAAGACTTTGTCAATCTCGGAACGCAAATTGGTGATATTCAACAATTAATAGATCGTTTGGAAGATCTTAAATATAAGTTAATTCCTCCTGTAAATGACTTTGACCCTCCATTGGACACTATTACGTTTAATAGTCTTTTAAAAACATTGTACCAAGATAAGTGAATTACAAGTTGTGATTTGTATAATAGTTTAGCTTTAAGGTTTCAATTTCGTTTTAAATAGAAGGTATAAGTTGGGAAAAGATTACATTTTTTATGCCCCCCTCTCTCTCTCTGTTCCCACTCCTCACACAACCACTACTGACGGTGGAACTGATGAGAGGCTGACCAGTCACCACCATGAACAATGTCTCGGAAGTGAAAAGGGTTATGGATTCGCCCGAGTACCAACTGTATTTGTCTGAGCGAGGTAATCTTGACCACTTTAAAAATTATATTTCTCTCCATGATGCGGTTCTACGCTATCGAGAAGCATCCAAATTAGTCAGTGGATTAAAGGAAGATTTGAGGCACTACTCTTCTTGTTTATACAGTCAGTTTAAAGACAGTTCTGATCATTGTTACTGCTATGTCGTTGACAAGTATAAAGACGACGTGATTGAAAATTTACATTATGCATACAATGAGAGGTAAAATTTATCATTCTTTTTAGTAAACAAATTAGACGGCTCTTTTTCTCCTAGCCATTTATCAGCCACTCGAAAGAGTGATCGCAATTGGGATGAGATCGTGAATTCAGACAATTTTAAGAAGTACTTGGAAGAGCGTCACAAACTTCAATATTATGAGAACTATATTGCACTCCACCAGGCAGTTCTTTACTTCAACGATGCAACATCCACGCTTCGTGCAGGCAAAAACTTTAGAGGACACTATGACCCTTTTATCTACAGAGGTCCCCCACCTCACAGGCTGCAAATCGATGGACCTTGTTACTGCGTACATGTAGATAAACGCAAAGATAATGTAATCAAATTTTTAGCTCGAACTGGGAGTTTCCCGTTTGGGCGGTAAGGCGATTAAAACCCTAATTTTTGTAGCCCGTTTGGGCGGTGGTATTCCGTTCGTCAACAGCCCGTTTGGGCGGTGAAGAAAAGGCGTGTTGACATCAACAAGAGATGTTTGAACAAGTGGTTTGAAAGTTCAACTGATGTAAGAACTGACGTAAGATTGAACTTGCAATCAGTTGAAGTTTCGGCTATCTATCGTGATGGACATAAAGATTGACGGTGTGTTCGATTCTAGAAGAGGGAAACGGTGTGTAGTGGTAGAGAAGTACAAGTTATCACAAAGTGAAGAGTTGAAGAACGGAACATTGTATTTTAGGTGCACGAATCGTAAGTGTAAGGTAAGCGCAATAGTCGACGCATCATGTAAGCATGTTTTGGAACTAAAAAATTTGCCTCACAACCATATCAATTACACAGTACGAGAATTAGACCGGGAAGAACTGAAAGTAGCCGTAAAGAGGAAGGCGCTCGATGACATCCAGTGCAAACCTAACAAGCTGATACGTACAGCGTTGAAGGAAAAAGATGGTGAATTAGAACACGCAGATATTGGGATTGTTAGGAAAGCTGTATACGGTGCTCGAAGGAAAAAGTTTCCGGCCCTACCAAAAAGTTTCACAGAAACGCTTGAGAAGCTGGTAGAGAAACCCGTCGATTTTCGAGGGGAGAAATTTTGTTACATTTTCGGCGAAGTCGTTTTGTTTGAAACAGTATTTCATTAATCATCATTATGTTCATCATATTGACAAATGTTGTATACATCAATGTACCTACTTAATTATTACAACTCATGACGCTTTTTAAATGTTAAAAATAGAAAACATTCATCGTTGTATACCTCGGTCCCACCGCCCGAACGGGCTGCCTCCTTACCGCCCAGACGGGCGACGATTTTGATACCTGAACCAAGGGCACCGCCCAAACGGGCTACGCTCATCGAACTTATGGCAAATATACATTTACTTCATAAGTCAACCCTTTTTATAACCCCCTCTCCGTCGCGCAAGCACGTCTAGCCAATGGGGGGTCAATGACAATGCCTTTTTGGGAAGTGGGAAAGTCCCCCCCCCCGCACCGAGCAAGGGGGCGGGTCGACGCGTAGCTAAAAAATGAATGCCTTTTTGGGAAGTGGGAAAGTTTGTCCGCCCCCCCCCCCCCGCACGGGGGCAGGTCGACGCGTATGTGCTTAAAATGTAACACCATCACCCAACCTTCAACAGTGGCTCAGAGGTAACGTCTCCGACTATCAATCCAAACGAAGAAGGATCGAGTCTCCGCAATCTTTCATTTTTTCATACAAACACTCACGCATGCGCAATCCGCCATCTTGCTCACAAAACGAACTGCTCAAAAAGGTGACTGCGCCGGCGAATTCTTACTACTCATAGCTCTCATTATAGCAGTCATGATGGTTGCGCTGGGAGTTACAAAACTCAAAAGAAAATGTTCCTCCCCACTCACAAGTGGGCATTAATAGTGGAAAACCGTCAGTGTTTACGTTCAGTATGGAGCCAGAGTTTGATGGCGTTAAATTTAGAAAGTACCTTGCAGAAGTTGAAAACGTTCAACGAGCCCGCGACTTTATTGACCTTCACAACGCAGTGGTGGAATACAGAACAAGGAGACGACACATCGAAGGGCCGCTTAACGAATTTGAATTTTGCAAGAAGTGCTCAGAGCCAGCGCCACCCGGAACAGACGTTGTAGATTCCCCGCCTGCGTCTTGGTACATTAAGAGAGCGAAGGACAACGTAGTACGACTCTTGGATCGTGTGTACGAGGCTTAAAATGGATTTACTCTTGAAAATTTACAAAATGCCCGAATACCAAAACGGATTCCTAAAGGAGCGGCAAAATATTAATCGGTACAAAAACATCATCAAAATACACGAAGCCATCGAGGAAATGAATGAATTACTGGACAAAAGGGAAGGTTTCGACACAGAAAATAGACGAGAGGGTCACTACTATGGCTGTGAGTGGTACGAAAACACGGAAGGGCCTGATACCTGTATTTGCTGCCTGCTCGACCACAATGCATTTGAAGTAGACGTTAGACTGCGTAAAATATTCGGTGTGCCGGCGGACCAAGACACAGACGAAGAGACGAAAAAAACCGCCATCGCCGAGTTATTCTCAACGAAAAGCCATTTTAAAAAGCTAATCTTGTAATTTTATAATATACGCTCAAACTGTTTTAGATAAACTTCGACTTTTTTTTTTGCTGATAAAACCCATTTACGTCTCCAATCTTACACTAAACCAAATTATTACTTCGACTATTCTTTTTCTCTAATAAAACACATTCAAGGATGTTACGTCTCCTCTTCGCCAAGGACACAGTGACCTTGGCCGACTTCTTATAATGGGCAAATGTTTTTCCGCTTGTTTATCGATAAGAACATGTCTTGTCCATTATAATCCAATACACTAGTTTATGCAATAATTTATAAACCTCGAGTGCAGTGTTAAATCGTGTTAGAGCATGCTGGTGGGGGATATATAGTACCTGGAAGTCACTCTCAAGCTGCATTGCTACGGATTCTGCATTATTATACAGTGAGTATTACTCAGGTGCGATATAAAGAAAATAAACTGGTTTAAAAAAAATGAGATGGCGTCATCTTTAATCGAAAAATTAAACGAGGCTCACCCTGCCAACACGTTTAAAAAACTGCTCGACATCGACGAGGGGGAGTGCAATTTGGCCTCTTCCTTGTCGCTGCAGTGGCTTCCGAAGAGTCCGTTGAAATTACTCAGGTGATACTGCCGGAGCGATATGGAAAGATTCTATGAGAGGAGAACGCTAAAAAATCCATTGGGGGGAAGGGGGTGAAGTATAATAAATATTCACATAAAGTATAGAACTGACCAGGCTGATCTTTCACTGACTGGGAGTTGTATATAAGGGTTACATTTCCCACAAGGAGGTACATTTTACTCGTATTGTCCCGCCACCGCGTTGAAATAACATAAAAAGGGAGTATTTGAAATTTTCTACACTAGCATTGTACTTATGTGTGTTTTTTTTTTTTTTTTTTTTTTCAGAGGCTGAAGTTCCAATAACTGATAAATTGGCTTCTGCCTGTGAAGAAGAGCAATTGATCGATGTTGGCCTGATCCCATCACATCTACAGACATTTCCAAGCTTGCTAAACATTCTGCGCAATTTGATTCTTGTAACTTGACAAGTCTTTAATTATTTTGCGGCTCAACTGCATTTCCATACGAACAACTTCAAATGAATTGTGATAAGAATCGCGTTGACGAGATTTATCACCTTTACTCGACCTTTCAGTCTCATCTTATTATCACACTGAGGACACAACAGGAGAGCCAATGCTTAGTTTTGAAGAGTATCTTTCCTACGCCCCACTTATTGTTTTGGACTGCTCAAGACAGGTCGATAACCCCACTTCGTCAGCTATGGATATTCGCTTGGAATTTGAGAGTTCCACCAACTTTCCTCCAGACGCCAACATGTTTTGCTTGATCCTGCACGACCTTCTCTTCACGTACTTCCCATTGAGCGGGGTTGTTAGAAAGCAGGCTTAAATAGACAATGAAGAGGTCGAAGATTCGTCAGTGTCATCTCTGCATTCATCATGACTACCACTGCTGTTGTCGACTTTATCACCTTCCAGAGCGACCGATGTGGCCGATGCAACCCAAAACCGTCAGGATTCATCGTAAAGGAGCTTGCAATAGTTCACATGCACACAAGGGCTGCGGGGCACTGGATTTTTGAATCTCCCGATCCCAATCACTACTTTGACACGTCATCGAGTCCTCAAAATGAATGGCTAACCAGAAATTTCACGACTTGTCCTGGAGTGAAGAATTCGTTGCATATAAGGAGCTGGACAACATTCTTAAAGAATACCTTCTGACAACATCAGTTGTGTACGTCAAGGGACTGGAAAAAGCCCGTTTTTTGGATTCACGCCTGGATGGATTTGGCAGCAAGCCGGAAATTTGAGACTTGGCCTCGCTTAACATCCCATCTCTTCGCCAGATAGAGCCGTGGAGTCATTTCTTCGCAACGCCCTGTCTTCGCCACTCGATGAGTGATCCAAAATACCGTTGCGCCTGGGTACAGGCGATTAAATTGTCACAGTGGCTTGAATTACATGAAGTGTTGAATAAAAATTGAAACCCCAAATTTTCTTTTTATTTAAAACCTTTTGCATTATATCCGGATGCTTTAGTCATGCGCTACATTCAGCAGAAGGAACGGCTAGAGGTTAATCCTCACGCGGCAATTGACGAAGAAATTGCGCAACAGGAGGGGGTAGAGGTCAACGACATGGAAGCCTTTTTGGGTCGTCACCTCTACAGATGGCATTGACAGGTCCGTCGGGCCCCGAAGAATTTATACACTCAATCGCGACAGAGTTGGCAAATATAATACACTTTTTTATTATATAAATATAATACACGTTTCTCCAACAACACGGTTCAATTAAAATCAATTTACTTTTGGACTGCACATTTACAAGGACGCATGCAGGTGACGTCTTTGAAACTCTCGGTGCTAATTTTAAAACTGGAAGTCAAGTTCTGTTTCAAACCTCTGACATTGATGCTTACATTAGTGACTGTATTAGGCCCTGTTCACAAGCTCTATGTTTGTGTTGTGTGGTGTCTATGAAACCTATAAAAATGATTCATTTTTCGAGGGAGTAAATTTGTTTGGCTGCATATACTCCACAGAACGTAAACATAGAGCTTGTGAACCGGGCCTTAAAAAAATTGTTAACGAATTTGACGACTTTACGGCTAAGGGATCCGGGTGGACGCTTGAGTCAATAGATGGTCTGTGGGTTCGTCTCACGCGGTATGCCCCACTACGAGGTAAAAAATTCATCCCCCTCCTAAAAACAATTGCCAGTACACAAAGCGTTATTCAAATCAGGTATATCCCCTTCAAATTTCAAAAAATGTTAACGAGCCAACGCTTGATCGGCACATCGACTTGCTTTATTTGAAAGACGATAAAGAAAATACGCACTATGCGCTAGTAAAAGATCTCTGGAGACTGGTAGGCAAGAAATTAAGCTCTAACGATCACCATCATTTGATGTGTAAAAGGTGTTTCAAAACGTACAAAACGGATTACATTACTTACAAGGACAAGACTGCGCAGGAACGACTGGCGAGACGAACACATGCTATTTTGCAATAATTTTAAACCGATACGAAATCAGTTTCCCAAGGAGGATACAATCAAATTTGACAAGTTTCAATTCACAACTCGCGTCCCGATTAGCATTTATGCAGACATTGAGTGTATGCTCAGCCCAACAGGTGATGAGGAGGGTGATACCGCTCAAAAATCATGGACTCTCAAAACTCTTCATGTAAAATCATATTACCCAGACAAGTTTCCAGATCAAACGCATATTTTCCATGGTGAGAACTGCATAATGAAATTCATGACAAAATTAAAGCAAATTTGTTTAAGGAGGAGTGGTTGAATAAAGAGAGCGTATTGTGATTAGAGCGAATTGTCTATATTTTCCTTTAACAATCTTGTCAAGAAATCAATAGCTCCATCAATCTTGGGAAATATCTTAACAATTCCCTCAACGTCATCTCTGCTGAAGGAAATTTCATTCCACTGCGGTATGTTGTAGTAGTCCACCTCCACATCCCAGGGGCTCGTCTCATAAAGTTTGACCAACACGCGCTGCCTCTTCCTCCTTATCACAACACTTCTCCGGCGGCGATCATTCACCAGATATTTAACATTTTTGAATAACATTTACCCACATATTCTTCAAGGTCAGAACTTTCGTCTAATGTTTCCGTCTTCGTTTTGAAATTTGCATCAGTAGAGCCCCCCTCAATCGGTTTGTCATAGAAACATTCTAACATAAAGCTCGACGTGATATTTTTGAACTCTTCGATATTTTCTTTGAGCAAATTGTATACTTTTTTATAAATCGAACCAAGAAATAATGTCGGTTCCGTAAAGTTGTGAATGTTTTTGAAATACACATCCCTAACAGCCCCTTTAAACGCTAATCGAACCATCCCAACTTCATCAGCTATCATAGCAGATCTACTTCGTTTACTTCCACTAGGTCCCGCTTGATCCATTTTACGTTTGTCCCCACCCATCTCTACTTGTTTTGAACCGCTACAGAACTTCTCGTGTTTTTTCATAACATCCATCCTTCCGAATGTCTTTTCACACTTGGAACATTTAAACTTAACCTTATCGATACACTGTAAAACGTGTCTTCTAAAGTTTTTTCTATTTACACTAGTCTTACATTTTGGACATTCGGAAGTATTTTCTTTCGCTGCATCAGCCATCTTTCCTTGATCTCGAGACCGTTGTATGTGCAGTTGCTAATTCAAATTACTTCATTCAAGACACATCATTAGAGGCTCACCTCCAAAGTGAAATAATGCCTATGAAGAGTACAATACATTATCATCAAGGCTAATTGTTCAAGTACTCAAAGCAAATTGATTTGAGCAAGAATAGATGGACGTCGACGAATATTAAAAATAGGTAAAGAACCCCGCTTAAGCTGATACCATAAGGCGAGGTTTAGAAGTTTATCAAGCGGTTTCCTGAAGTCCACCGCTTCTAAGCAAATCAAATCCAACTGATCGTGCTCATAACCTGAGTCCAGGAAACAGTCTAACCAAGCTTTGAACAATATTTCTTCGATGAATTTAGGAAGACAAAGCCTATAAATTGATAAAAGTACCTAATTAATAAAACAATTATCAAGCTATTTGTATGTGATTACACTTAAGCATAAGTATGGCTTCGCTTTTTCGCCTGGGAGCAAAGAGTGGCCAATGTCAAGTTCTGCAATGAATGAGGCTGCATCGGAATCTCACGCCACTACAATTATCGGGTCTTGTGTGCGATGAATTTATAGAAATTAAGCGGAAACTGTAAGAAAAGCTAACAAAACTGACCACTTTACATCAAAACTTGTGTGGTTTATCAGATTATAATAATAACCCTTTCCTGTCCTAGTTTTTTTATACTTATTTTTCCCATGACATTGGAGGAGACTAAGTTTAAAAGAGGGGAAAATTAAGGATTTTTGCTCAGTTTGCTTTAAGAATTCATCATGACTTTTATGGTGCTCGATTTTTCCGCCTTCCGTGATGAAACTAGTTCTTATTTCATTTTGAAAGAATGTACAATCTTGGATGTTCTCAGTATGAAGGAAAAACATTTCACGTTCAAGTTCCCCTACCCTGATCCAAAGTTGAAGGAAAATATATTCTGCACCAGAAAACTGCATGGGTTGACTTTGGAGCAAGGTGAACTCGATTATTCAGAAATGGAACCGCTACTACGAAAAGTAACTTCGAGGGCGAAATTCACTTATGCGAAAGGGCTGGAGAAGTGTACATTTCTTGAAGGCATCCTTCATCGACCTGTGTTTGATCTAATGGCTTTTGAATGTCCGTCTCTACAAGATCTGACCAATTTGAGATGTTTGAAGGATTGTTGTGAATTACACGATATTCTACAAGAGCGCTTCAAAGAGAACTGTTCAAAAGTGAAGGCTTTAAAACTGGCTAGGTGGAAGTAGGTATATTTGGATAACTCCAGGGAGAGGGATAATAAGCTACATGGGTTAATAAGCGACACGACTCCACCCAGCCTCCGGGAGGCACTCCAGGGAGCTACACGACTCCACCTCCGGGTGGCACTCCAGGGATAATAAGCTACCTGGGACAATAAGCTACACGACACCGCCTCCGGGAGGCACTCCTGGGAGATGTACAATAAGCTACCCGGGAAGCTACACGACGCCGCCCAGCCTCCGGGTGGCCTGTGAATGGTCGATGCTCCTGTACCTTCCGAGGGTGTACCTGGGGGTGCACGTGGCTCTCTAGCCGGGGGGAACACACGACTCCACCTATCCTCTGGGGATGACTGGTTGGGTGAGGTTCATAAAAAATCAAAGTTGGCGACATAGTGTATTATTAATAATTATAAAAAGACCTTGCGCTCACGTGACATACAATGAAACAGTGTAAAACTACGCCGACGGTGAGCCGCACAGTTGAAATTCATTCCCCGGTGTGCGTTTAGTGAAGATGTGATTTGATCTTATTACGGCGTGCGATTGATTTGACAATGCATAGCCCGTCTTTGTAGGGTAACACAAATTTTGATTACACCATCTATGGACACGAATATAAAATTAGTAAGTTGTAGGAGGGGAAAAACAGAATCGAAAAAAAACAAAAAGGATGCGACCTTCCCAGCACGAATATAAAAGTAGTAAGTTGTAGGATGGGAAAAACAAAATCGTGATAAAAAAAGGATGCGACTTTCCATGGATTGCTTTACGAAGTGAAAAAAACAATATGCAAATTCTTTCAAAGCGTGTAGTTTAATTGATACAAAAAACAAGCCTATCTTGCATCACACAATATTAATACTGGTGTGAAAAAATTCAAATTCTTACAATTAAAAAGCGTGTAGTTCCTTTGACACAAGCAAAGATTTGGCCTTTATGTTATGATTTCGGTTTTATGCAAACGAGAATGCACCTTAATAGTCAATAAATCCTGTCAAAAAATAATTCAGTAAGGGGTTTTTATTATATTATTCTTTATGGAAGAGAAGAGGGCTAACAATCCCACTGTAAATTCGTATATATATAAAGGTTGAAATTCGGGGATTACAGTCACAAATCATGGACGGAGCACCTCCATGCGTGTGCGTTAGCACAATAAACATAAAACGAATTAAAATATTCGTAAGTAACGATACGTACGTTCTAGATTTCCAACCCACCGGCGCAGCCACCGCCACCATCCCCGCCGCCCGCACCTCCAATAACGGAGGAAGAATAATATATGCAGAAGTGAGTAATGTGCGTTTTGTGATATTTATAAGGAAATCTTAAAATTAAATTCCCTAATGATTATGTAGGTACGCACACACTGGACTGGCAGGGCCAGTGTGCTATTGTAACTATATGGTGATGGGTAAGAAATACAGACATTAATAAGTATTATTATGTTTTAATTCAAATCCTCTCCTATAACGTAAAAACATGACTGACCGCAGTTTCAAAAATTCGTATCCCGAGGGGCGAACTTGCCCCTGATCAACCTAAACGATACACAGCCGAGACTCTCGTCTCGTTCCATGCGGTCCAACCTCGCTCAATTCGACCGCCTGTACGTAAAGGGAATAGAAAAGGTCCGGTTTCTCCAGCGACGACTCGGGCAACCCCACCGTGAAATCATCAATCTGGACGTCCTGGGATGCCCATCAATAGCACGACAGGTGCCAATACCGTCTTATTCATACCAGCTCTGCCAGCGTGATGAGTGCTCACCTAACGAAGATACTCGTTTACACTACTGGGCAGTCATATCAGCTGCCCATGAACAACTCCACTCAGGTGCCCAGAAGTGCCACCACTTCCTTCGGCAAACCTTTATTATACCTCCATTTTAAAAACAAAATAAAACATGTCATTAGAACCTGTCATACGTGCCAATTAAACAAACACGGGAGGACCGATGAGAAATACCTGGTGGGCGCAATAAAAACAGAACGAAAGCTTCAAATCCTATCAATCGACCACATGGGCCCCCTTCCAAGGACAAAATTGGGTAATAGACATGTTTTGTCAATCATTGACAATTTCACGCGCTTCGTACGTTTAATACCGGTAAAATCAACAGCCACCAAAGAAACAATTCGTAAAATTCAGTCATTTTTCTCTTTGCATGGAAAGCCTGAAAGGGTTCTCACGGACCATGGTCCCTGTTTTACAGCGGAGGCGTGGAAGCGTTTCATGGTAGATTCCGATATAGAGCACGTATTAATCCCGTTAAAACGTCCAAACGCTAACTTAGCCTAGAGGCTCAACCGGGACATAGTAGCATACCTCAGGTATGCTAAGGGGAAACACAGTCGTTGGGTGGATAAACTTCCTTCAATAGAATATACAATAAATACCTCGTTCCACTCTGTCATTCAATGAAGCAATGAAGCGTGTTGGGTTATTCCCTGTTGTGATTTTAAGGGAAATTGATGTGATTATTAAATAAAAGGGAACTTGAACGTACTGGTTACATTTTTGTTATTTCAACAAAGGAGAGGAACTAACGCAATATATCGACACCTTAAAAAGTTCCGCCGTCACCCACGCAAGTAAACAAGAGACGAGTTTGTGGACTCTATTGATGACACGGTCAAAAGAAGGCATTATCAAGATGCTGCCAAAACCCTCGACACCGGGGGTAGACTGAGCAGTAGAGTGACACCGTTCACCAAGATTGAAAAGTTAAGCACTAAAAAATATAAAGCACCCCGTATGATTCAAGCTAGACACATCACATTTAATATAGAATTCCTTCTCCATCGAGTTGAGCCGTTTTTTCAGTGTCTGTACGTTCCTCTCTGCAAGGTCATTCGTTGCCGGACCACCCGCCTTATAACCGCGTGGAACAGCGATTAAAATGCCGAAAAAGCAAATGCCCCAGCCCCTCCCCCTGCTGAAGTTCAATTCGAATCTGTTGTCGGAACTTCTGGCATCAAATCCCTGATGAATAACCTGTTCCCAAAACTCGAAGCCCCTTCAACTGAGCCCTCTGAGGGAGGAGACTTAGAATCACTGCGCGAAGAGGAGGAGAAGGCAAACCTCTGTAAAAAAAAACCTTAGAACATGAAGCCGAAATCGCAAAATTAACGGCAGCCAGCGTGCAGCGTAAGCAACAGCATCTGGATGGAGCTTATTACACACTGCTCCAAGCGATGATCGGCAAGACTCTCGGCAACACATGGCGAGCCTACGCATGTGCCACCATTCGCGATTATCTCGACGTCAACCAGATCATGGACCCCCGTGAACGTTTTGAGACAATAGACAACAGTATCGAACGGTACAAAAAATACCTCGCGACAGAAAAATATGATTCGCTCGAGGACATTCTCACGATGCAAGAACACAATGACTTCGTGAAAGGTGTACTTGACCAGACGATCTGGTGGAACCCACTAAAGTGGCACTTGAAATCCAGTGATTCGGGAAACGATTCCAGCTCCTCTCGCGCCCGAAACTGCTACAGTGGGCTTCAAATCCTGACGACAGCCTGCGTTGCCGCGGGAATAACTGCTGGCGGGATTTACTGTATTTCTCGCCTCTGGTCGAAACTGATGGGTGGTTCTACTACCCTCAGTCAACCGTCACTACCACCGCCGCCTACCGCCATCGACATCGCGCAGTCCACTTGCGCGAAAGTTACCTCTACCATCGAGAAAACAACAGAGGAACTTTCCCACAACCTATCGCGACAAATCCAGACCATGGGACAAGCAACCCTGGCCTCACAGACCGAAGCCATGAAACAGCTAATGGACTTTTCGGTCAAGACCTCGACACTCTCAACGCAGGCAATGATCAAAGCATCAACCGCCTCGACGGAAACGTTGGCGAGTGTGTTGACAAGAAACACCGACAGGACAGCCCTGCTACCTACTCGAGTCGATGACCAAAACGATCGAGTCCAGCCAAGGTGTCAGATCTTGTATCGACACCTTAAAAAGTTCCGCCGTCACCCACGCAAGTGGACAAGAGACGAGTTTGTGGACTCTATTGATGACACGGTCAAAAGAAGGCATTCTCGAAGGCCAGATCGAACGTGTTTTTACGCAATTGGATTTCGAATCCCCCTTATTTAGTCAAATTATAACACGAACGCTTCAAAGAGAAGCATCAGTTTGGTTCACTGCTAATGAGCATGTTATTCCTAATGCAAGGGTGTTCGTCGACGAATTCCGAAAACGGTTCTTGGGGGAGGATTATCAGCGCTACTTAGCATCTCTTCTCCTCACGGGATCTTACGCCAAACGGGCGTATAAATGGCCCGAAGAATACGCGGTAGACATATTTACAAAATGTCAAAAGGCCCAAATGCCCCAGACAGAAAAGTCTTTGATACACTCTATCGCGCGACATTTTGGCCCGCAAGTAGCCTTGGGCGTGCGACTCAATAACATTGCAAGGATCACAGGTCTCTAGGAGTTCCTTCGGGATGTAGGTAAATCAAAGATTCTCGAATCCTGTAAGCAGGCGGGACAGTCGGTAGAGGGGGGAGAGACACACCGCACTAATCAGTCAGAAAATCAGAATTTTTCGACGGGTAGGACCGAGGAAAATAATGTAAATAAAAGTAAAAATGACAAATACCCTCCCCTCCAAAATCAGTATAAAACCGAATATGCTCAAAATCAATACAAACCTCAATATAATCCAAATCAATACAAACCCCAATTTAAGCCTCAGCCTGAAAAAACAAAAAATCAATATAATACACGAGGGATAGCGTTGAGTATGGGAAATGAATCCAAACCCCAATCAAACCAAATTCAAGTTGAAGCTGAGGTTTATCCAGAACCATCGGCCCCGGCAGAGAAAATTCATTAAATACAAAAAACGCGTCCCCGGGGAGTGCGTCGACTTGGGCGGGCGTCGCTTTTCCGCGAGTACCCCTCAGTGGGCCCCCTCCCCGCGGATAGCCAATATAATGCAATCGACCGACTGGCTATTGAACGAACATGAAAGAGACCTACCACCACCAAATTTAAAATGCCCCACTATTAATGTTACTTTAAATTCAATCACAGTTCAAGCCTTAATTGATTCAGGTAGTCAAATAACAGCCATCAGCACGGCTTGTTTTCAACGCATTTTTCGGGATGCACAATGCAGTCTA
Organism: Corythucha ciliata; assembly: GCA_038030265.1. NCBI lineage: Eukaryota > Metazoa > Arthropoda > Insecta > Hemiptera > Tingidae > Corythucha > Corythucha ciliata. Next base: position 23,913,810 of record CM075941.1, on the reverse strand, counting down.
TTACCAGTAAATGGGGCGGTGGTCACGGGGGCAATGTCCCAAAAGACTTTTCGAATTAAACATCAGCTTTTGACAACAATTAAATTTAACTCAATAGAAATTGCTTATACTATTTTTATAATTGATCGACTGAATTTTGATCTAATATTGGGGGTGGATATTTTGCATGAATTGGGAGCGGTTCTCTACTTCCCGGAGAAATACATGACTATCACTAGTGGTGGGGTGATTGGTACCGTACCGTTCCGGGGGGAGGAGAGCTCGTCGAGCCCTAGTTTGGCCTTTATAGCCGCGCCGCAAACCGACATGATGGCCGCTTCTTTGACAACGGATTTACCGTCCTTTGAACAAATTTTAAATGATATGTCTAACACAGTCCCAGCGCTTATTCGCACGAGATTTCGAGATTTAATCTTGAAATATAAAAATATTTTTAGGGAACAGCCAGGGTTAATACCGGGGCATGTACACGAAATTAAACTAAAAAATACCGAACCTTTTCAAACAATTACTTATCCGATTTCCCCCACGGGTACAAGAAGAAATACAAAAGTGGTTAGAAAATGACATAATAGAGCTTTCAGACAGTCCATACGTAAACCCAATCCACATAATTAAAAAGAAAACGGGGGAAATTAGAATCGTGTTAGACGCACGCAGGGCAAATGCGGTGTCTCACCCGGCGAATGCCTCGTCTCGCACATTTGAAGGAATTTTACGAGAGGCACATGGTACGAAATTCATATCATCAATCGACCTTCGCCAAGCCTTTTTCCATATAGCCCTCCACCCCAATAGTCGGCCCATAACAGCTTTTAAGTTCGACGGACTTATTTACCATTTTAAAAAAGTACCATTTGGATTGAATAGCAGTTTGAGTGCACTCGAAAAGGGTCTCCGGTCCGTGATACCTCAGTTATAAAAAAATTTGTCGACGATATACTTATTTACAGTGTCGATTATGAAACACATCTACACCATTTAAAACTCTTTTTTGAAATTTGCCATCAGTTTAATATTTCCTTGCGGTTAGATAAGTCTCAATTTTTTAAATCAGAATTAATGTGCTGGGGTGCATTATATCAACTACCGGCATTCGCAAAGACCCTAATAAGACAGAAGCAATTTTAAATTATCCTAGACCTCGTAACGTCAAACAAGTACAGAGTTTTTTGGGTTTCGTTGATCGAAGTGCTAAACTGCTTCGTGGAACTCATGGCGTTTATTCCTCATTCGAACAAATTAACGAAATTTGCCGACTTCATAGTAGATACCTATATCGAGGACTACGCTCTTTTCCCAGCAACTGTTTGGGCAGAAATGACTCCCTCTCTTCAACATACGACCCTCGAAAGCTCTCGAAAGCTTCCACAGCCACTTACAAGACTTCATTTCTACCGTCCACCCCAACGTGTTTCAATTCGTCTCTGGGCTTCAGAAAATTCAAACAGAAACGTACATGCGTATGAGATCGACACACCAACCTGTACGCCGACCGAACAAAGCCACTCGACGCCGCGTCCACATCATGACAACTGGAATCGATGATTTTACAAACGGCAGAATCACGAGTGTGGAGCTGGTCAAGATAATGAGTGCCTTAAACCTTCCTACATTAAGTTGATCTATTTCAATTATTCTGACGTCAGGGAAATTTACCTTGTGCATAAATACATCTGAACATTATACATCCTTGTCCACCTTTTCTGAAACATTTTCTGTCCGCATTTTACTAGTACAGAATTGTCCGCATTTCACCTATGCGAAACCAACCTCCAGCGAGCTCAACGGGTTAACTTGTCCGCATTTTACCTACGCTCGTTTCAGTATTCATTCATCATATATTGTGGGAAGCAGGGTCGAGTAACGTATAGTATACTATACGTGATCAAATTCGTTCAAATCAATCAAATTTTGAAATTTCATGTTTTTTTCGCACTATTTGCTTGGTCAAGCTTCCAAAACAGCAGAGAAAAAAAATCCAGGAAAAGTAATTATACGATCGCCAAGTATAGGGTTAATCCGTCAGCGGGGTATTGGGACTGTGGCGTTACACACGCCAGGCACAAGCTGGGCAACGACCCGCATAGGAAAGAAGAAAACATTAAAACTTTGAATGAATCAAATAAATCAATAGAAATTGTTTTAATAAATAGTTTATAAGTATAGTAAGACTCGAGGGTACACCCATTCCAAAATAAAATCATAAAAGTAAATTTGAGAGTCAGGAGGACCTCAGAGATCGAGATGGACAAGTGAAGTTACAGGTTATAGGTCAGCAACCAGTATTCTCAACAAAAGGGTGAGCGTAAGTTACAAATATCTTAAATGATAATCTAACAAAGGCTCCAGCCGGATAAGGGGGGGGCAAAAGTGCCCCAGACGAGTTTTGGGCTCAAACTTCAGGGTAATGTTACCTACCTATAGAATAGTCCATCGCCCCAGTTTTAGTTCTTGAAACCCATTCTAAGCCTCGCAAATCCAGAAACTGTCGAAAAAGGCTCTTTTCGTACTCATCATTTTTTCTCTGCCGGTGTATTAGTGCTATCGATCTGAAACTCTCAGGAAATCTTATTCACACTCTCGAGTAAAACTGGTAATTTTTTAAACCGAATCCGGCGGTAACCAACCAAGATATGCCGGTTTATTTCAAGGAAGAGGCTAAAAAACCTCTAAAAATCGAACGAAAATCGCTCATAACGCCGGACCCTATTGACGTGACCACAACAAATTTTCACCGAAGTTGCGTACAGGTACCAGTGTCACACCCAATTTTTTTCAGATTTTTAGAAGTGGTGGGTGTTGTATTTATTTTCGATGTAACTTGAACTTTTTTCGGGAAAACGTCATTTTCAATACTCTTACCCATTTTTCTTGGTATTCATTTGTTTAATTATTTACCTTGTAAATTCTTAGCTTGGTGTGCTCGATGATGTACGAAACAAATAGGTCGAAAAGATAAGTATTGAAAAGAAACAATTTTTCAACGTTAGTGAGATGAAATAAGCCCTTGAAAATAATGACGATAATAATAATTGTGGCTGATGACCTTAGATTCAATGCCCTGAAGAAAAAAAAAAAAAAAAAAAAAAAAAAAAAAAAAAAAAAAAAAAAATATGGAAAATAAAATATAAAAGTGCAAGCAAGCACTATAACTCACTGACTATACCCACTTGTCTCATTCCCCAGAGTTTCTACTTCTAATTTTATTTTGTGGAGCTAAACTTATTTGAACTAAGTTCGTGTTTATTGCCTAACGACTATGTCTGAAAGCCGGAGACAAAATTTCACTCGGGCAGCGAGCACCTCGCGATCTCGCGATGAAAAGAAATGTGTCAGTTGCGAAAAGTTTCTTCGAAAAGTGGGTGGCTATGGAAAAAAGCTGAAAACACTCGAGCAATTGCAAATATTTCACCAGCAGTTTCAGAAACATGCTGAAATCGGTGATTCATTGTGTTCGCTTTGCAAAAAAAAAGATCAACTTCGATGAGGCTGCAAAAATCAGACAAGGCTCAGTGGTTGATCTTCAGGACCATTTTTCGTCACTATCATCTCAAGAACCTCTGTCTCAACCTACTTCAACTAGTTCCTTCTCTCAATCATCAACTGATGACCCCTCTTTTGATGCACTGATTCCGACGAGAGTGGAAGAAGAAGAAGAAGACTTGGTTGAGTTACCTTTTAAGAGAACACTAGCCTCTCACCACTTGTGCTGTTTGTGCAGAAAAAACGAAGACCTCATGATGATACCTTTTGAAGGGAGACTTCAATGTTTCGTGAAGAAAAGGATTTTCATCCCCCGTGGCAATCGTTGCTGTTCTACTCACTTGATTTCGGGGAAAAAACGCTTCTATGAAAATGAACTTGAAAGAATTCCTGTTTTCTCTTCTGTAAGTGTAATAGAAAAGTCCGAGCAAACAAGGTTCCTACAAGAGACGGCCATGAAAGCCGATTCAACAATGCTCAATAAGATCAGTGATTTTACGATGCCTGAAAAGGACTTGATGGTTTTCATGAGCCTAAATTGGGAGAACATAATTTGCTTGAAGGATATGATGATTTCGCTGAGAAACAGAGATTCTCGGTCAGTGACACAAGCTGTTGTGGTTTTCCTCACGAGGCTTCGCACAGGAAACCCCAACAGTGTAATCGCATCAATGTTAGGACTTCAACGTGATCAACAAGTTTCTGATTATTGTCAATCTGTTTTGAAATCGAAAACGACATATTGCCCACCCGATTTGGGTTCAGTAGTCTCACACGTGAATTTTTAATTGAGAATCACGTCTTCTATCGCCAAGAAGCTCTACCCTCTCGGAAACAAGCTGGCTTTAATATTCGACGGTACTTATATCCGTCACGAAAAAAGCAGTAACAACGCTTATCAGAGGAAGTCGTTTTCAGGGCAGAAGAAGGCTCCCCTCTGCAAGCCTTTCACAATTTGTACAACCAACGGGTTTATTGTTGACGTTCCGGGGCCGTTTTACGCGACTGAAAACGATGCCAGCATCATGAAAACAATTCTGAATGACCCGGAAGGTTTAAGAGCCATTTTTCATGAGGGTGATTACTGTTTCGTGGACAGAGGGTTCAGAGATGTCGTCATGGACTTGAAAAGATTGCAATATATGGTCATGATGCCGGCTCTAAAAGGAAAAAGAGCACAGCTGACAGCCGAGGAGTCCAATTCTTCGCGACTGGTAACAAAAATACGTTGGGTGGTTGAAGCAGTTCATGGGATTATAGGCAAGAAGTATAGGCTCCTTCACCAGCAATTCCACAACGCTATGCTACCTACGGCTGGGATGTATTGTAGGATTGCGTGCTTTCTCCACAACACTTTTGGCCAACGCCTAACTTCTGATTCCGAAAATGAAACAGTTATCGTGGAAAGACTTCTGCGTCCACAGCCTGAAGAGAACACGCTGGCTGTGGAAGTGCAAAATGAAAGGATGGCTAGACGGACAGTTCTCTTCCAAAACGTATCTTCGTCGGACGTTATAGATTTCCCTGAAATGACGGAGAGCGAACTTAAAGTGTTCTTCACTGGTACTTATCAACTTGGCCAAGCCATTTCATATTTAGCTGAAATGATGGACGATGAAGGGAATATTCGATTACAGTTCCTTAAGGTGAATCCGAATGTGATCAAGTTCCAAGTGCAATCACGGCATATCAGCAGAAAAATATATAGATGTTTCATTGATTACACGCCCAATGGCAGTGGGTTCGATGCCATTAAAAGGTACTGCTGCGAGTGTGCCAATGGCATTCGAACTAGGGGTTGCTGCTCACACCTAGCAGCGATTGTATATTACTTATCACATGGACGTTACAAGGAGAGAATTGTGAAGCCTGCTGAATTCTTGAACAACATTTTTTCTACTGACGATTTAACACCCGTTATCAACGAAGACAGTGACGATGACTGTTGAACGCATAGTGCTATAAACAAACCAAACTTTGTGTTCTTTGACAACATCGCAGTCTGTGAATTATAGTGTTTGCATGCACTTTTATATTTTATTTTATGTTATACTAATTTTTTTAAACATATTTTTTCATTATTATTTTAAAGGCACCGAATATAAGGTCATTAGCCACAATTTTTATTGCTCTTACTATTATCGTCATTATTTTCAATAGCTTAATACATCTCACTAACGCTGAAAAATTGTTTCTTTTCAATACTTATCTTTTCGACCTATTTGTTTCGTACATCATCGAGCGCACCAAGCTAAGAATTTACAAGGTAAATAATTAAACAAATGAATACCAAGAAAAATGGGTAAGAGTATTGAAAATGACGTTTTCCCGAAAAAAGTTCAAGTTACATCGAAAATAAATACAACACCCACCACTTCTAAAAATCTGAAAAAAATTGGGTGTGACACTGGTACCTGTACGCAACTTCGGTGAAAATTTGTTGTGGTCACGTCAATAGGGTCCGGCGTTATGAGCGATTTTCGTTCGATTTTTAGAGGTTTTTTAGCCTCTTCCTTGAAATAAACCGGCATATCTTGGTTGGTTACCGCCGGATTCGGTTTAAAAAATTACCAGTTTTACTCGAGAGTATGAATAAGATTTCCTGAGAGTTTCAGATCGATAGCACTAATACACCGGCAGAGAAAACATGATGAGTACGAAAAGAGCCTTTTTCGACAGTTTCTGGATTTGCGAGGCTTAGAATGAGTTTCAAGAACTAAAACTGGGGCGATCGACTATTCTATAGGTAGGTAACATTACCCTGAAGTTTGAGCCCAAAACTCGTCTGGGGCACTTTTGCCCCCCCTTATCCGGCTGGAGCCTTTCGAATAAACTCGAAAAACATCAATTCATTGATAATTGAATTGAACACGAATACTTGGTGAAAATAAAATGTTTAAAATCAAAAAATTGAAACTTATTAATTAAACAAAATTAAAAAATCAAACCCCCTCAATCAAACCGACAAACCTCGAAGGAGGGAACAGTCTCATCCGAATGAGACTTTTTAGCCCATTTTTGGTGTACTATTACTATTACCAAATTTTGTTTTGCAAGTCTAAACCGACCAATCTGTGCATTAATCTTTCTTGGGAGATCTTTCGGAAAGTCTGACTGATCGTACGAAAAGAAATAAAGGAAAGCCCTCCAGATGATTTAATAAAAACAAGTAAAGACGGTTAAAGTAACGAATGACTGTTCTGCCGGGCTATCCCGGAAAACACGTAATTGAAAAATATTTACGTATCAAATTAAAAATTGCAAGCTCTGGATTGTTAAGAGTTAAAAGGAGCGTGGGATTCCTCTAGGGTTTCAATAAACTTGGCAGTTCACGAAAATGTGATGTTTTTAGTTCTATCCTATGAAAACAGGGATGAAAGCATCCCTTAGAATTTGAGTCAGGAGAAAGAAGGTTTCCACGCAGGTATAAATAATAATTCCAATAGCTTTCAAGATGATGAATAAAAGGTCTCTTCTAATGGTGGGGAGTCGTTTGGTGTAAGGAATTTTGTGCCTGAGTAACCAGCGCGGATGAATTGATTGCATTTTAGACAGACAGACAACTCTTCTCTTTTCTATATGTTCTGGGTTCATAAAATTTCAGAATAAACATAAGTTTGTGACGAAACAGATTAGGCCCGTTCACAACAGACTCCCTTTCCGTTTTTTAAAAAACTCTAATCTAGTCTAAAGACTAATAATTATAAGATTCACTGTAACATAGTTACGAATGTGTATGAATGAGGTACTCACCCTTGAAGCGGTCGTTAACATTCGGTTCGTTACCGTACCAAAATAAGCAGAGATTCGGAAAGTTAAAGTTAACTGTTAGTTTCACAGGTCACGGGGCTATAGCGATTGGAAGGACCCGAGAAGAGTGATATCTCATGTTAAACTTTGGACTTGATACATTTCGGTCACGGCAAATATACGTAGTTAATTAATAAAGTAAGACAACAGATATTATTGAACTAAGCGAGATTGACCGAACAAAGGTATTTTCCCCGTATAAAGCACCACGTCTCACTGGTGAATGGTGATGGTGACTGCCTGCCTGGATGAAGGAGAGGCCGTCCACGTTGGAAGTTATCCCACCACTCCTCTACAGGGAGGTTAAGGGGGAGTTGCACATGTGTTTCCTCGACCCCCCTCCAATCATACCACCCCTACTCCGCGTTACGGAAATTACCGCCGTATTTCTGCACCAATTGTGGACTTCAAGGGCTCATTTAAATCTTCAGGAAATTCCGCTCAAGCGTACGATCTTCCTTTTTCATATTTCATCCCTAAAATAACTGTAAAACGCACACAAACTTTTACCTTGAAAATTCACACTCTTTCGACGACTTATTTAGGAAAGCAAGATCGTACGCTTGTGCGGAATTTCCTGAAGATTCAAATGAGCCCTTGAAGTTCACGATTGGTGCAGAAATACGGCGGTAATTTCCGTAACGCGGAGTAGACGAGGTAAGATTGGAGGGGGGTCGAGGAAACACATGTACAACTCCCCCTTAAAGCCACACGTTTAACTGGGTTTCTTGTCGTACAAGAAAACGATAAGACAATATTCAACTGCGGAACATATTTCGAACTTAAAACTTTGGATTGACTTGTATAAGAAAAAATTCTGTCTGTAAATATTTAGTTGTTGGCGTCTTATATACTTATTGAAACGCACTTAACGCTAATTAAATGACTCGGCCGATTTTAATGAAACGCTATTAACAAGTTGATATCCCACAGGAAACTCAACGTTGATAATAAAAATATGTATTAACATAATTTCGCAAAAGGGAGAACCTGTGAAAATTTCCTTAATTGTTCTTCTTTCTTTATGTGTCCCAGCAATTAAGCCAGGGCTTTGCGAGCACTAATGCACTCATACAGGACGTCAATACCCAAATCGCTACATGTATGGAGAGCTATAATACCTTGGCAGTGAAAATTGATGACATTCAAAAGGACTTGGCTGAAATAAAAAATGAAAACCTTCCCCAACGCGTTCTTGCCCTTGAGTCAGCGGGTGTGGCGAGTGGATCGGCTCCTTTCTCTCAATCTGGTTCTGATCTCGAGATAGCTTTCGCCGAAATGGAGGATCGTCGTCGTAGGGCTAAGAATGTAATGGTCTTCCAGTTTCCTGAGCCTACATCTATTAACCCGCTTAGCGCAATAGAGGAAGACATAGCGAATTTGAAGGAGTCCCTAAACAAGCTATCACCGAACTTTGGGCAGTTGGTGCAGCGCATTTCTCGCATTGGGGCTCGTCGCTCGGATAACCCTCGTCCGCTGAAGGTTGAGTTTGACTCCTTGTCTTCTGCGACGGGACTTCTGGCCCCGCAGTCCCTCTGCTGCAGTCTTCTGCCAATGCAGCAAAAATTTCTTAAGGACCTGAGAGAGGAGTTGAGACGCAGAACCAACAGTGGTGAGCCTAACTTGACAATAAAATTTGTCAAGGGTGTCCCTAAGATCGTTACCACAGCCACTTCACTGCAATCATCCTCTCCATCATCAACACCAAATAATTCAAAAAACTAATTAACAGCCTCAACAAAATCTCGATTCTGTATCAAAATGTTAGAGGGTTAAATACCAAAATTTCAGAATTCCGTCATAACACTTCTCATCTCTCTCATGATGCAAAATATAGAATCCAACGAACTTCAGCTTCAGAACTTTACAGTTTATCGCACAGACAGATCCACTCAGAACAACGTCTTCAAGTCGCGGGGTGGCGGGGTGCTCTTGGCGGTATCGCGATCGATCAAGTCGTTCAGTTTTTCGGTTTCCTCCGCCACGGGTGAACATGTAATTGTTATCCTACCCGAGTTTCGGGTCATCCTTGCATGTGTATATGTGCCTGACTACCAGCCTCCCTCAAGTATTGAATCACTCTTCCTAGGCTTGGAATCAGCGCTGCTTCAACACGCGGATTATAAAATGGCAGTCTTCGGTGACTTCAATGTTCCCACGTCCCACAATACTTCGCCCGCTCGCACGGATTGTTTCACGTTCCTTTTGCGGCAATAACTACCTGAAAAATCGCCCTCTACTCCGCCTTCCTCGTGATGCCAATCTATTCTTGCAAGAACCATCGTGTGACATTTTTGCGAGTTCTTTACATGTGTACAAGTCCGCAGTCCTAAATTGTATGCGGAATTTATGATTGACTAGTTTGGTGATTTAGTTAGTTTTAAACGCGTGGTGCATTCTAGCAAGGTGTTGCTTTATTGTTTCTTCTCTTCATTTGTTCTTTCTTTAAACTTTGTTTTTTCTTACTCTTTTATGTTATTTATATTTATATTCTTTCTTAATGTCAATTGGACTAAGTGTCCGTAAAATTGTTAAATAAATAAATAAATTAATTGCAAATTAGACGACCCTTGTATTAGGACTTTTCAAGGGATTACTCCCCCCTCACCGCACTACCATAGTCACCCTGCAGTGAATTCGAGGGAGTGGGGAGGCTGAAAATAAAGAATTAAACTTTATTGAAGCTAAATACTTACCACTTTTTACTTGTTTTGAGTTCCGAGAAAAAATTGCTCCCAGGGTGGGATTCGAACCCACGACCTCCTAGTTTCGCGCCAGGCGCTCTGCCACCCCACCAAGCGAGAAACTCCCTCTCGGAACTCAAACGCACGAATCGGGTCAGTGCGTGTTTTACAATTTAAAACACTACAATTTTGATAACTCTAGAAGAAATTAGTTTAGCGGAACGCGCTTTGGCACAAAAATCAGTAGTCATAAGACACCGGTCAGTATTGCATTTGGGCCAAATCGGTCAAAGTGGAGGGGGGGGGGGGAAATCGGGCTTGAAGTCGTCAAAAAATCACTAAAAATCACCAGTTGATTCTAGAAGCATCATATTCGGTACGTATACTCCATGTTAGACTAGCCTTTGATTCCCATTTTAATTTTTTGAAAAAGTCAAGGGGGAGGGGGTGGTGCCCCCGTGGTGGAAGTAAGTGTGTGGTCTTGTTAGCACGATAACTCTCGTAGAAATTAATTTAGCGGAACGCGCTTTGGCAAAAAAATCAGTAGTCATAAGACCCCGGTCGGTATTGCATTTGGGCCAAATCGGTCAAGGTGGTGGGGGGGAAAATAGGGCTTGAAATGGTAAAAAAATCACTAAAAATCACCAGTTGATTCTAGAAGCATCATATTCGGTACGTATACTCCATGTTAGACTAGCCTTTGATTCCCATTTTAATTTTTTGAAAAAGTCGAGGGGGAGGGGGCGATGTCCCCGGGGTGGAAGTAAATGTGAGGCCTTGTTAGCACGATAACTCTCGTAGAAATTAATTTAGCGGAACGCGCTTTGGCACAAAAATCAGTAGTCATAAGGCCCCGGTCGGTATTGCATTTGGGCCAAATCGGTCATGGTGGAGGGGGGAAAATAGGGGTTGAAATGGTAAAAAAATCACAACAAATCACCAGTTGATTCCAGAAGCATTATATTCGGTATGATGATTCCATTTTGAAATAGCCTTTGATTCCCATTAAGTTCAGCTTAAACAAACCCGGCAGCAAACATTACGAGGGAGGGTCAAACATAAACGAAACAAATCGTGGTCTCAACATTACTACTTCTGGGACGGCTTAGGGTATCTGTATACAATATGAAATGCACTCTTTCCGACCGCCAGCTGCCGGAGCGGAATTTTTTTATTTATTTATTTTTTCGGAGATTGGAAAAATGGCTCGTGAACTTGGTTTGGCCGGCGAAGTAAAGACTTACGAAGTAGGAGAAGTCAGCTTCAAAGAAAACCATGTTGATATTGTTCTACAATGATAATTGTAGATTGCAGACATCGCAGAAAAACTGCATCGGCTGAATTGAAGACGAATTATGCCAAAGAAGAAAAGCCAGTCGTTTGGGGTACACCGAACACCGAATCCCATCAAAAACTTGAAAAAACACAGTGCGGTGAGCTCAACGTTCATAAAATAAGTTTTCATGGGTGATAGTGATACTCAAGGTTTCACAAGTGCTGTCAGTACACCCGTGTCCCTGTGTCTCGAGTTGCTTGCGTCAGCCGCAAGTCATCCAACCGCAAGCCACAAGAAACCAAACCCGGCATTCGTGTGCTTTTGACAGTGGTCTCTGGAGAATGTAGATTTGTGGAACACGTCTCTTATGACTTCAATGGCACAATTTATTATAACCAATAAGTATAGTAAGGCCCGCTTTTTCAATTCTCTGACTAAAGTCTTGATTATGTGACCACTGATTAGGCTTAGTCAATGACTAAGCCGCTGGGTACCTTTTTCAATTCCAAGAGGCGTTTATTAATCGGTTGATTTCGTAATCAGCCGCTTATTTTTTGATTATCTTCCGTTGCATGCTCTATATGAGTTTTCGAGCGGTCTTCGAGGTATTATTGTGTATTGACCCGGTGTTTACATCATGGGGCAAAGAAATAGCATGAAGAAGCCCGAACCGAAGATATTTGAAGCAAAAAGCAAACCAAAAATATCCACTAGTGGGCGGGGCCTATTTATATCCTAACTGAATTCTATTGGTCGATAAGCTTCAAATTTGATTTTTTTTAGAGCGGGGAACGTGCTGAACTTCATGCACGAATGAATATTTATGTACTTCTATTTTCTGGACTTGCCTACCAGTAATTATTTTGAGTTTCCTCAGAAATGGACTAGCGGTAAGCGGAGGATGGTGCCACCTCTAATATATTCCATCCTCCGTGGTTTACACATGATGTTGTCGCCTCGCCATTTTCCGCTACCCAGCGTCCACATCGTTGGCGTGTTCTTTTTCGTGTACCGTATTTCGGACGTCACGCACCTAATTATAATCATGAGCGTCGGTGAGTACTATTGTTACGCCCCCACCGGCGTAGCCAGGACGGGAATAGGGGATCGGTAAAGAATTACTGTTGTCCCAAGACGAACACGAATCCTTTTATTACTTTAAATACTCCAAACGACATAACACTTCGCAAAACCACCAAAAACAGTCCTCCCCCCTTCTTGTCTTTTCACTTTTATTTCCGCCGCTTCCCTCGCCCACCCCCTGGGTCGTCCTCCCTGCTCCCGGCTAATTCCTTTTTATTCCCATCCTTTTCGTCGCGGGCGGTCTGGCTCGCCGCCTTGAGTTGTTGAAGGTAGGGGGGGGGGTCTCCTTTCCTTACACCCGTCCCCTCCTGGAAGAGGCCGACGCCCTCGTCGGCCGGTGTTGCTGGAGGCGCTTTGGTTGATGGTGTGGGGGGCGGCGAGTCGCAGCGTTCTTGTGTGTTCGCCCGTTCTGTGTATTTGTACAAAGACTGGAACACTCTAAAAACAGAAAAAAATTAACGGCCAGAGGCGTTTCACTACCAGATCTATTACTATTACAATAATTAAATTAGATGTAAATAGTAAGTGCTTAAGCCAACATTAACCTACGAAACCAACCCAATTCCTGACCATAAGGACTGTACCTATAATTAAGTCTATCCTAAGCTCCATCTTATGGCGTGGATATTGTGGGATTTTTTGTAGATATCTAATCACGAAGAGATATTGTCTTCCCACACGTCTTTTTTATTATTCCTAACCGGTTTTCGGTCTACAAGGAAACCATCTTCGGGGAAAAAAGAATTCTTGTCAAAAAACCTCTAAAAAAATTTTCGTGTAGAGCACATCTATCACAGTCAAAAACTGTGATAAAAGATGAACTGTGATAAACTGTGATAGAAGTTTTTGACTGTGATAGATGTGCTCTACACGAAAATTTTTTTAGAGGTTTTTTGACAAGAATTCTTTTTTCCCCGAAGATGGTTTCCTTGTAGACCGAAAACCGGTTAGGAATAATAAAAAAGACGTGTGGGAAGACAATATCTCTTCGTGATTAGATATCTATCCTAAGCAGTAAGCGTTATACTGATACACACACATACGTCCTCCTAAGATGGTTGCCTAAGAGCCTTTAGTCCTGATTCGTTCGGATTTCTACCCCTGCAAGGGCTTACGACTGAACTTCGTCACTCCGTGTATAGAGCGGTATCGGAAGGCGGGGGAAAAGTTCCTTCCCGACGAAAAAATTATGCCACGAATCTATTAAAAATACGCGCTTCCGCCTGGACTGGCGGGGAAAGTGACACTCGTTTTCCTATTATTTTCCTCTCCTTATCCATTATAATGTGCTTGGCTAGCCTTTTCGCGGCCTTTATACGTTTTACGATAGTTATCGTTTTGTCGGGCCTATTCCAATCTTCATGGAGGGGCTCTTAGACGACCATGATGGATCTCCTTTTGTTTCTCACTCTTCTGATATTTACATTATTATTATTGTTATTATTATTTTAATCGTATTTCTAATGTAACACTTACATTTTAAGCCCTGTTCACACGATGCAATGTTTGAAGTTATATTGCATGCTGGTTTTTTAAAAACATATGTTCCTTGGTAGTGACCGGATGTTTTTAAAAATCCAGCATGCAATTTAGCTTCAAACATTGCGTCGTGTGAACAGAGCTTTACTCAGATATAAACGGGGTTGACTTAGGTCTAAGTTAGTTGGTGGCTCCTAGCGGCAGGTCTACTTCTCTATTTGTCTGTGGGGGTGGTTGGGGAACTAGCTTCTTTATAATACCTCTTATTTTGCTTACTATTTTGTATGAAATGTAACCGGTTATAATTATAATGAGGACACACCATAGTGTGTTGGAAGAGTGGTGTATGAATTCTGGTGGGACGTAGCAGAGAACACCGTGACGGGTTAAATTTAAAAACATTATGAGCCGGGGGTTGCGTATAATTATTATCGTTAACAGGAGGGACGTGACAATTTCCAGGAAATCCATTACCAATCTTTGTTGAGGGGATGCCCCCCAGGGGAGGTCTTGCACCGGTGAGATTTCTTTGGGATAATTTGCTATATCCATGAGCTCAAGGTGTGGGATAGAATGGGATAGATTTTGTATTAGTACTTCACTAATATTCTCGAATTTTAAGGGGGTGTGAATGACAATTTTCCTCTCCTAGTGCAATAAGGTGGACGGGGTTTTTGGCTACGAGTTTTATCCTTTGACTGCAGAGCTGGCAAGTTCTTTTTTCCCACGCGAGAGGGGCGCGCAGGTGACCTCGAAAATTTCCCAGCTTGCCTTTTTTATGGGGATTTGGATCCTAATTAATAATTTATCCTTTGAAAAGACACAATTAGCATTTTTAGTTGGAAATAAGTTTGTAATTTTTCTAGGGGGACCGCTATCTCATAGGATGAATTTTCTAAAGCTGCTTGAATTTTTTTTTTAGGTCGGCGCGGAGAATTTTACTTTTTATGAATTGCGTTGGGATTATATTTTGAGTACACTGGTTCATTAAATTTATAACGGACAACAGATTAATGAGACGCTTACTTATGTCGAAAAAACTGGACGAAATCTGCCAGTGATCGGTTATGTCCTCTGCTAGAACATGTGTTTCTTGTCCAATGCGGGAAGTATCCTGCAGAAGAGAGCGGAGCACTCCTTCTTCTTCGTCGAGACGTGTGCTCAAGGCGTTGGAATATTTTGTGATTTCCTTAGTTACGTTTGCCAATACTTCGTGCTCTCGTCCTCCTTCGAAATTTAGATTGTTTACCACGTGATCCAGTAATGTTTGGTGGGTGTACAGGGGGGTCAATTCTTCGTCAACCGCGACGCCGCAACACCAATTGAAAAAGTTGCCCACAAATTGAAGTTCGCGGGACACTCTGCTTACGTATTCATTGTAAATGTTTCGCTGACTGCCGGGAAGGCCGATGTTATTCGTTAAATCATTCAATTTAATGTTTAGGTTGTCCAAATAATTTTGAATTTTTTGCTTCCGGAGGCAATGTGATTCGTTCCTGTCCGAACAGTTATTCACAGGCGCGTGTGGTCGAGCGGTGGAGATAGGGTTGTTCATATAGTAATTCAACGGGACACTCGCGTCATACCCAAGTTTTGCAGTTTTTCTCCAAATTGCACCACTGGTCACCACCCCCGCGGAAGGCTTGAGGTCTTCCGTTCGACAGAAGGCACCCACAATAAGGAACTTGCACATTTTTCGGAAGATTTTTTTTTATTTTAAATATTGAATTCTAAATATATTGCAGTAAGTTTTATTCCCAAAAACTGACACATTGAATTTTAAGGATTTTTTAAAACTTTGGATTTTTAAATGGCCCCCCAACCACCCCCCATTCCAGGGGCCAACTTGTATTCATCATGACGTCACAGGACGCTCTATGAAATGTAATCCTCCGTATTACTGATGCATAAAGGAAATGATCCTTCAATTTTTGGGGGTATTTTATATTTAAAATTCAGCTGAGATAGCCTGTGGTCATAGATTTCAATAAGGTACCTAATATCGAAGTTAATCTGAGATTTTATGAGAAGCGAAAGCGAACACTACCACTAAGTTGAAAACGTTGATAACAAAGCGTGAGATTTACCGTGGCACATTTGAGCAGTTTTCAGTTAACCCATTCGTTCTATTTGTTTATTAACAATTATTTATAGTGTATAGCGCTTTGTGTAGTGTTTTTAGGGTACCTATTTTGTTTTGTGCCGTCGGGGATTGTGGGTAATATATTACCAGAAAATGCAGCCGCGTGAGGGATTCGAGAAGGCCTCCACACAGAATCTTCCGTGTCTTTCTGCTTTTGCAGTAAGTTCATTCATTAAGGACAACATAGATTTTGGTGTGGAATGCAAAGGCGTAAAATTGGATAGGCAAGTTTAACATTGTTCTAATCATTGAATGTAGATTGGAATTCTTCTGGTGATTCAGTCTTATTTACTTTTATCTTTGATCCATAAGAGTACCAAGTAGTACTGCGTGAAACGAGTGGGAAATTACTATCGGATATCAAGAAAAAAATTCTCAACATCTCGCAGAAGGATTGAAGGAAAGTTGAGGAAAACAGCTCTTCCAGGACTCGCCTTAGGTATGAAGGTGTCGAGGAAATTGAGCGAAAGATCGGCGTTCTGAAAAGAACGATTGAAATGAGACAGGAATTGAGACCCAAAGAAAATAGTCACAAGAAAGTACAACTGGGAAATCAGGAAAAATCGTAACTCCGGAACAACTCAAGCAGAAAAAACCGCTATGGAAATCAACCCAATCAAGAAGCGTGAGAGGTAGGTTATTGCTAGGTTACGTACTTGCCTCACAAAGCAATTTCATAAATAGGAGCTCGCAGCATTTGCTTGTGAAATATTAACATTATTTTGTGTTTCACGTTAAACATAAGTATCCGAATAATAATGCATACAGCGTCGAAAAGCATGTTCAAGTAGGGGATGTGGGAGACGGGTCGCCCGTGTGACTGCGGCCAATTGCGTCACCGGTCTTCAACCAATCAGAAGGCGTTTTCGAGGGCATAAAAAATAACAATTTTTTATTGCTAATTTGTTAATTAGTGGCTATTTTTAAAAATAATTTAACTCAAAAGAACTCATTTTCAGGTACCAATTGTCAGTCAGCAATAAATTTTTATCCAATTTTTCGACCCATGGAAGTTCCTTATTAATAGCACTAACATTTCTTTCATTGTTTAAAGACTTTCTTGACAACGTTAATGTTGCCAAAAAATAAATTGGGAGTTCTCTTATTCAATTAAATGGGGTCATTTTTCCTCAAATTATTTTGTCGTTTTCGGTCCTGCTTCGCTTTGCGTTTTTCCCTCCCTGCCGTTCTTGCCATGAGAAAATCATAATTTTATTTCTACCTTAATTTTCTGCCATATTGCACTTCTTTGTGCCAATTTCTTCTATTTTTCGTCAAGCGATTTATTCTTCCCCCCCCCCCTCGCTGTTTCCAATAGGCGCAGAGGCGACGTTGCCATGTTTCTCTTTTCTATTTCGATAATTAATTAATACCTACCTAAATGGGAACGTGTTTATAGCTAAAATCTCAATCTAAAATGACTTAATTATAAATTATTCTTTCCTATCGTAGTACGGCTTGAGTTTATCGACGTGGGTAATGACCTTTTTGGGCAGTCCTCTGCTTTTCCCTAATTGTATTTCATAGTTCACTGGCGATGTTTTTCTCAGGATGGTGTAGGGGCCGGTCCAGCGATGTAAAAACTTGGTAGCTCTTTTTAGCTTGCGGAAAGGTCGGAAAAGCATGACTCTCGTTCTGGGTTTGAATTCCACGTTTCGGTGTTGTTTGTCGTATCTAGCCTTTTGACGTGCCTGTTCCTTTTCAATTACCTTGAGAACATCAAGCCTCGTTTGTTTTACCCTTTCGAGGTATTCTTTCGCTTCTAAGTTGGTAAAGTCAGCGTTTCCTAACATGACGTCGCACCCTAATACGGGTTCTCTTCCATAGACTAGGTAGAAAGGGGTTTGTTTCGTCGTGCCATTCAATGAGGTGTTATAGGCGAAGGCGACTAAGCTCGGATAGAGGTCCCAATCTTTTTGGTCGGATGACGTGTACATAGAAATCATTTGAGCGAGGGTACCATTGAACTTTTTTACGAGCCCGTTGCAGATAGGGTGATAGCCTGAGGTTTTGACTGGATACCCTCCTAAACCGATAACTATCTCGTGGACGAGGCTTGAAAGGAAGCAACTTCCCCTGTCGGACAAAATTTCTTTCGGGAAACCATGGCGACAGTAAACGTTTTCGATTAAAAATTCGGCCACGGACTTCGCGGTTGCGTCAGGAACGCAGCGGACCTCGGGCCACTTGGTCAAATAGTCTACGGCACAAATTATATGCCTATTCCCTCTATCGGTTCTAGGCAATGGGCCTAAGAGGTCGATCCCTATTCTTTCAAAAGGGCGTCCTACGGGAATGGGTTGCAGTAGGCCGGCTGGTTTTAATTTGGGACTTTTTCGAGTTTGACAATCTTTACAGCTTTTTACGAACTTTTCAATTTCCTTTTTCATGTTTTCCCAAAAATAACGGGAGCTGATTTTATGGAGTGTCGTAGTTAGACCAAGGTGCGCGCCTGATGCAGGGTCATTATGGAGGGTTATTAATATTTCCTTTTTTTAATTCGCAGGGAAGGACGGGGCGGAGTTCCAAAGCCCCCTTGAGATACACTTTTCGGAACAAGGTATCACCTTGCAGCGTGTAGCTGCGTGTTTTCCTGGAAATGGAAGGGGTTGCTTCGTTAGGATTTTCTATTGCCTCAATGAGCTCTCTCACGGCAGGGTCCTGACGTTGAAGGGTGGGTAGGCTGGGTTCATTAATTTGAAAAATTCCCAAATCGGTTGTTTCTTCCTCGGTGGGGGGCTCTTCTGCTGGGTAGCGTGACAAACAGTCAGCGTCACAATTTAATTTTCCGGATTTGTGGTTTATCTTGAATTTAAACTCTTGAAGGGCGATGGCCCACCTCGCAAGTCGTCCCGTGGTGTCTCGGTGTTTATTCAACCAGCATAAACTGTGGTGGTCCGTATAGACTTCGAATTCACGACCCCACAGATAAGTTCGTAATTTCTTCAGACTCCAAAAAATTGCCAGTTATTCCTTCTCCGTGGTGAAGAATTTCTTTTCCGCGTTGTTAAGTTTCCGGGAGATGAACGTCACCGGTCGTTCGCCTTCTTCGTCCCGCTGTAAAAGGACCTCACCCAGCCCCGTATCACTGGCATCCGTTCTAATTTGTATCGGTAATCTATTATCAAAGTGACGTAAAATGGGTGGTGACTTTAGTTTGGCTTTTAGGGTTTCAAACGCCTCTTGAGCCTCGGTATTCCACGTGAATTTAGGTTGTTTTTTGGTCAAGGTTGTGAGGGGCGCGGCTATTGTACTAAAATTTTTGACAAAGCGGCGGTAGAAATTTATGAATCCGATGAATCTCTGCAGATCCTTCAGCGTTCTAGGGGTGGGGATTTTATCCACGGCCTGGGTTTTATCAGGGTCGGGGCCTACACCTTTCGCGCTCACTACGTGCCCTAAAAGTTTAACTTCTTTATAACCGAATTTACACTTTTGGGGTTTCAATTTTGAATTTGCTGATCGTAACCTTTCAAAAATCTGGCCCAGCCTTTGGACTAATTCTTCTGTGGTGCTTCCCCATGACAAGATGTCATCGAGGTATAGGATGCACGAATTATATTTTAACTGGCTCAAAACTTTATCTATGCACCTTTGGGACCCACTGGGCGCACAGGAGATTCCGAAGGGGACCACGTTGAATTCGTACAAGCCATCGTTCACTACGAAAGCTGTTTTATGTTTATCTTCTTCCCTGATTGGTATTTGGTGGTAAGCTGCGAACAGGTCTAGGTTGGCATATATTCGGGAGTTATTGAGCAGGGATAGTAAGTCTTCTATTACTGGCAAGGGGTACTTATCGTCCTTAAGGGACTTGTTCAATTTACGGTAATCTATACAAATTCTCCAGGAAAAGGGATCAGAGGTTGAATTTTCATTTCTTTTCTTCACTAAGATTACAGGGCTTGCGTAGGCAGAACGGCTGGGGCGGATTACGTTATTTTGTAAAAGTTCCGAAATCTGCTCGTTAATTATTTCTCGTTCCTTTAACGATGTGCGATAGGGGGGTTGATGTACCGGTGGGGAATTTCCGGTATCGATACTCATCTCATAGGCATTCGTCTGCCCTAAATTTTCGTAGTTTTCGGAAAAAATATCTCTAAAATTTTCTAGCAGGTGCTGTATCTCAAGTTTTTCGGTGGGGGGGGGGGAGCTCTGGATTTACATCGAAGTTACCTCTGTAAACGTCGTGGGTGGGATGGGGGAGGATACTAGGTGACTGGGTTAGCGTTCTTCTAGGCGTACTCACAATAAGGTGCACGACCTCACTCGTAGCGCTCATCTCCGCTTGCCTAGCTGGTGGATTTCCTGGAAGTCCACTACGGCTCTCAGTTTCTTCTCGTAATTTAATCGCCTTTAAATGACCTGCGATCGGTTCACTATTGGGACATGGGTAAGAGGGGGGGGGGCACAAACAAAGGTCGGTATGATCAAGGGGCCGTACTTACAAAAAATTGAGCAGGGTATGAAATGACCTAAGCAGGGATTAGTATTTCCAAAGGCATGAGTGACTTTTAAATTCCACGTTTCTTTAGGGGGAATTACGACTTCTTCGTCTCCAGTTACGATTAGATTATCTTCCTTTACAATCGGTTCTATTTTGTTTAATTTAGCTCTCTCAATAGGTTCAATGAAAGGTATTTCGTGATTCATTCCCTCAGGATCGATCACTATTTTCTCGTCAGCCGTACTGATAACTGCCTTAAACTTACTCAAAAAATCAATTCCTAATAATAACTTAGCACTAAGATCCTTAACCACTACAAAGTCATGCGAAAAAATTAATCCACCTAGATTAATGAGGGAATTTATCTTGCCTAAAACGTGCAGGTTTCCTCCGTTCGCCGAACGGAGTCTCAGAAATGGGGTTTTCTCCAACTTCTCGTGTATGACCGAGGAATTTACACAACTTACGCTAGCTCCTGTATCGACAATGCAATTTACCTCATTTTTCCCAATCCTCCCTTTAACTTCGATACGAGCATAGCCGGTCAAGTTTATTTCCGCAATTTTAATTTTACGTTTCCTTAAGTTTCTAAACCTCCGAGCTGGATTCTTCCTACACGTCCTAGAGAAATGCGTTTTCTTACTACAATATTTACATTTCCTATTTACCACCTTCCCTGGGCTAACAGTCTCGGCTGCGACTGTCAAAGCTAGTTTCCCGAACGACAATTTCTGGCATAGTGCCCGACCTTTTGACACCGGAAGCAGACTATGTTTCCGTTATTTTTCCACATTGGGGGGGAATTTAGTCCCTCTCTTACTCGTACCCCGGGGTGTCTATGGTAATTATTTTCTCTAGTATTGTTTGCTCGGTACTGACCTTGTTCCATTATGAAACCCGTGAGGCGACCAACTTGTCTTCTCAGTTCCTCGACCTCTCTCGTCAGGGACCCGGCGGCCTCGTCCCGCAAAGTCTCTGGGCGACCGTCCGTCACCATAGCCCTCATCGTTTCCACTCGCTGTAGGTGGGCAACTAGGTCGGAAAGTCGCGAGTTGTCCAGTATCCCGATCTTTTCAAGGTTTTCGGGGAGTAGCCCTCGGATGATAAGTCTGATTTTTTCCCTTTCGGCCATTCCCTCGTCCGCTTCGAAGCAAAGGCGTAGCATCTCGTTCACCTAGTCCGTCGCACTCTCGTTTCGATGTTGTCTCCGGGCGTGCAGGGTCACGTAGCTTTTATCTGACCGGGCTGCGGCAAACGCCTCTTCCAACATTCTCTTCGCCTCCGTGAAATCCCTCATGTGGGCCTCGTTCCGGTCCCACCAGGACGCAGCGACGCCTCGAAGGTAGCAGGGCAGGTTGCTAAATCGGGTAGCCGAGCTCCAGTTGTTGGCTCTGGCGGCCCTCTCGAATTGCTTGATGAAACCGACGACATCCTCGCCCTCCTTGGCACCAAAACTCGGGGGAATCACACTAACACTGAGTTCAGCCATTGCCTTAGTTTCTGTAGTCATAACTCCCAGTATCGCTTTAGTTTGCGCTCGCGTCTGCACCCCGGATGGTTCCATCACCCCGAACCGCACCTTTTCATTTTCCCGTCCGGCCGATGTTGTGAGTACGCGGCGCCTCCATCAGTTGTTACGCCCCCACCGGCGTAGCCAGGACGGGAATAGGGGATCGGTAAAGAATTACTGTTGTCCCAAGACGAACACGAATCCTTTTATTACTTTAAATACTCCGAACGACATAACACTTCGCAAACCCACCAAAAACAGTCCTCCCTCCTTCTTGTCTTTTCACTTTTATTTCCGCCGCTTCCCTCGCCCACCCTCCGGGTCGTCCTCCCTGCTCCCGGCTAATTCCTTTTTATTCTCTTCCTTTTCGTCGGGGGCGGTCTGGCTCGCCGCCTTGAGTTGTTGAAGGTAGGGGGGTCTCCTTTCCTTACACTACTAATTTCCAATGCCACTAGCAATCACTGCCGGGCTACAGTACATTTCGGTTACGAGAATACCCGCTGGACTGAGGAATAGTATTATTACAACCTGCATAAAATACCAATTTTCATTTCGCCATTAAAATTGTTTTTATGGAGTTTCGCATTTGCACGAAATTCTGAAATGGGGCCTGAATATGATCAGGAGAGATCATATTCAGGAGAAGAATTGTGGAAATGAATTGCTCCCTTGCCGAATTTGATGCAAATGGGACACGCAATTAATAACGAAAAACAAATTTTCGTCTTGAGAACCGTTTCAACTGAAAAAAAAAAAAATATAAGGAAATATTCTATTGATCTAATTATTATTCTTCTGCTCGAGACATTATTTTAAACGAGGTAAAATATTGCTATGACATGGGCCGGATTTAATTATGTTTAACCATAATTACGATTTTAGCCGAGTTCTTATAACCGAAATCTATTGTGTACATAATTTATAGATATACATGTACATGGTGGAAGGGGATGTGTGTGACAAAAAAATTTGGGTGAAGGTAGGTAGACCTCATTTGCGACCGAAATCACCATTATTGACCATCGTCCGAAAATCAAAACCCTTCGAGATATAATTTTTCTAACGATTTTTAAGGCTTACATCATTTTTTAAAACTAACTGCGAAAAACTTGCATTCAATTTTAATTTTTGCAACTTTTGGTGATGGATTCGGAAAGAGCACACTATTTCCTGTCAGGATTAGCCATTTTCGGTAGACGTTAACTATTTTATGTGGCCTCAAATGCGGCTCAAAGTCGTGCAAATCGGGGATTGATTTCTTTTTAAAAAGTCAGTCCACGTTTGTCCACACTAAATCTGTGTGCACGGACAACCCGTGATTCAGAAAACATCTTCAAAGTGTCCTTTTCAAAAACATTCATAAGCGTTTTCTTAGTTGATTGGCGAGTTTCCGCCAGAAATGTACATTTTTCTTTAGAAAAAATAATTATTTTCCCTTCAAAATCGCTTGTTTTGACCTGCAAAATTCGGTCAATCCTTGTGATTTTAACATGCTAAGTTTTGTTCCGACAGCAGCCTGTCGGGAAAAGTGCATTTCATTCATGCGACAATCGAGTCAAACCTCATAAGTTAGAACGATATCAATCAACTATGAATGACATTTAGGCCGTGGCATAGAAAGTCAAAATCATAAAATCGTGTTTCTTTTTACCGCAGGCCCCTTTTTTGGCACCAACTGAGGGGGAACAAAATGACGAAACTGAAAAATGAAACAGAGTCGGTTTGGTTGCCTATACGATATGGGAAGGTGGACTCTTGTTAGAGGAGTTACTTGCAATTAAAATCTTTATCCCGGCCTAAATTTCATTCATAATTGATTGATATCGTTCTAACTTATGAGGTTTGACTCGA
Source organism: Corythucha ciliata (assembly GCA_038030265.1). Classification (NCBI taxonomy): domain Eukaryota; kingdom Metazoa; phylum Arthropoda; class Insecta; order Hemiptera; family Tingidae; genus Corythucha; species Corythucha ciliata. Next base: position 23,890,041 of record CM075941.1, on the reverse strand, counting down.
TTGTAGCATGAATGAAATGCACTTTTCCCGACAGGCTGCTGTCGGAACAAAACTTTTTTCAGGTTACGTTAATTTTCAGATCAGTTAAATTAGGTTAAATGGCATGTCACAATTTCACCATTGCGCAATGCGGAGTGCCTGGGTTCGAATCCGAAACAATTTTATTTTTATTTTTATTTTTTTGTTCCTCCCTTTTTGGCCCACCTCAGGATTTTTTACTCAATATTTATTAGGCTGTAGGCAAATAAAATAAAAGAGACGGCTCAAAATTCAGTGTCAATGAAATTTTTTGGTAATTGGGTGGTCCAGTAAGGCGTAGCGTTAATTTAATAGCTCCCCTCCGCCGAGAACTCCCCTGCCATATCAACGGATTTGGTTCACATGGGTCTCATACGAAAGCGCGTTCATTTCTCATTACTCGTGTCAATTTTGGGGGCAATTGCAGCAACAGCCGTGCGTTAGCGAATTTTCAACTAATTCAACCCCCTCTTTCACACCCTTTTCGTGGACCGATTCATCTGGATCACGAACTCGTCCGAGATATTCACGCTATTGATTTTTAGGCCAAATTTGGTTGCCCTAAGTCAAAAATTGCGACCGTGATCGTGCTAACAAGCGAGGGCTATATATATATATATATATATCAAATCGAACCGACCTCGGATTCGTGTTCTAAGGGTTCTGAAACGTGAAAAAAAAGTATCGCAACCCATATGTGCGACCATCAGGGTGAGACCAATAGTGCATTTTTTGAATGAAATGCACTAAAAAGATATAAAACCACATCCAAAGCTATCCTTGGAGTGGAATTCAATGTGTGCGCCTACCAAAGTATCAACGAATGTCGCCCCGGCAGCTGGCTGTCGGGTTAAGTGCATTACACTACTATAAGTTTCGACGTTTTTAGTTATTTAGCTATTATTCGGCATTAATAACACTTTACTTTTTTACTCTATATTTTTATAGCCATTTTTGCATAAATCGTTAATTCAGTGAAACTAGCGAAATTCGTGTTTTGTGAAATGTACTCTATCCGACACCCCAGCTGCCGGAGCGACATTTTTTGTTACTTTGGTAGGAGTGCATAATCAGTTCGATTCAACGCATAGCTTTCTTTGGATAAGGTTTTAGTGCTTTTTATCAGGTTAAAATCACAAAACTTGTTTTCAAATTTTTCAGGTAAAAACAAGCGATTTTGAAGAGAAAATCATTATTTTTTCTAAGAAATCGTCATTTCTGACGAATAATCACCAGACAACTAAGAAAACGCTTATGACTATTTTTCAAAAGGACACTTTGAAGATGTTTTTCTGAGTCAGGGGTTGTCCGTACACTCACATTTATTGTGAGAAAACGGGACTGAGTTTTTTTGGAAAAAATAAAATCCCCGATTTGTACGACTTTGAGCCGCGTTTAAGGGCACATAAAATAGTTAACGTCTATCGAAAATGGCTAATCCTGACAGAAAATAGTGTGCTCTTCCCGAACCCACCACCAAAAGTTGCAAAATTTAAAATTGAATGCTAGTTTCTCGGCGTTAGTTTAAAAAAATTGTGTAAGCCTTAAAAATCGTTAGAAAAATCATATCTAGGAGGGTTTTGATTTTTGAACCACAGTGTATATGGTGATTTCGGTCGCAAATGAGGTCTACTATCACCCAAACATTTGTGTCACGCTTATCCCCTTCCACCCTGAGTAGTATAGAGTACATAATATAGATTGCATTCATGCACCTGTCCACGAGCCGAGAGAATGTCCCTGAAGAAATTTACCTCCACCCAACTCCTCTTCCGAATAATGGACTATAAAACAAGATGTCATCTTTTTTTTTTCAAGGGCATTATTTCGGTACGATGGTACCAGAGTACCTACATATATGAACACTAAAAGTGTGCTAAAGTGATCTTGTGATGAAGAATTTCCTTTTGTTATTCAATTAGATCCTCAAGAATCCAAGAAGAGGTCTCGGTCAATGAATTTCTCTCCACAAGAGCGGGCGTTGCTGTTGCGCTTATGCAACAGCTACAAAGGGGTTCTCGAAAATAAGCGCACGGATGCATCTACTAATGCTATGAAGGCCAAAACCTGGAAGTCAATAGTAGTGTCCTTCAATGCCGAAAACGGATCAACCCCCAGAGACATGAAAGTGCTAAAAAACAAGTACGACGCCATTAAAAGGGAGATAAGAAAAGTTGACAACCCAAAAGACTGGAAAGTCACTGGGGGTGGGAGTCAAGTTCCCCCTCCAGCTCCATTGAACGATGAAGAGCTGGAATTGAGGGAAACTATTATCCTGAGCTGTGAGGGGTTACCTCCAGTGCCTGGAGACGGGGATGAAGGACTTTCCGGATCTCAGGTGATGTTTCACCTCGCAAATGACGTCCTTCAAGACGACGAAGATGAAATGGAAGTCGACTTCAGTAATCCATCTGCACCAATGCTGCAGACTCCTAGGCACTCACTACTCAATAATTCGGAAGAATCAGACCAGCACGGGCCTTCGAATGGTATGTAAGCATAATGTGATTTAATGGTATACACCATGGAGGTAGGAACAAGTGGAGGGAGAGAAACGCATTTTTCGTGAATCCGATCTCCATTACTGCACACCATCTGTTATCAGGCCTCACCTAACAAAAACATTGACAATTTGATACTTGATCAGTGAAAAAGTTATAAATTCCCCCTCCCGCCCTCTCTAGGTGAATGATAACAGTGGGTGTGTAATGGCGGAAAAACCGGCTTCACATATTTCTACATTAAAAAAGCCTTTCTCTCTCTCCACTTGTTCCTACCTCCAGGGTATACACATTCTCGGTGAACCATGAAATATCTTGTCTGGACAGAGACCAGCTCACGAAGACGCCCTCACATAAAAAATAAGAAGAGGACCGTGTCGTCAGCCTCAGCTAAATTTGAAACTCTGGCTGACGAGAAACTAAAAGTGATTTCGTTGAAGCAGGAGGTGGCGGCGCTAGAGAAGAAGGAGGCGGAAATTAGGGTGCAAACAAGGGAAATAGAAAAGGAAACTGCGGAGGTGAATTTGGCTACAGCTAAAGCATAGTCGGAGACTGCTGTGATCATGCTGAGGGTGGCAGAAGCTACTCTCCGAATGAAGCGTAATATGGAAGAGGATTACCTCAACCATGGACGGAAGCATTTCTGTTACGTGCTCCCCATCCCCTCATTCAACTTATAGATATCCGCCCACGTATGATTTTCTTGGTTTTCCTTTTCTTCTTTTTAATAAATTAAGGTTAATGACATCGTTTAAATTTACAAGGCATGCAATTAGGATATACGTTAGATACGTAACCGCAGCCGCCTACGTCTCAGTCATACTTTGTGAAAAGTGTCCATGACAAACCGGCTTCGCCTACTCGGCATCTTCAGGATTTATTACGTACTATTCAGTAGACATTAGAACACTGAAGATACTGAGTAGGCGAAACCGGTCTGTCTTGAACACTCCTTAATGAGGTGTGACTGACATCGTAGGCAACTACGGATACATATCTAACTCGTATCAATAAATTAACATTAAGCTTGGTACATCCTAAAAACTAACTACAGTGTTTCACGGGTTCATAAAGTCTGTATTCTATTTTTTTTCTCTGTTAATGTTTCTTTAGGTTTGAATAGTTGATAGCTCCTGTTTTAATTCATAAAAAAGACTGTATTCGTTTTAAGCCGGAGTTTCACAGATTTTTATTCCTCCATATTCCTCGATCCTCTTCAAACAACCCCATGCATACATTTTCTCGCCTGTTTCTGTACCAATCCTAGATTTCAAGGATTTGTTTAAATCTCCCGTAAATTCTGCATATTATTTGCGATAGCACATCTTTTTCTAATTTTGTCCCGGAAGTTATTTTAAACCCGCCTTGAGCTTTTACTTTAAAATTTCACGCTCTTCCTTCGAATCACATATTTTAAAAAAGGGATTCTACTGCATACACTCAATTTCCTGGAGATTGAAACGATACCTCAAAATCCATGTTTGGTGCCGAAATGAGGCGAGAAAATGTATGCCAAATAGTAACGTCGACGAGCGTGGTTGGAGGGGGTCGAGGAAACAGTGAAACTCCCCCTTAAAGCGTTTGTTTTCAATCAGGTTTATTTCTGCACTCTTTTTATTAATCCGTGAACCCTTGAGTCCTACATAATTTCAGCAAAATGAGCTAAGAGTTCTTCTCTGGCGTTTCCTCTATCATTGTGGTCGCCTAGTGGATGTTGAGGCTCCCACCTCCAGTCTTCATCTATAGTCATACTTGCGAGCTCTGGGTCAGCTAACGGCATACCACAATTTTTATCGATGGCTATGTTGTGGAGAACGGCAGTAGCGATAATGACAGCTTGCACTGTTTCCAATTTCAATCTGATCCCTAGAGATAAAACAGGGAAACGACGCTTCCACACTCCGTAGCTTCTGAAAATGATGATAAAATTTAAGCACTCTTCATGATTTCACCATACGAAGTAGCCCCCATCACTATCTAGTTTTATTCATGATTATCTGTCTACCTCTCAACCGGGTTTCTCGTTCGAACCACAGCTTCATTGTATAGCTCGTGGGCTCCAGTAGGACAATTTAGGAATGGTGTCACCACTTTCCGCGTGCTACTATACCCACTGTCAGCGACAATGAGCCCATTGCCAAATTCTCCTTCTTCCAGACGACGACGAATTTTAGACTTATTGAATATGGTTTGGTCATGCACCGATCCATATTACATCATCCATATCATCCACCTGGCAAGATAATTCATATCCATTTATGTAAACCAGCTCATCATATGGATTCAATTACATTAACACATACCTAGCGACCAAATCCAATATTTTCAGATTTTCAGAGCTTATAGTTTGAACATTCAGACTAAAGTACCCCTTACGATTACGGAAATTTTCCGCATGAGGGCCACCTGGTGACTGGATCCGTACGTGTGTGCAATCAAGCGCCCCAATTATTCTTGGAAGTCCTCCTCGCACGTAGAATTTTACTTGTTGGCCAATCTGTTGGCCAAACGGGCGATAGAAAAAGAAACCCTGGGCGCACAATACAATTACGGCATGAGAGATCTTGAATGAGAAAGAATTATCCAAGTAGATTACATAGTTTCCTCTATTTATAAGTCATGACGTACACACCTGCGCACTGTAATGCTGGCAGTACTCTCACTGACTCCGCTGAAATCAGCAACTGATTTTAGCATTGTGCCGAGAGCATAAAATCGGAGAGTCAAAAGAAGTTGCGTGATAGGTGGAACAGAATGATTCCTACCGGTTGGTGACTCAAGATCTTGTTCGATCAGCGTTAGAATTTCCAGTACGGTAATCACGCGGAAGACGGAATCTTTGGAAGAACTCCACGTCATCGAAATCAACGAAGTGCTGAGGTCTGGCCTTCACCTGAGGAATGGACGAATTATCCACCTTGTTACAAGTTAAGCAACTCATAAAAAAGTTGTTTGGTATTCAAACAGTATATGTACTGTACATTACTCTCTAAAAAAAAATATGATGAGACTATGAGAGTTCAATGAAAAAGCTACTCATGCGTACTTACTGTGTACGGTCGACGCTCCCAAGAGAGAAATTCCAACATTGTAGTTAGGTATCCTCGCGTAATGTCAAAATAACAAAAATCAGAAATCGCCACCGTAAAGAAATCGTCGAGCAAGAAGCTTCAAAAAATAACCTCGTTGTAATCAATTGTCAATATCACTTCCGATTGGCCCGCTTTTTTAATTCTCTGACTAAAGTCTTGATTATGTGGCCACTGATTAGGCTTAGTCAATGACTAAGCCGCTGGGTACCTTTTTCAATCCCAAGAGACGATTAGTAATCAATTGATTTGGTAATCAGCCGCTTATTTTTTTATTATCTTCCGTTGCATGCACTAGATGAGATTTAGAGCGGTCATCGAGGTATTTTTGTGTGTTTACTTAAATTATGCTGCAGGCTGGTCATCCTCATTGCCCGCTTTCCGGCGTTCTGACCATTGGCGTGTTATGTGTGCCGTATTCCTGACGTCGCGTACCTAATTTCAATCATGAGCGTCGTTGATTACTAGTAATTTCCAGTGTCCCTGGAAATATCAGCCGTGCTACAGTAGATTTTGGTTATGAGAATATCCCCTGGACCGAGGAATGATATTATTATGTGTATTATTATCCGACTTATACCAAAGTTCGTGTCGCTATTAAAATAATCCAATTACAAGGGCACTATTATGTAAAATTTATCGCCGGTGCTATCCACCCGTCCTCTCTGAGTTGGAACGTATGTTTTAGGGCAAGACGGGTGGGTAACACCGGCGCTAAATTTTACTGAATAGGCCCCCTGCTCTATCATTCACTTTCCGTCTTGAGAATTCTTTAAACTGTAGGAAATAATACAAAAATTAGGGGGAAATATTTTATTAAGCCAAGCGAAATACGCCAAAAAATATTGCTATGAAATGGTGCCGAATAGAATTTCTTCTTTAATGGAATAATGAATTTGGCCGAGTTCTTATGACCGAAGTCGCTATTCCATTCCGAGTTAGATTGCCCTGGTGCATCTGTCGTCGAGCCGAGAAAAGTCCCGGGCGAAATCCATCAAGATCGACGAAGTGGTTATCTCTGGCCTTCGCCTGAGGGATTGAAATTAGGAGCAGATAATCGTAGATTTAAATCAAACCGAGTAGGTACTGTTCATGGCTCTCTGAAAATGTGATGAGAGTTCTATGAAACAGTTGCCGCCGTGTACGGTCGACGCTCCCAAGAGAGAAATTCCACGTAAAGTTATAGTCTGACGAGAATAATTGGTGTCCAACATTGTAGGTATCCACGCGTTTTAAATGACAATAAACTAAAAAAAAATCGCCACCAAAAAATTAATCAACGAGCAAGAAGTTTCGCAAAACTATAACCTCGTTGTCAATATCACTCCCGGTTTAATCAACTGGTTTAGCGCTAATGGAACCTCGGAGGGCTGACTAAATTTACCGGTTGATTATGACAAAACCGGCGATTGATAAAGACGCACTTGGTGGTAATCAGTTGATTATACCTAATCAATTCTTTAAATTACACTAACCAGTGATTGATAAAGCGGGCCGACTCATAAATAAACGAGTTAATTTGACTACACGAAGTCTTTTTTACGGCAGCTGCGCCGGAATGAAAAGACATTTTGGTTATCTAGAATTCTAGAGAGAGAGAGGTGAGGAAGACAATGTTCATCTGAAGCCGGACGGATTCAAAAAAGCAAGTAGCCCCTGTCGATTGAGAATCAGGTCTTCCCGACACTAATTATTGGGTCATTCCACGTCAAGTCAACCAAGGATTGGACCTTATAGTAACTCGGATTTTTTTGAATGGAAACGCGGAGTATATTTTACGCCTGACATATTCAACATAGAGTAGAAGCCGGAGTGTTGGAGTGGGAGGGTTTTCCCTTCAGCTATGCTATCTTTCAAGTGTTCTTTTGGGGAGGCAACTGCCCTGCCTGTCGCGAGGCAAAGGGCATACAAGGAACTTTAATAATTTAAAAAAAAAAAAAAAAAAAAAAAAAAAAAAAAAAAAAAGCGTAAAAAATACGCCGTTTACAGTAACGTATAGGTGCGACGGCGTAAATTTTACTCCGCGATTCCATTATACCCCTCTAAGGTATTAGTAATTCATGGGCTACTTGATGAAGTAGAAACGCATTTTAGCCCTGAAATTTATGGTTTAACCCCATAAAGCCCCGTCTACATAGAACGCTAAGACGCTGTCGCAGGACGCAAGAGAGAACGCAGGACGCTAACCCAAGACTGTTCAATCTACATAGACGCAGGCCAGCTCTTGCGTCCAGCCAATTAAATAACAGCGAGGGAAAGAGTATATCAGTTGTATTTTTTCTGATAGTAAGGTTACCCGACCCAGTGAAAGACAGAAGTGACAGAACAGGGAAATTTATTTTAATTATTACTTCATTTTGAGTGATAATGGACAATTCAAGCGGTGACGCAGTTGCTCTGTTCGGTCTGTGTGCTTCCACAATCGCGTTAAAAACAAGGGAAAATGAAAGGAAGAAGAAGAGAACTCGTAGGTGGTGGGTTCGTCCGATTGATCGGATCGAAGAAAGACAGAAGCACGGGGTTTTCACAAACCTTTTTGAGACTATTCGGAATACGGATCACGAAGAATTTTTTGAATTCACAAGAATGTGGCCCGTGAAGTTTGAGGAGCTGTTGGAAAAAATCACCCCTTTCTTTCAAAAAAAGAGCAACAGGAAACCATTGCCTGTTGCTTTGCAGCTTGCTTTCACGCTATCGTAAGTTATTTATTCTTATCGTACATTGTAGTTATGGTAGTACTTATAAAATCGCTTTCAGATATCTGTCCCATGGAAACAGCCTCCGGATGCACCAGATGGGTGTTCCGAATCGGCCGCTCAACAGCCTATAAATTGATACCAGAAGTATGCCAGTGCCAGGCTATATGGTTCGCCTTGCAGCCAGAATTCTTGCCGCATATGACAGAAGCAGGTTGGACGAAAGTGACAGAAGACTTCATGAGGAAGTGGCAATTCCCCAACTGCCTTGGTGCCGTAGATGGCAAGCATATTCGCGTCCAAGCTCCTCCTAACAGCGGCAGCGAATTCTTTAATTATAAGAAGTTCTTCAGCTTAGTGTTGATGGCTGCTTGTGACGCGAATTACCGTTTCACGTGGGTTGACATCGGACAGTATGGTGAGCATTTTAGTGTTTATTTCATACATTGATGCATAATATATTCTCCTTTTGTTCGTGTTTCAGGATCAATAAGTGATGGTGGGGTGTGGGGTCGATCCACTTTAGGAAGGGACTTGAAAGGAGGATTTGCGGGTGTGCCTGGACCCAAATGTCTACCAGGTGCATCAATATCGACGAATCCTGCTTTAGTTGCCGATGAGGCATTTCCGTTAAAGCTATACAGGATGAATTTTTGGTAGTGTTGCAAAAAAATTAGGGAGAAACTACATGGAAAATGGAATTAAACGCGACCTTCCCGGACGTTATATGTTGCACCGTTCAGGAGATATGATTTTTTGAGTGATTTCCGTTGAAATTCTTATTTTTTGGCAGAAACTCTCGATTTCACTGCTGTCACTCCATTAAAATTTTGAAATGACCATACATTTTGAAAGCTAGGAAAATTTCTCTCAGAACGGACTTCGGGCTTCTTTGACTAAAAGTACTAGAAACCCTCTTTTTCTTTGCTTGAAGTACAAGGTTTCTGGTGGTATTTTTTTTGGGCCGGTTTTTTAAAATTTCCTCCTCCCACTGGAATTACTTTTTTAACCTGCAAGTTATCACAAAAACTTGCGTAACAAATGAGCTTTCTAATGACCTCTCAACGTTTTGAATTAGTTGTCTGTAACGCCCTAAAACATAGCCCGGATCATCGAAAATCGTGATTTCAGAAAGGTATCATACCTTGAAAGCCTTTTTCCTTGTTATAATGATCCCTCAAGCTTTCAAATTTTTTTTGAGCTGCTTCTGCTGCGTTGAAAAAGATTTGCATTAGCATGATGTACGAGTGCATGTGTGGACTTGAACGTAGGGACTCTGTGAACCCCCGTAGTGAAGAAATTAGAAAATTACGTCATAACTAGAAAGGGGGTTGTTATCAGGGGTAGGAAAAAACTTGCAATACATAAGATGACACAAAACTATTTTTTGAGGAACAGAGTCTATATAATCCATATTTCAGCGTGAATAAACGAGATAGGAAATGTAAATTTATCCACAAATTCAGACTCGCGAAACTTCCTCATTATGACAATAATTTAAAGGAAAACTTGATATTACCGGCGTTTTCAACGTTTTGAGGAGTTTTTGATCGAGTTGGAAGAAAAAGTCACTGAAAAACGATCATAAGTAGGGCGAGTGAAGTGCAAAACTTGAGGTGTTAAGCAAATAAATTTGTGTGCTTGGTTGCGCTAATAGTCACGGGCCCGGTGATTATGGGCTTCAGCTTTTGTAAACGTGTGTCTAAATATTGAAATTGAATAAAAGCTTGTACTTACCGGAGCACGGCGGCCTCAACAAGGCTCCAACTGAGCCCCAAGCCAGCAAGCCAGGTTCCTTGCGGATGTATTCCGATATAGTTTATTTGTTTTATCGTATAACCCGGAGTTGCATTTTACCATAGATATTAGTTCGCGAATTTCTTCATTACTCCACGCTTTCATCATGATTGGTATCAAAACTCCTATTAGGAAGCGAAGCGGGCACCAAGGAGTATGAAATATATGTATTAAGGGGGTACTGAAGCGAAAAGAGGATTGGGAATTGACCGTGGCGCTGACTGCGGTGTATAGTGAAACGTTCGGTAATGTAGAACTGTGAAAGGTAGAGTGAGAGGGAAGAGTTCTTGTTTTTTACATAGATGTTCCCGCTCAGTAGAGAAAGAAGGGTGAAGGAGTTATAGTTCCCTCCCCTCCCAGTCACAAGCCCAACTCATTGTCTTGCCTACTGCTTGCTTGACTATTCTCTGTCATCGTTGTGTTTCTCAGTTATTTGATATTATTCTCAGTTATTTGATTCTCTGTGCTCCTTCTCATCTCAACGCATATTCGCTTGTTTTCGTCGTCTATTGAATAATTATTTCGCGTTCATTTTTTCATTTTTTCCCAACCTGTGATACCAACGAATTGTGGTAATACCTAACGGGAAATGAGTTAGGTTAATCTTTTTAGAAAAAAGAGTGGGTTTTCTATTCAAAACCGATTGTTTTCACCTGCAAAATTCAAGTAATTCTTGCGAATTTCAATATGCTGAGCATCATGAAAACCTCACCCGAAGTGGTCCATTGAATGTAACTGACTGTGAAATTCTACCAGAGTAAAAAAAAATGCCGCTCCGGCAGCTGGCTGTCGAGTAAAGTGCATTTCACTTCTACGAAGTTCGAGGTTTTCAGTTAATTTGCGATTATGCGACAAAAATTACCACTTGGTGTGACTATTTACTTTTACTTACCAATTTACTTTTACTAACAATTTACTTTTACTTAACAATTTCTGCCAACTAATCGCTAATTTACTGCAATTTGTAGTGATGAAATACACTCTATTCGACAGCCAGCTGCCGGAGCGATATCTTTTGATGCTTAGGTGAGCGTTCACATTCAATTCCGCTTCAGATGAGGTTTCAATTATTTTTAGCATGTTGAAATTCGCAAGGATTGCTTGAATTTGCATATAAAAACAAGTGATTTTGAATAGAAAAAACACTCTTCTAAAAAATTGTCATTTCTGCCGAAAAATCGCCAATTAATAAAAAAAATACTCATGAGTATTTTTGAAAAGGACACCTTGAAGAAGTTTTTCCGATCCATGGGAAGTCGATAGGCACAGATTTAGTATGGGCAAGTGGTGGTTTACTTTTATTGCAAAATTAAAAATCTCCATTTCGCACAAATTTGAGGAGCTGCCTAGGCCACAGAAATAGTTATTTTTTGACGAAAATAGATAGTCCTTGCAGGAAAGAGTGTGCTCTTCCAGAATCCATTGTCAAAAGTTGCAGAATGTCAGCTGGGAAGCGAGTTACTCGCATTTAGTCAAGGAAAATGATGTTATCCTAAAAATATGCTAGACAAATCATATCTCGAAGGATTTTGATTTTCGGACCATGGATTATAAGGTCTTTTCGATCGCAAATGAGGTCTACTTTTACCCATTTTTTTTTGTCACACTTATAAGCATCCACCCTGTGTAAACCCCAATTATGGCCATATAAAACGTGGTTTTCTCAATTTTAGCCATGAATTATTTTTTGTTTATTTACTACCTACTTCCATGTTATTATTTTGCCATCATTCTTAATTTCTTGATTGGAGCTTTTTCGCTATTTCAGCCGCGAATGCATTAGCGCTTTTTCCCAAATTTTTGCCGCGTACTTGCCCCAACCCGAGTAGAACACTGGTACAAAAAAGGCACATTAGAACGCCTTCTACATATTGTCCGTCTATAGAAACTTGGGTTTAGCGTATTTTCTCTAGCTGTTTTGTCCGTGAAGTTGCCTTCAGATATCTGGAATTAAGTGTATTTTTTTCAAATTAGTTTCAAATTCGATTCAAAGGTGCTTTAAATCCTAAAAAGCCATAGTTTGTTTTCAACTGCGTCGTCACGCTAGGCTACTGCCTTGGGGTTCCCTTCATGTCAAGGAATGTTCGTAAATACAGACACATAAGAGGTCATAAGAGTGTTATTGTTATTATTAGTAGAAAAATGGTCGATTGTGGTGGATAGTACTCACAGAAAGTGTTTTGGTTTGGTGTTTTGGGAAAAATGAGTTTCGGGGACCTCATTTTCTTGGAGTGACTATCCACCACGATCGACTATTTTTCTCTCTGACTCACTCCTTCAGTTACATTTAAGGCCTTACTTGGCGTACGTCTCGCACCCTAAGCTTTTGAAACTCGATTTAATGACGTTCGTTTTGATGGCGAAAGCTGAAAGCCGGCTACACAAAAAGTGATATAACTCGTGGTACTAATCGGGACGGGAAATAAAAAGGCCCGTCCCGCAATTTTTGGCGAGTTCCCGTCCCGCGCGGGATTTCTCGCGTGTACGCGGAGAAAAAAGTACCTGATCAATTTTCCTCCACAGATGTTTGGAAAGAGTCGTTTTTGGGTGGTATGACCGATGAGCATCCGTGGGGGGAAAGGGCACAATACAAATTCAAAAGTAGATCATTAGTTATCTTGAAAAACGAAAATAAGAGAAATCTGGAATTTCAATTCAAGAAGCCCGACATTTTAGCTTAAATTGAAGCTGATTAAATTTACTGCAACTTCGTCTGCCATAACTTCTTCGTAGGATAGCCGTTTTTTAGCCGTTTTTTTTTTTTACGTTTGCATAGGGAGCCACACAAATTTTCCAGCGCACGGTCCACGGTGTCTACGTAATCGACAGCTTCCTGAATCCCAGCGACGTTCCAAATCACTGTGAAGCTTTAACCACACAAAAATAGGAGGCACATACAGGGTGTTTCAGGAGGAATGATCAGGACTTTAACCAGTCGTAGTACTAACGAGGACGAACCAAAATCACCATACGCAGGGTTCCAAACGCTTCATTTCCGAATTACAGGTATTTTTGTCATTTTTCGGCCAACGCGTTCTTTTCGTCAATAATAGCTTTGTTCGGTGGGTACTGCCAGTACAGTAAAATTGGCAGTTGTCATGGGGAAACGTGATTTTAACCAACATAATTGGTGTGTTTTGTTTATTCTGTTTTATTTGCAATACTGGAAGCAGCCAACGAACAGAGCTAATCATTTCTAGCGTCCTAGCCATTCGTAATAGAACAATGCTGATTACATTTCTGAAAAGAGCAGACATTTTGGGTTTGAGAAACTCTGTTGCAACTAACCGAACTAATGTTTAAGTATTTAATTTTATTTCTTGAAAAAGCGAAAAAGTGCAAATTTGATTTTTACCGTTTCCTTCAAAGACAAATCTTCCGAAGTCTTCGGTGGTGAAGGTACGGTTAAATTATTTTACCTTTCTTGCTAAGTATTTTTCACCCATCGGAAAGGTTAAGAATACTAGAATGTATAAGAATATAAGAATGTATAAGGATATTACTAATAATATACAGGGTGTACAAAAAGCGACTGGACAGAGAAAAACCAGTGAAGGGGCAACTGACTTCTGATCGAAATGACTATTTGCACTTTTCCGAAATTCCGCTTTGTTTCCGAGATATCCGCCATTTTCTGATTTTTTCAGAAACAGCTTGTTGCACACGCAGTAATCGATTCAATGGCAAAACTGATGAGCCCATTGGAAAGAGCACACTTTTCTATTTAAAGAGCCTATTTTTATCCAGATCAGACGACATTTACTACGTTTTGAATCAGCTTATTGGCGAAAAAACGTAATTTTCTGACCACATCACCATATCACCAATACTTCCGGAATTAAGTTTCCTCGCTAATAAGCTAATTCAAAACGTAGTAGATGTTGTCTGATCTGGATAAAAATAGGCTCTTTAAATAGAAAATGTTGTGCTCTTTCCAATGGGGTCATCCTTTTTGCCATTGCAACAATTATTGCGTGTGCAGCAAGCTGTTTCTGAAAAAATCAGAAAATGACGGATATCTCGGAAACAAAGCGGAATTTCGGAAAAGTGCAAATAGTCATTTCGATCAGAAATCAGTTGCCCCTTCACTGGTTTTTCTATGTCCAGTCGCTTTTTGTACACCCTATATATATATATATATATGAATTCCGGAGACCACTGAATTCGTGTTCTAAAGGTTCTGAAACGTGAAAAAAACATGACATGACCCATGTTTGCCACCATCACGACGAGACCAATAGTGCATTTTCAGAATGAAATGCACTAAAACTCAATACTCCGATTTCATGAAAGAGTATTTCGATCTTAACCATATGGAGTTACTTGAAGAAATGGATTCAAGTTGTTCAGGTAGTCAATATTTCATTCCTCATCATGTAGTAATTCGAGAGACCTCCTCCACTACAAAACTCAGAGTTGTTTTCGATGCGTCAATGAAAAGCGACAGTGGTTTATCATTGAATGACATTTCATACGTAGGCTCCAGGGGCCAAGACGAACTTTTTGATATTTTATTAAGGTTTCGTATGCATCGGTACGTCATATCTGCCGATATAGAAAAAATTTACCGACAAATATTAATCAATGACGAACAAACCCAACTTCAACAAATAATCTGGCGAGAAAGTCCACATTCCCCCTTAAAAATCTTCGAACTCAAGACAGTGACGTACGGTACATCGTCTGCACCCTATTTAGCGACGAAAACCCTCAATCGCCTTACTGATGATGAAGGGCACAATTTTCCTTTAGCATCAAAAGCAATGCGTGACTTTTACGTTGACGATGTTTTGACTGGTACCAATTCCCTCGAGGAAGCGATAGCACTCCAAAAATGTTCCGACAGCAGCCTGTCGGGAAAAGTGCATTTCATTCATGCGACAATCGAGTCGAACCTCATAAGTTAGAACGATATCAATCGATTATGAATGACATTTAGGCCGTGGCATAGAAAGTCAAAATCATAAAATCGTGTTTCTTTTTACCGCAGGCCCCTTTTTTGGCACCAACTGAGGGGGAACAAAATTATGAAAATGAAAAATGAAATAGAGTCGGTTTGGTTGCCTATACGATATGGGAAGGCGCACTCTTGTTAGAGGAGTTATTTGCAATTAAAATATTTATCCCGGTCTAAATTTCATTCATAATTGATTGATATCGTTCTAACTTATGAGGTGATCATCGTATCCTAGCTCACGTTTCAAAACTTGACAAAGAGCTGAAAACAGACATCAGTTTCAGCGATGACAATATGCTTCGAAAACTAGGATTGCTTTGGCATCCTAATCGAGATATTTTCAGAATTTCTGTACCGGAAATACAGGAATCAACAAATCAACAAAATTATCCAACAAAACGAGACGTACTGTCAACTCTAGCCAAATTATTCGATCCAATCGGGCTCATAGGACCCATCCACAAAAAAATAAAAATTGTCATTCAAGCATTATGGCAAACAGGGTTAAATTGGACGGATCCGTTACCTGAAAATATGAAGAAAATATGGGACAGTTATCTTAAAGAGCTTTCCCTTTTAGCTTCGATCAGTGCACCTCGATTTGTGGGTGCGAATCCAATCACAAATCCAATTACATGGGTTTTGTGACGCTTCTGAGCTTGCATACGGCGCTTGTATATACCTTCGCTTCAAATCAGATAGTACTCTTTTAAACGTCCCTGCGGCTGTTCGAACTGACGCTACACGCACTAATCCGTCTTTGCCAGGGTAAGTTGCTTCAATTCGACCGACGGTCCAATGAAGCGGAGGCTGTTTTTGATTATATTGTGAATGTTAAATTATTTAGGTAATTGTTTAATTAATTGAGTATAACATTCTTTATTATATTTTAAATATGCCGACTAGTTTCGGGGTAAGTGCACCCCATTTTCAAGGCATCCGCAGTTCGCAAACAACTTAAAGGAGAGATACCAACAATTAGTCCCAGTTCTCAAAAACAACCAAACAGCAAAATACTCACATTTCGCCGTCACCCGTCAATAAACACAGACTTCCAAATAATCCTGCTGACGGACAGGTACCACAAGAAACCTTGTCTCCTCACTAAACGCTCTAAATACAACGATAATCATTCAAGATTGGGAGCCCCTCAACCCATTCTCGTATCTGTTTTTCCCACCGTTTCTCTTATACATTGCTAACACATTACAATACGGTTCTACCCCCATACTATCCAATTGGAAATTTACAGTTCCCCCCCCCCCATATTTATGTGCAATTTTTCTAAAACTCTCAATTTTTCACAATTATTCTCCCGATCCAATACACTTACGTCTTTAAAGTTAAAAATATGCCCCGTTTTTTTATGATGTTCACTAAGCCCAGTATTATTTTTTCCATTTTTAGTATCACAAATGTGTTGTGCTATTCTATTTTTCAACTTTTGCGTAGTCATCCCTATGTAGTAATTTTCACACCCCCCACAATCAATTTTATATACTACGTTATTCTTTTGAGTAATATTGTCTTTATCTTTAAAAGCAGGAAAAATATTCTTAAGTGAGTTATTCAATTTAAAAGCTAAATTTATGTTATTAACTATACAAAATTCTTTTAATAAATTTTTAATCGTATACGAAATTCCTTCTATAAACGTGATACTCATCGTACACCCTTCATTTTTATTCACAACCTCCCTTTCAGCATTATTATTCCGCTTTAATTTGTTAATCTCGCTTTTAACAAGTTTTTTTACTAACATAGGAGGGTAATCGTTCTTTATAAACATATTTTCTATCTTTTTCATGTTATCTTCATGAAAATAATCCTCACTTAACAATAACATTTTCCTTGTTTGGTTTTTAACAGTGTTAACTTTCATGTGGTACGGGTGGTTTGAATAATAATTCAATAATCTGTTTGAAGCTGTTTCTTTTTTGTACCAATTAGTTTTTATCTCACCATTTTCTAATCTAGTAAGCGTCATATCTAAGAAATTTATTTTATTGTTATTTTCACGTTCAACAGTAAATTTAATATTAGGGTGAGCTTTATTCAACACGTTAATTAGAGGCATAATGTGTTCCTTTTTTACACTGCGATAGAGTCGTCAACATAAATTTTTAAAAAATCAACTTTTAACCCACTTTTCAGTAAAACGTCATTAATAAGCTTATCAATGTAAATACCGGCTAAAAGAGGTGATAGACAGCCACCCATGCTTAAACCATTTTTTTGTCCATATATAATGTCATTAAAAGTAAAATAATTATTAAAAACACAGAAACGTAATATATGAAAAAATAAATCTTTTGGAATTTTAGTATGTTGTTTTATCAATGACCATTTTGACTCAATACAGGGTGTTTGGTAAGTCAACGGCAATAATGCAGGGGAATTTTCTTGGTCCATAATGGACCAAAAAAGTCCATATAAACATAGGTCCGATTTCCAACCGTTTTCGAGATAATCGATATTTTAGTATTTTTAGCCATTACGTTAATTTTATTGGATTCAGCGCTTATAAGTCGAGAACAGTTACACGTACATTAAATCTGAGGGCACTATCAAAAAGAGCAGACATTTTTCAGTGGGAATTGGCCCAGTTATCCCCGAAAGTAGTCGCACTTTTCCAGTATCCGGTCAGATTGTGGAGATTTGTACCGATTTTAGGCAATTAAGCCGTAACTTGATTGGATGATAGCGAATCTTGAAATGCCATCCAGGTTTGGCAAATTTCACAAAAACTTGCCTCATTAGTGAGGATCAAAGTACCAAACTCAGATTATCGCACCTCTTTGTAAAAGTTTGAAGAAATGAACACATTTCCAGCGAAAAGTGCTTGTTTGGGTGTTCTTTGCAATAAGCCTTTGCGAAGAAATGAAGGTGGAAAAATTGAATTAAACACACTACTTATTATTTAAAATGAAAATAAAACTTCTTTTAGGCCTTAATCAAGGTCAGCGATGCAAAGTAAAAACTTCCCGTAGTATGTATTTGAACTTTATTCAGAACGATTTGCCTCATTCAATGCAAAATCTGGGGGAAGATGTTCGTCGAAGCCTTATTCTTAACATGATCGTGTCCCCTCCCCCCTAATTGATCGAATGTAGCCAGTATTTGGATAGAAGTTATGAAATATGGATATGACGAGGGGGTTCAATTCCACTACCACTTCGATCGCCGGACATGGCGCCCATGGATTTCCACGTCTGGGGTTTGGTAAAAGACCGTGTTTACTGCATCAAGAGGAGATTCGAAGAAAGATTACAGGAGCTTTTGAGGCCCTTCGAGCCGACATTTCTCCTCGCGTGACAGTGGGTGCCACGAGAAAAAGGGCAAGAGCCTGCCTTCGGAACAGAGGAGAACATTTTGAAAATGTATTGTAAAAAAAGAAGTTTTAGGTAATGTATTTGTTATTTTATTTATTAATTGTTATGAATTAGTGCAATAAACGCTACGAAATGTTTTTATTTTGCGTCACTGACCACGATTAGACCTACGAGAAGCTTTATTATCATTTTATAAGAAATAATAGTGTGCTTGATTCTATTTTTCACTTCATTTATTCACAAAGGCCTATTGCAAAGAACACCCAAAAAAGCACTTTTAGCTCGAAATGTGTTCATTTTTCCAAACTTTTACGAAGGGGTACCATGATCTGGGTTTGGAATTTTCATCCTCACTAATGAGGCAAGTTTTTGTGAAATTTGCCAAACCTGGATAGCATTTCAAGATTCGCTATCATGCATTTAAGTTACGGCTAAACTGCCTAAAATTGGTACAAATTTTCACAATCTGACTGGTTACTGGAAAAGTGCGACTACTTTGGGGGATAACTGGACTAATTCCCACTGAAAAATGTCTAATCTTTTTGGTAGTGCCCTCAGATTTAATGTACGTGTAACTGTTCTCGACTTATAAGCGCTGAATCCAATAAAATTAACATTATGGCTAAAAATATTAAATTATCGATTATCTCGAAAACGATTGGAAATCGGACCTATGTTTATATGGACTTTTTTGATTCATTTTGGACCAAGAAAAACCCCCTGCATTATTGCCGTCGACTTACCAAACACCCTGTATATGCTAATACCTCAGTTACAGGAATGCTAGGGAACATGCTCTCAACATCTAAACTGACAAGCTCGTCACCTTCTTCGATTCGTTTACTTTTTAGAAAACTACGAATCTCCTCTGAGTTTTTAATAGCAAAATTATGTAGGTTATTTAAGCACTGGAGGTGTTTGATAATAAATTTTGCCAAATTGTAATTTGGATTTGAAAAAGTACAAACAATCGGCCTGAAAACTTTTTTCTTGACTTTATATACACCGTACGCTTTTGGGATAACTGCCGTATACGTGGTAAGCTTCCTCTTTTCTGTTTTATTAATTAATTTAATCTCTTCTAATTTACGAACAAGTTCATTATTTTTCTTCATTAATGATTCAGTGGGATCTTTATCAAGTATTTTATAAGCGTCAACATTTTTAAAAATCTCCTCCATCTTAACGTTATAAAAATTCTTGTCAATTACTACAGTTTGGCGAGTTTTATCGGATTCTACAGCGATTATAGTATTGTTTTCTTTGAAAAATTTTTTAACTAATGAGGCATTCTTTAATATTGCTTTATTTTTTGCATTTGCGCTTCCCGATATGAAGGGTACATGTTTTGCACTATTTTGTTTTATCAAGTGGTTTGTAAGGGCATTAATTATTTTACACCGGCTTTCAGTAATGAGGTTCCTACATTTTCCTTCTTCAACTACATTAAATACATTTTCAACATCAGCTATTAATTTTGGAACATCTTTGAAGTTATTTTTATATGGCAAATTAAATTTTGGCCCCATGCTAAGACAGTACTTTACTTCTGGAGGAATAACAGTGTTTGTTAGATTCACTACTCTTTCCACCCTTTCCGCATCTACTGCACTGTTTTCAGGAACATCGGTGCCAATTCCACTTTTCTTGGCAAGGTGATTAATTCCAAACGATTCAGATTTAGTTTTCAAACGTTCAAATTTTGTTTTCAATTTCTCTTTTTCTTTTAATCTTACGTTGGTATGTCTCCTTTAAGTTGTTTGCGAACTGCGGATGCCTTGAAAATGGGGTGCACGGAAAAAAAAGCTCGGTATTCTAAGTCGGTAAAATTTACCGATTTGAGTTTGATCGCTAACTTGTACCTTAGAAATCGGTACAAAACTTACTTGGTTGGAAGCCCTCTCACGCTTCTAACGACTTCTTACTGAGTATTGAACGTTAGTCGTTTGGGAATCGTTTAAAATAAGCGAATGAGTAGCTGATATTTAAGCGACTGGAAAAATTACTAAAACGAGCTAATCGTTAAAAAAAAAAGCTCGATTAAAAAGTATGGGGGTTAAACGACTGTGTAACGATATGACACTAACTAGTCGATCTATAGGGAATTACATGTAAAGTTTTAGTGATGTACTCGTTTCTCTTCGGTTAGAAACTCGTTGAAATTACTACTTGATGAAACATATCGAGCTAATAGCGACCGTACTCTACTTATCCTGTATCTTTTGAGCTCATTGATAAAAAATGGGAGTTCCTCAATTCTGAATGAGCAAAACAAGCTTTCTGGTTTTTAATAGGTCTGCCACTACCTGCATATTCATAACTTAACGTTATTCATGATCAAAACTAACGTATATTACCTAGTTTCGTTTCTACGGGCAACTCTCATCTGTTCAGCATTTCGCAATTAACAAATACGAGGCTCTCGATTTTTCATGAATACCCCTATTTTAAAATTTCACTTCGTGCATGTTTAGACCCCGCTCACAAGTTCTATGCCATGGGTCTGTGGAGCCTTTGCAGCAAAACAAATTAATTCCCTCGAAAAATTGAGTATTTTGATAGGTTGCATAGACTCCACAGACGCATAACATATGGTTTGTGAATGGAGCATTAACAGATCATTCAGCTGGCTGATTCACGCTTAATCCCAAAAACTAACTATGCTTATACAAAACGTTCTGAACAATTTCTAATTTTCTACCTGCCAATCGAAGGCAATAATCTTCCATACTGAGCACCCTTGAAGAATTCAATTTGTCCTACACCTCAAAGGTTCGACTGAAAACCAGACTTTTGGAGCAAAATCATTAAAATAGGGCTGTAGACGGATTTTAAAACAGTATGGGAGGGGTTTGCAGGGGGTCACTTGAAGCAAATTTGTTCTGGTTCTGACGTATCCGTCAGCTTGAGGGGAAAAAACGAATATCGAAGGCGCCCTTCCTGGGATGCGTACGCTGCAGAAATAATTAATAAAAAAGAAATAAATGCAAGCGTGAAGACAGGAGACCCCGACTCAAACTTCAAGTTAAAGCGCAGGTCTGTAGTCCGTACTGTACTCGATAAAAAATCAGACGTAAGTCGGTTGAAAAAACGAATATCGAAAGCGCCCTTCCTGGAATGCGTACGCTGCAGAAATAATTAATAAAAAAGAAAGAAATGCAAGCATAGCGTGAAGACAGGAGACCCCGACTCAAACTCTCAAGTTAAGGCGCATGTCTGTAGTCCGTACTGTACTCGATAAAAAATCAGACGTAAGTCGGTTGACTCTCGATTGAACTATTGAAGAATTCAGGGACGCGTGGCGTGTTGGGAGAGCTCAAATCTCCGCTAAGGCGCTAAAGCTTCTCATTTTTGGAAGTCGGTTTGTGGTGTATTGTGATTCACGTTCATTTCGTTTACATTTTACCTTGTACCTTCTTGAATTGTGTCCAAACTTCCTTGGAAAGTATTTTGCTTAAATTGCAAGATACCGGCGGCGT
The DNA here is from genome assembly GCA_038030265.1 of Corythucha ciliata. NCBI lineage: Eukaryota > Metazoa > Arthropoda > Insecta > Hemiptera > Tingidae > Corythucha > Corythucha ciliata. The sequence goes on along the minus strand of CM075941.1, from coordinate 23,868,172 downwards.
CAGCGTGCATTCATCCTGTCCGAGGTAAGTTTTATTTCTTTCAATTGTATGAATGTTTGCATATGCATTAAACGTTGAGTGCAATTTCACGATGCAAGTCGGTCAAGTCGAGCTTATTATTGGAATACCAATATTTTAAGAAGGTTCTCTTGCCTTCAACCAATGCTTCAAGCCTTTTCTCGCGTTCATTTCAGATGGATAAACAGGATCAGATTGTGTTAGTCGAAAATCTTCTTAAAGAATGGGGCTTAAGAGAAGTTACAATTGGAAAAATTATCAGTACGTGTATTCGTAACTGTGTTTTCTTTTCCCTATTCTTCTCGTATCAGGCAATGCATGTTTTTGTGCCTTTATTCTGTTTGTGTCTTGTGCATCACACCGCACGGTGTTCTTTATACCAGGCGGGAATGCTTTACCGCCACCAGGTTCCTCATGACGCTCTGAGTTTACGAACCTCTTCACTGAGCTGTTTCATTTTATTAGTTCCATTTTAATTTTAATTTAAGAACATCGGAAAACTTATACAATGAAAGAGAAGACTCCCATCTTCCACTCATTTCCCTGGGTTTTTTTTTTTTTTTTTTTTTTTTTTTTTTTTTTTTAAACAAGGCGACATTCAACGCCCAAGCGCAGAGAGATCTTGTCGCCGCATGCTCGCATGTCGAACCATGTGATGGGTTGGGGGTTGGGGTACAAGAAGCGGGAATCCAGCTTCCCCTCACGTCACATCCCCACTACGGTATTACAACGCCGTGGGACTTGAACTAACTGCCCTGACTTGTGACCTGGGTAGTTAATATTAATCTTGACAGTCCACCCCCGAAAGTCCCAAAAGCCTCGTATAATTTTTAGTTCTCTGAACTGATATGCTGCTGAGTTTTGAGCTGTCATGATTTCACATGGTTAAGGCGGGGTTTCAGGCGGGTTTCCTCGACCCCTCCCCAGTCACCCCTCGCCTAAACTTCGCACATAAATTTTGGTTCCATTTCTGCACCAATATTCAATTTCAAAGTCTAATTTTAATCTTCAGGAAGTTCTTCAGTGACGTTAGATCTTGCTTTTTCGAATTTTTTCCCTAAAATAACCCCAAAGCACTTTGGAATTCGAATGAGTTTTAATGTAATTTCAGGGATGAAATTTGTAAAAGCAAGATCTAACGTCACTGTAGAACTTCCTGAAGATTAAAATTAGACTTTGCAATTGAATATTGATGCAGAAATGGAGCCAAAATTTATGTGCGAAGTTTAGGCGAGGGATGACTGGGAAGGGGTCGAGGACACCCGCCTGAAAGCCCCCCCCCCCTTAAGGCCTGAAGGGTTAATCTTTAACTCTCAATGAATCGTATCTTATAATGGGGGAAAAGCAAAAGACGAAGGGGATACTCTGTTGGCGAGGTTTTTCGTTTTCTTCCGAGCTACGAAAGTTGTGCAGGAGAATGACAACAAGCTAACAATAAGCAATTCACGCTCTTTCGACGACTTATTTAGGAGAGCAAAATCGAATGAGACCTTGAAATCCAGGGTTGGTGCAAAAAGATGGTGATAATTTACGTAACGCCGAGTGGGTGAAGTGGGTTGGTGGGGGGCTGAGGAAACACATGTGCAACTCCCCCTTGAGATTTTGAGAAAAAATCATCCCGTTTCCTCTAATAAAAATACCTCATAACAATGAGCTTCCCAATACCATTTTCACAAGAAGTGTTGGGGGGGGGGCGTAAATGCGTCAAATTTCATCAGTCCAACCTAACTCGTTGAAATTTGTTTCTATAAAATTGGCAGTAAAGAGATCTTCAATAATTGTCACTTTCATTTTCTAAACAATCGCAATTATGGGGCCCGTAAGAGGAGAGTGTTAGTGTCAATAAATCATATACTTTCTCGTTAGCTAGATAACTGCCTTAAAAATCATCCCAGTGGATTAAGCTTTTGCTAAAAAGTCGGTCGTGCAAAGTTCTCTGTTTATGTCGGTAACCTGAAATTCTGTTCAAAGAGGAGGGGGTAAAAATAAAGCTCGAAATTTTGAAAAAACAAAAAAAACACATTTCACCAGGGTAATCCTAGTGACACCACATTCGGTATGAAAATTCCACGTTACAATGGGTTTCCGTGAAGTGTTGTGGAGGAGTAAATGGAGGGGGGTGAATAACTTCAAAAACGTCAAATTTCACCAGTTCAACCTAGCGCGTTGAAATTTTATTCTAAAACACACTGTAATAATAAACATCTTCTTTTTTCCCTTTTAATTCCTAAAAAAATCGAAGGGGCTGAGGTTGTGTGGGCGGTATTGGTTCAGTACTTCAGCCAAAGTATAGGGCGCTCAAAAAATGTAAAAGTGATTAGTCGCAACTTTGCGGCAACTGGAAGGGGTGGCGCCCTGATAGACTCACATATTCATACGTGTTTATGATAAATTTCTGAGCTATATATGGGAGAAACAGAGTATTATTTTCGTGGTAAAAAAGGTTCATAAGAATGCCACTTTGGCAGCTGGCCTTAAAAACTGAATTATCGAACAGCCCTAAGTTTACTGTCAAAAACATGGTGTTTTTTGAAGTTGTTGGATTTTTTTTGCTACAGAACTTGTTAGCTTTCATGTCCCATTGTTAGCCAATGGTGGCGTTTTCGAAATAGACGTGAAAACCCGCAAAATGATTAACTTTGTTCCTCTCATCGGGAGGGCCACACATTTCCACGAAAATTGCGGTTAAAATTTGTTTCTCTATTACAATTTTCGGCTTACATTACTTTGACTTGGCTACCTTGTAAATCCAAATGCAAAGTTTTTCATAGGGGAAGGGCGCTTTCATAAGGATAAGTATATAAGACAAGTTGGGATAGATTTCGCAGGGAGCTCAGGCTCACAGTTTTTAGTGAAGTGTCTTTAATGTGCATTGTGCACCCTAGGAAAGAAATTCTTATTGCTCGTGCTTTCGTGCATCGATGGCGAAGAGCTTCATCAGCTTTTCTTAGTAAAATAAGATGCGTCGCCCATACTTGTCTCATTGTCAGACGCATTGCGCGCCGTTGTCACGTGACGTGAAACTCTCAAAATACCTAAACATTTTTCATTAATTGGTTTTTACAGAACAGGAAGCGTTTTTCATCAGAAAATTGTTCTTTAGTAGAATGGCTGACTCCAGACAATAATTCTAGGTCAAAGGCGCCGGAAAACGACTTAATTGAATCACCTTCACCTACTCCATTGTCTGAGTGAGTTCGTGAAGCCCGTTTTTAAGTTTCCTCTGACCAGCTAAGCAAAGAATGCATGTCATAAAATCTAAACCAATTTGAAATCCTTCGCTTCCTGTCAAGATGTGAACGTACTTTTTACTATATCATTATAATAGAAAGTTAGGTGTATAGTTCAGCCAACAAATGACTTGTAGGTAGCAAAACCCGTCCAGCCTTGAAACTAAAGGCCCAATTACACCAACCGAGTAGCTCGACCGAGTGCGGCTAGGCCGAGTCCTGAGCCGAGACCGGGTAAAGACAAAATCACATGCTCGTCACTCGGCCGAGTACTGTCTGACCTGATTAAACTGGAGTTTACCCGGCCGAGTGCACTGTCTCGGCAGAGCACTCGGTACTTGTAATTGGGTCAAAAAGTTCCTTATTACACGAGAATACGAGATCAAATGAGTTGAGGGAATGGGTGAAAGTTTGAAAATATGTCTTTTTTTCGCCGAAATTCGCAGTAGTGAAATGCACCCTTGCCGACAGTCAGCTGCCGGAGCGGCAGTTTTTGATATTTTGGTAGGAGTGCGCATTCCATTCGGTTCGAAGGAAAACTTTGGATAAGGCTTTAATGAGTTTTAGCATGTTATGAATCACAAAGCTCGTTCAAATTGGGTTGGTAATAGCAAGCGATTTTTAAGAGAAAAATCATTCTTTTTTCCAAGAAGTGGCCTTTCCGCCGAAAACTCGCTAAAGAACTAAAAAAAACGTTCATGTGTAATTTTAAAAAGGACAAATTGAAGAAGTTTTTCCGACCCATGGGACGTTGATACGCTCAGATTTAGTGTAGAGAAATGGGGGTTGAATTTTTTGAAAAATTAGAGATCCACGATTTACAAAACTTTGAGCATCGCTCAAGCCCACAGAAAATAGTTGAATTTTATCGAAAATGGCTAATCTTGACAGAAAAAAGTGAGCTCTTTCCAAATCCATCGTCAAAAGTTGCAAATGTCAGCTTTAAACCGAGCTATTCGCATTTAGTTAATAAAAGTGACGTAAGCCTCAAAAAACGTTAGAAAAATCATATCTCGTAGGATTTTGATTTTCGGTCCATGGTTTATAGGGTGTTTTCGATCGCAAATGAGGCCTATTTCCACCCAATTTTTTTTTGTCACACTTATCACGTTCCACCCTGTATATTGAATCATTTATGGTTTCTGATGTATTTTTTAACGCTGAGTCGAATGGGGCCACAAAGCCTGCTCGCTAGCACCAATAACTTCTTACTATATGGCGTGTATCTTCCGATAATTTTGGACTTATTAGTTGGTATAGCTCATTCTTGCCATTTCCCGTGTTTTTTTTTTGTTTTTTTTCTACGAGGAATCGAATCAATCGGCACCATTCGAACAAATCGAAGCACATAATTCAGTTCGCCAAATTGAAATTATTCGAGTGAAATGGCGTAATGGCAATTATGTGGGAATGGCAATGATTTTGCATCAGGCACCAGGAGATAAAATTCACGATTTCTGTCAAGAGACTATGGGCCGTATTCAGAAATCAACCCTAACCTTTACGTTTCCTTTAAGCGCTTCGAAACAGTTGACACATTTTTATAAACCATCACATTTTTCAACTCTTTTGTTAAGGTCTCGTAAAGATGGATTTCTGAATACGGCCCTATATGAGTTTTTGAATTTTGTTAGAAACTGTGGGGGATTTTTTTTTTTTTTTTTCGCACTTTGGGTTACAAATGAACCATTTTGATCCTCCCAAAGAAGGCGCAAAATTGTACTTTTCTTGAACCCTAGGGAGCAAAGTGTCAAACTATTTTGCGCCCTAGGTAGTAACCTAGGAAACCTGGGGAGGCAAAATATTTTTCTCCCCGCAAGCTTGATCACTTCATAATTTCTTTCGTTTTCCCCCTCCCTCAGTGCGAAAAAAAATGTGTGAACCTCGTCTCGTGCAAAGTGTCTTTTCTAACCTCGCGAGATGTATTCAACCTCCCTCGGTTGGAGAAGTTGCACTTTGCTCCCTAGGTTCTCAATTACACTATCGTTAGGGATTTTTTAAAATCAAAGTTTAAGGCTGGACGAGCTTAACCCGCTACATAATATGAGTTTTTTTTCAAAGGATAGAGATTTTTTATAGTAAATGCTGGTCCTTACGATGAGGGGGGGGGGGCAGACGTCTTTCCTCGACTTCTTCACCACTAAGCTACATGTCACCACTGAATTATTATTATTTTTAGGGTTCTTTCGAACGACAGGAACGAGCGCTTGAAACACAATCCATTGTTTCGTTCTTTGAATTGTTCGCACCTGCGGAGATTGAAGGAACTTGCGGTCGAAGAGGGGACACTGTCACCGGGAGACGAGAAATTATTGGCTCGCCACGTGTTGGATAAGTGGTTAAAAGACGCCTCAAAGGAAGGAGTTAAATTTAAATTATCATACGCCGACGCCGAAAAATGGACCGACTATATAGTTGAATGTTTTCCTCGAGAAAATAGGAGTTCCTGGTTCGAAAAAGGAGAAGGAACATCCGAGGCGAGTGTGATATATTATTACTATTAATTTATTCATTTGTTATTTTATTTTATTTATTTTTATACTATTATTACCATTACCAATATTATTGTTTTTGTTATTAATATTATTATTATTATTGTTAAAGGGTTTCAAGTCACCAGCTGGAGCACGCATACCGACTCAAAGCCGAGCGTATGGAAAGCTGTGGAATAAATACACGAACTGGCTGAACTCGTGGCGGAAAGAAAACCCCGAAGCCAAAAGGCGTTATTCGTCAGCCTCCAGTACTTCAAGTTCGGATGATCAAGTTACTGGGAAAAAGAGGAAAAGCGATTTAGACTCGTGTATGAAAGCGACCAAACTTGAATGTAAGAATTATTATGGGCTCACGAAAGTAAAAATAATAATAGTATTGCCTGTTTCATTTATGATTGGGCTTATTTCATTTCAGCTATCGCACAAGAAATCAAAAATAGTGAAGACATTTTGACAATTAAAGGAGCCAGTGCCAGTGGTAAATTAAATCATCTCGTTCTGCGTGCTTGGGAGGAAAGTTTTCCATTAAGGAGGAAGTGGCTCCTGGCGGGAGTGTCACTTGATGACTATTTATCGGAAATACCTCTTATTAAAAATAGAATAAACGGCCCAATCTTGGTAAGAATAATTTTGAACTATATTTGTGTTTCCATTTGCTTGAAAATTCTGCTTTGTAACAGTTCATTTCCACCGTCTTCTCTGCAAACGTGATTTTAAGCAGACATGTGGAATTGTTTCGCCCGGGGCAGATTTTTGTGGAAATGGAAAACGCTTTTATTGTTATTGAGTATAATTCTGTTTTATCTGTGCAGGTTGGTAACGACTTCAGAAAACTACATTCTACTGTGGAGGAAGGGACTCTCATAAGTTCGCTGCGGACGTATAGAGCTGCAATTTACGCATTGGCTCGCTGCGAAAAAAATTCGGCTGGGTCCTATCTCAGACCCGAACTCAACGAGCTTTGCTCTCTTTACGAGCATGCTGGTACGTTTACACATATTCTTTTTCTTGAATGTTCTAGAACCCGCATTTATGATTCACCTAATTTTGGGGTCTAGGTTCGAGGGTCTGCCGCGTAATGCCAACTCAGCCCCACTCACTGCCAACAAACATTTTTATTCATCTAATACTGGCTTTTATGCTTGAATTTCCATTCAGCAAATGCAGCGAACGGTTTTCCAAGATTATGTGGATTTTTTTAAATATTAGGTGACAAACCTATAGTCCAGTCAAACGGTAGTTCCACGTGGACAAAAATCTCGTCTTCGATTTTTTCACTTTATTCTATGTTTTTTGGGGTGAGGAACACGAATCTAAAGAGATCCAACACAATTTCCTTGCCTGCGCCGAAATGATTCGACGCAGAACTTGATGCTCTTCAAAAAAGAACAGGGTGCAATTTTCCGTAGAATGCGTCATCTTCAAAAATTGCATCGTGTGAACAGGGCTTAAAAGTATATTTCCAAAAGTAACACTTTCTGAGGGGGGGAGGGGAGTTATCTATCAGTTTGTGGACTGAAAATTCGGAATAGAACAATAGAAGGATACAAACGACAGGTTTCCAGCTGAGGTCTAGTTTTTGACTGATAGGTACAGTTTCTGTGCAAATGCAGTTTCCGTTGACGGATTTCTAGCTTCGGATCCCCGAATGTACGTAGCACAATAAGGCAATAAGGTGCATCTGACATTCACGCCAGCGAAGCTGCCCACCCCTAGATCAAGGGATGGATACGACCCTGCGCCACAGCCCTGGATCTGGTAATCAACGAGGAGTTCAGTTAGCCAGGAGGTCGGTCAGTATGTCCTGCAGGCCAAGAACTGACAATTCTATCTCACAAATCCCTGGGCAAAAAATAAAATAAAGGATGGATGGACATAAGCATCAGTTTTTGACGGAACAGGATAAAAAGTGGTAAATGCTTTTGCATTCAGCAGGTGAAACCATCAGTTTTTGGTCAAATGAATTAACTTTATCAACTCAATTGACAATTTTATGTTTCAACTGGTACGTACTTTCTTGGGGCTCAAATGAATGTTTTTGGCTGCGGCAGTACAAACTTCGCACGGTACTTCTTTTTGCTGCCGTTCCCCCTCCTCGAGTAAATCTCTTGCCCACGTCTGGCCGGTTTCAATGAAAACATCCAGTCAAGTAAAAACACAAAAGTGTGTTAAGAAGTAAAAAAAAGTCAGACGTTGATACCAAATTGATAAATTCATCCAAAAAACAACGGATAACTATGTGAAAGTGGAGATTTCTGGCTATTTTCCTTCGTTCGGCCCAGGAACGTTTCAATTGAACGTAGCAGGCTTCAACAGATTTGTCGAGCAAGCGGGTTCTCGTTTTGCTGGTTGAAGAAGCGTTTTGAGAAAGGACGGCCTCCCGGTCCTAAAGCCAAAAATAGGAATCATACCAAGGATAACGATGCGTGGATTGTAGATTAAATAGGAAAATATTATCATGTTGGCTTACTCACTTCGGCAACTCAGCCGCATATCTTAGCTTCGGAAGGAATTACACAAACAATAAAATCCATTGTACGTTTGAATATCGACGCATCCACCAAAGGACCGAACGAAAAGTGAAAAATTTTAGTATTTGAGCACGAAAAATAAGGTTTCCTGGCAAAATTTAACAAATTAAAACATCTTTCAGTTTTAATGAGAAAGATCAGTGAACCGCGATCCCCAAGTGATAAGAAGTTTCAAAAGTTTAGGAGGTAAACGGCTGTACAATGGAAGGGGTTAGGGGAAGCTCTCAGTGAGAACCTAGGTGGAGATTCGATGTTCTTCAATCTTTGGCTGGGCTATAGTCAGATCCTCGAGGAGAGAAAACTCGTTAGAACGCGGAAAATTATTGTTTTCATGTTGGCACCACTGTTCTTGAAGTTTGGCGCGCGGCGGGTGGGTTGTTGTGGCGTATCATCCTCCAGTTGTTTACAACCCTCGTATTGGCGGTTTGGGCTCCGACCAGTGTGAAGTTAGCACTTAGCACCCAAACACATAACCTGATTGTTTTCAACCTGCGAGGAGCAAACGATGAAAGCTACCCTAGACTAAGGATAAGAACACTAAGGACCACAAAACAACATCATTAAACCAAATTACGCATCAATAATCATCATACACACGTCAAAAGAGGAAGCTTTCTTCGTATATCGGTGTGAGGTAGGTCAGCCCTTTATAGCATAGACGAAAAACTCTTGATGCGACTCATTGAATATGACTATACAGGGTGTTTCAGGAGGAATGTGCAATACTTTGCCATGTTGTAGTACGCACCTGGACGCACCAAAAATACCATATGAACATACGGTCGAAAGTGGTTACCTTACGAGATATTGGCATTTTCCCGTTTTTCACGATCTTCGTGACGTTTTTGCACAAAGAGCGGATTCACAGCTCGCAATCCAAGTTTAGACAAAAACTAATGACTGATTCGGAAAGAGCAAAAAATTTCCTTCTCGAATCTGTCATTATAATTGGTTTTCGGAGTTAATTTGAACATTTAATCTGCTTGCAAACACGGGAAAAATAAAATGCCAAAAATAGCAGGTGAATTTCAAGATGGCGTACGTCAGCTGTTTTATGGTCTCATGAGTGGCAAAATTGATGAAAACTTCTCCATTCGATGGCCTTTCGAATGGTGTGTTACAAACCGTATTTACGTGAACCATGAGGGCAGCAGGCACGCTAGAATCAGAAAAAACGTAGGAAAATAGTCGTATTTGAGCGATAATAACTTGGGCTTATGTCCTTAGCGGACCCCTGTAATTTGCAAAATAAGACGGCTATGGGCTATGGTGGTATGCTAACTTCATCTAGGGGCGGTGAGACATGAATTCAAATGTGAAGGATAGTTTCTAAGCCCCCACCCCTACGGATGGATCCATAATTATTGTTACTTCAACCACTCCCCACCGCCGTCAAGCCCGGAGGTGGTGGTAGATTCCTTGTACTCTCGGCGTTGACACTAATTTTAATACTTCCCTTGAGAATCACGCCAAGTCTCCCGTTCTTTAATGAAAAGAGCCCAGAGACCCGTCACATAAGAAGCGTGGTCGGCTTTTTAAGCATTTCATACCTCCTGACATGAAAAATAAATTCTAGCCATCATGAGAGGGGGTTATGATGGCGTGGTAGGCAGCAAGGGAGCGAGAAAACCCCATGAGTCCCAGATTACTACTACCTGCGTGGCTATAGCTATGTATCAAAAATTATGGATTCATTGGAAGGGAGGGGGGTGAGCACTCAGTCCTTCTTAGTAGTGCACGCCGAATGGCCATACCGCCGTTGAAATGAAGTTACTCCCATAGACTGAATCGTATTTTGAAAATTAGAGTGTCCGCTAAAGGACATAATCCCAAGTTATTATCGCTCAAATACGACTATTTTCCTACGTTTTTTCTGATTCTAGCGTGCCTGCTGCCCACAAGGTTCACGTAAATACGGTTTGTAACACACCATTCGAAAGGCCATCGAATGGAGAAGTTTTCATCAATTTTGCCACTCATGAGACCATAAAACAGCTGACGTACGCCATCTTGAAATTCACCTGCTATTTTTGGCATTTTATTTTTCCCGTGTTTGCAAGCAGATTAAATGTTCAAATTAACTCCGAAAACCCATTCTAATGACAGATTCGAGAAGAAAATTGTCTGCTCTTTCCGAATCAGTCATTAGTTTTTGTCTAAACTTGGATTGCGAGCTGTGAATCCGCCCTTAGTGCAAAAAAGTCACGAAGAGCGTGAAAAACAGGAAAATGCTAATATCTCGTAAGGTAACCACTTTCGACCATATGTTCATATGGTATATTAGGTGCGTCCAGGTGCGTACTACAACATGGCAAAGTATTGCACATTCCTCCTGAAACACCCTGTATAAGCCATCCGGCTCTCACAGGAGAAACGGTCTGGCCAGATAAGCTCATCGATTTTTTTGATGGCTTTTTAATTTTGTTCACATTTAGACTCCGATCGACTAGAGAAGTGAAGATATATCCACCAAAAAGGTCTTTGAGTACCAAATATTAACCCTCGAAATTGACGAAATTTCTATATTATTAGTATATTATTTTATTATTTTTATATCATTATACAGGGTGTACAAAAAGCGACTGGACAGAGAAAAACCAGTGAAGGGGCAACTCATTTCTGATCGAAATGACTATTTGCACTTTTCCGAAATTCCGCTTTGTTTCCGAGATATCCGCCATTTTCCGATTTTTTCAGAAACAGCTCGTTGCACGTGCAATAATTGTTGCAATGGCAAAAATGATGAGCCCATTGGAAAGAGCACAAAATTTTCTATTTAAAGAGCCTATTTTTATCCAGATCAGACGATATCTACTACGTTTCGAATCAGCTTATTAGCGAGGAAACTTAATTCCGGAAGTATTGGTGATATGGTGATGTAGTCAGAAAATTACGTTTTTTCACCAAATAACCTGATTTAAAACGTAGTAGATGTCGTCTGATCTGGATTAAAGAAGGCTCTTTAAATAAAAAATTTTGTGCTCTTTCCAATGGGCTCATCATTTTTGCCATTGCAACAATTATTGCGTGTGCAACAAGCTGTTTCTGAAAAAATCAGAAAATGGCGGATATCTCGGAAACAAAGCGGAATTTCGGAAAAGTGCAAATAGTCATTTCGATCAGAAATGAGTTGCCCCTTCACTGGTTTTTCTCTGTCCAGTCGCTTTTTGTGCACCCTGTATATTATTAGTAATATCCTTATATAAGCTTCAGTTTGATGATATACATATGTATGTATATAGGGTCTTGCTGGAATGTTCATTTTTTGTACCCTCTTCTCACATTTCCACCTACCCTTTGTTCTTTGTTGCTGGTGTACATATCATGATTCCTTAAGTTGTTCGTGTTACTTCGGATGAACGATTAGTAAAAATGTATTTCACTGGGGTTTTGGCCGAGTCATGCTTCATGCCCACAAACGGATTCAAAACTAATCATCTCGATTGGCGTTTTCAAAATTAAAATTTTGTCTTTTTGACTTTGGCAACCCCAGTTTTGCGGATTTTCACTCTACGATAGCCAAATTTTCCGGATTCTGCATGTTCAAAATCCAATTTCAGGGAATTTTTCTTTTTCCAAAACTAAATTTCTTGGGCTTGGCTCTTTAAAGTCCAAATTTCAAGGACATTCACTCTTTCGAAAGCATATTTCTTGATTGGCGTTTATTCCAAAAAAACGTATTTGGCCCGATCAAAAACAAAGTGTCGTGATTTAGACTTTTTCATAAGTTTCACACTACATTTTAACCATGTTTTACGGACTTTTGCTATACCATACCCCTATTTCGCTTCTACTCTTTCAAAATCAAATTAAGTGGCTTTAGCTATTATTCTAAAATCTTTGGCATGTTAGGAAACCTTTCGCTCTTTAAAGCCCAGAATTCGTAGATTTGGTACATTGAAAAACCTAATTTCGTCATCCGAGGGGGGGTGCAATTCTATAGCTGCGCGCCGCGGGGTCTTCGCTGAACGCTCACTTTGTTGCGCCACTGAAGCCGTATTACTTTCATAAACGAGCACGGCTCGTTGTACTATAGTCGAACCAAATCACTTCCAGTTCAATTTTGTTTAGCCCAAACGAAAGCTCTGCGTTAAGCCTTTTTACACGGTTAAAGGTCGATACAGACTATTCGGACGTGACGTGGGAACACGCTACAAAATTCCAGAAAAGGCTTTTGTTTGTTTGTGTTCACATTGCTCTGACACGCATCATCTCACGTGTTCCCACGTTACGTCAGAGCAATGTGAACACAGACAAACAAAAGCCTTTTCTAGAATTTTGAATCACACGTGGGACAGCGTGTTCCCACGTCACGTCCGAATAGTCTGTATCGAACTTAAGGGCCGTATACGCAAGCCGTCACTCAAGCCAAGTATTTGCTGAAATGGCTTCAAATAGGCCGTTCTAATTAGTGAGTCATCTGTTTTGAATCGAAGTAGGCAAATACTGCTCGAGAGAAGACTGTTGAATACGGGCGTAAGTTTTTCGATCAAATTAGTCAAAATAAACTACATCAGCTAATCCTTCACTCACAAACACTGTCCTTCTACCGAATTTTTTTTTTTTTAATTGGTTACAGGTAAAATATCCTAGAAACTGACAAAGGGGGGTGGAAACTTACATTTTTCTCCAGAAATTGGCTGCTTTACGAGAAAACTGGGAATTAAATCCTGAACCTGATGTGCTGCACAAGCAAATTTACAGCAACAGGGTCCATGAATAACGGCGAATCCCCCCCCCCAACCTACCATTTTCAGGGAAAGGGGCGGTTATTTAACCTCGAAGTACGAAATTTATGAAGCCGGCGATTTAGTGGGTGTTACGACTTGTAAAAACCAAATTCAAATAAACCGCTAAAAAAAGATAACCTATCAGAGAACCTTCTGTAAACGGAAAACAACATCGATTCACGCACCAGCGCTCCAATCCACAAGTTCTCAAACTACTAGAGATGCCAACCTTCGCAGCCTCGCCTGGAGCCACTTCCGTTATTATGTTATCACTCCTCATCAATGTTAAACGCAGGGACTCTAAAAATCATGTTAAAACTTTCTTTCGAACTAAATGTATGTAAATACTCTGTTCTCATCAAATTGTAAATATGTTCTCATCGAATTGAGTGTACGTAGATATTAAGACAACCCTCCAAGAACGCATAATAAAACAGATCACTTCCAATACGATCTCGCTCTCTTCTCTTCACCTCTTTCCGACCTACCAAGGCTTGTACCCTTGGAAGGTCCTCCTAACCTCGCTCCGGCTTCAAAGTGCTCGTACCACTTTGGACACTCCGAAGGTCCTCCTAACCTCGCTCCGGCTTCAAAGTGCTCGTACCACTTTGGCCACTCCCTGAGGAAGAAAAGGCTCGTACCCTTTTACTGCTCGGCGGGCTCGTACCCCGTCGTACCCGATCACGCCTTTTAATTTAGTCGAGACCTTCTGATCGAGGTATCAAAACCAATAACCTCGACAGTGGGGATCGGACGCTTCCAAATTGTAGAAACAGCAAACTGAAAAAAAATTGTGTGGGGAACCCACGATACTTCTATGTTCCCGTTGTTCGCTTATTACGCCAGCTAAGCTATTGCACATGAAATTTGATGTTCAAAACCAGTAATCCGGTCACAAGCAACAAAACACTCGGTGCAATACTTTAACAAACAAAACTTAGATTAAAAAAATCCCTTGTTCTATCCTGAAGTTGTGTTCCCAGAAAATTATCCACGTCCCAACATTTGCTGGTCAGAACCCCAAGTAGCACACCAATATTGATCGACATTTATTAACGTCGGTCAATATTGTGAACGTTGAATAACATTGGATGTTGGATATCCCATATTAATCGATATTGAATAATATTGATTTCGCGTCATCAGTTGCAATATTGGTAAAAATCCCAATATTACCTATTGTTGTACGAGGTCCTTACAACGATTTTTTTACGCGTGATCTATCACCGAAACGCTATCCTCTGAATGGTAGAGTCGAGGGGTGGTACGTGTTCGGTACTGGCCCTCGGGTCTCTGCTCAATCAGAGGTTGAACGTGCACTTTCTTGCTGAGTGAAGTCGGGGGGTGACACGTGTTCGGTGCTGGCCCTCGGGTCTTCACTCTCACAGGAATAAGCAGTTTCTCTTTAAACTTTCTACACCCTGGTGAAGCGGAGTCGAGGGGTGGTACGTTCTCGGTACTGGCCCTCGGGTCTCCACTCTGGCGGAAGCGGTAGACTACCTTAAAGACTAATTACACAAGACGAATTTACTCCAATAGTTAGGTTTGAAGACTGACTCGAGACTCTCTGAAAAGGGAAAAAACATCTCTTTATATACGGTTTTTTCCCCTCCGTCAGTTCATCCCTTCTTTATTTAATTATTATGGAGACAAACTATAAAATAATGTTGAGGTGAAGCCTGCTTAATAGAGACGCCGTCGAAGACATGAAGTGAAGCCTTCACAGTTCCCAACTGTAATGTGTTTGAATTACGCAATACAGTTGACTTTACTACCAAAAAAAAAAAATCGTAACAACAAACAAACGAGGAATGCTGACGAAATAAATAAAAATACCACACTTACCAATGAGACCAGGTGATAATTATAATCGTATGAGGGACAAAATAATTATGGCGCCGATTTGCGTATTTCCGTACTCGTGTTTTATAGTGGCTTAGCGTGGGAGGCTCCAACCTTGCTAAGCTGTTTCAATGGCGCCCTATCCACAGTGCCGTGGAGCAACCCAGCCCAGTGCGTGTTCCTCTGTGTCGTCCCGCCATCATCTGCAGTCAGACCCTCGGCCCGCCGCGCCCGTTGAGCCTATGATAGCCGGTCCTGCACTCGTGGTCCCTCATATACTGTCAGAACTAAGGGCGGTGGAGACTCCGCCATTCCTCGAAGCCGATCCGGAACAAACGTCGACAGCGCCGCACGCCCAAACCCCCTTCCTTTATTCGCGCATGGATCGCCGCCACCGGGACATCCTTCGGGAGCCGCAACCATTGCCGAACTGACCTCCGCACCTGTCCGTCGAGCTGGGCCAAACGGCCTCTTGTAATCGAGCCCAGAATCAGGCCGTAGTAGAACCTAGGTAGCAGATAGGTTCGGAGCACGACCAGACGTTGCTGAGGCCGTAGCGGCGCTCCCCTGATCCTTTCCAGCAGCAACGCCAACTCCGTCTCAGCCGGGCAGACTCCCTCACCACCAAACTCAATGCCCAGATATTTCCAAGTGTCCCCCACACCAAGACCTTCTACAGAACAGACCGGAAGGCTCACCCCCACTCTCACGTGTGACGAAAGCAAAGAAGCCCAACTACTCGCTCTAGCCGGTTGTCGCTCTGCTTAATTAATTCTTCATTCGCGGTGGCCGATAAGGATTGATTAATTTTCTAGCTTTTTAAAAAACTTTTCTTGTAGGTTAATCTCCTTCGGAGTAAGTACGGCCTACTTCCAAGTATTTTTGGGTTATGGTGATTCCAAACTTTGTAGCCAAATGCAAAAGAGCGTTTGCTAGGACTGCATTTCTGTGCTGATAGGCGCATCCGTCCGATATAATCACAACTGGTTTCACGGCCTGCTGGAGCAGTTCCGTGATATAATCAACCAGGAAACTGGCAAAATTTCTGGCGGATAAATTTGAATTAGTTTCATCGAACCAGTAAGCCATCTCGTCCTTATTTCCCAAGTTGTAAATTGTAAAGTTATGAACGGTTAACTTTAATTTGTAGTAGGCTGAACTTGCATTGATGCGGGGCAGGCACTTGTTACCGTGACGGGGGGAAGGAATTTTGTATTAATCACAGTTAGTTTATTCGTCTCTGGTATAGCACGTAGTAAAAAGTAAGCCAACAAACAATAAAAGAAAACTTATGGGGGGGGGGGGTATTTACAATGAGGGAGCATCTAAGCTGATAGCGCTTGAGGATCTTGAGGAAGCGCTGAGTGAGGGCGCCGGAGAGGGCGAGACGCTGTGTTGTTCAACGGGGATACTATGGTCTGAAGGGTTCTCGAGATCGGTTGAGTCGGAGGCTGGAGCGTAGTGGCGCCGTCGTGGGTCGCTTCCAACACAACGGGCTCGTTCTAGAGGCCGTAGGGTGGGTCGGGGACAGGATGAGACAGGTGGAGGAGGAAACTTGGGAGCAGTGGGGAGCTTGGAGGTCCGGTAGCGCTTAAAATTGGGGATAAGGCAATCACATGCCCCGACGCGGGAGATCTGGGAGCAATTCAGGCACCTTTGGACGCGAGACGGTTGTCGGGCGAGCCAGGGTTGGAGCTCGAAGGGGAATTGAAGGGCGGCCCCTTGTACCAATTTGCCCCGGTGGTCGACCAGGTCAAAATAACAGGCCTCTAGGGCCGCGACGTTTCGAAAGGCGGAGATGTCGGCTCCTAGGATACCGGTTTTTAGGCCGAAGGGAGGGGAATTGGCTTGGGAGAAATAGAACGTTCCCTGGTTTCCTGGGGCGATGGCGGTGGGGAAGGGGGTCCCACCGGGAGGGAGGAAGAAGATGGGGTGGAGGCGTTCTAGGTTCCTGTTGGTGATTCCTCGGGATCCAATGATGACTTCTCGGGAGCCGAGCCGGTTAAAGAGAAGACTTTGTTCGGCGAGGCGGGGGCGGTCCCGCCTCCGGACTAACTTGTCTGGACGAAGGGGAAGAAACTCGTTATGGACCATCTACGATAAAAAAAAATCAAGGGGGGGGGGGGTTTCCGTTAGCCTTCGGATCCTAGAAATATTATACTTCAAATGGTCTAGGTAGCGGAAAAACCGTCCGGGTTATTGTCCCAGGCAACGGGGGAGTTTCAGACCACTCTCGAATGCTTGGCCTCAGAGGGGAGGGATTGGTTGTTTACTAGGAAAAGGAGGGAGAAGCATGAGGGTAAAGCCTACCTAAATTACCCATAAACTTTTGAGGTTGATAGGGTGTAACCATCCGGGTTATTGTCCCAGGCGATGGTGGGTGTTTGACCACTCCCGAGATCCAGGCCTCAGGGTGTGCAGGAAGGTAGGGATTGATTTGGGGTGGTTGGTAGGAGGAGAGGGGTCAGGGTTACTCGAAATGATAAGACGAAACTCAGATGGTTTGTTTATCCGTTTATTACCTTGAGTCTATCCAGTCTTATAGAGGGGACCTGGCGAATTGAATTCTACTTGCGGGTTTGGGTCAGGTCATTATTAAACTGACGTCCCGATTGGGGGAGTAGCCCCTCTAAGATATTCGATGTAACAAAAGTGTGCTTTTAAAAATATTTACAAAGGATTGGTTTAAAACATAGTAAAAACATTAATTCTTAACTTATTCCCCGTAGGGTTTATCTGCTAAAAGTAAATTTCACAAGGTATTAATTTTAAATAAAACAGGTTTGAAATAGTTCAGGTTTTTCCTCATAGGGGCACTGGGGGGGAGGAAGCCGTTACGTCACGAGTTTTTTTTTTGACATTTTTAGGTTTTTCTCACTGATACCCGGTAGAGGCCCTTCGTTGTATCTTGTCAATTTTTTGTTTGTGGCTACTACGGTAGCACACTCAACTTTCATCAAGCCACACACGATTGCGTGAACTTCTCCAGCTACAGCCCTTTCCTTGTCCTTCCTCTTCTCATTTTGGGCGTCGTCCTTTCTTTTAATGTGGGCTAAATATTTCTCTTCTGGTAGGTTTTTCTCCTTGAACGTGATGCAAATGTCGCACTGGTCTTTTCGCGGTTTAAAGATGTCAATATTTTCCTGTTTAAGTTTTCGAAAGAAGACAGTTCTTAACAAACATCCAACATTATCTTCCTGCCTTTTTTCACCCAGGCAGGTTTCTCCGCTTGGAAGCGTGCATGAGGTGTTCACACGGTGATTTTTTCTTGCTTGGCAACCACCCATCAACCACCTTCCCCATCCTTTACCCACTCATCCTTTATAGATTAGTTGCAATGTAGGTTAGACTTTTATCTCTTATCTTACTTGCGGGACCACATTGGTACTGAAACGCATAGAAAGTGAACGTAAAAGGCTCTTCTTTCCAAGTTTTCTACACTTGTCATCGGTTTCCGTGATCATGAGAGTATCCACGGCTACTGAAAATTTAAGAGAAAACGCGAAAGAGATTAAAGGAGAAGTACTCGTCCGGGTACAATAAGGAATAAATCCTATCGGAGCTGAATCTAGAATTTAAGTTCTTGTTTTGAATTTTAGGCCCATATGCTAAGTCGTTCCTCGAAATTTCCTCGACTCCAACCTTCCTCGCAAACTGTAGAATCACATGTTATTTTATAATTTTTCCAGTTTGTGAGGAAGGTTTGAGGTGGCGGAAAATTCGAGGAACGACTTGGCATACGGGCCTTAAACTCGATTTGTGCGTTCCCTAGTGATTTTAGGTCCGAATTCTAGTTATTTCTGTACGCCGCTGAGGGGCACTTATATTACGGTAACAATCTAATTTCCATAAAATATGACGTTATGTGGTGATGGAGTGACACCCTCGATTTGTACAAAGCAACCTATTGGTAATTAAGCATCAAGTACCAAAGACTATGGGCCGTATTCAGAAAACCATCTTTACGAAGCCTTAACTAAAGGAGGAGGAAGGCCTATATCTGCTAAACTCCGGTTAGCCTAAGAAAAATAATAAAATGAATGAAAGCTGTACAGTAGGAAGGGAGAAACTCAAAAGAAAAACCACCACTATTAATAGACATCTACACTAAAGTACATACCTACTATACTAGTATTACTAACTCTAATACTAAACACTAACTTCACCCTATACAGTGATCATCTTTTACTGCCTGTGGAACATTTATATCTTCACATTACGTTTAAGAGGGTACATTGTGACGAATTCTTTTATGTCGAGTATTTAGCGTTAAGTCATAATGAGCGATCCGATGCATAAGTGGATTCAAGGAATTGTTAAATTTTGACATTTTACAACACAAGCTTTGCACATACTCTTTCTTAAATATAGGGAACTCCGCAAATATCATTGCTGGGGGCTCATTCTCTAACAAAAAAGCAATATGTTTATCGTTGCAATGTGTAAATTTCATTCATATGTTCGAAAAAATTAATGAAATAGACATATTGCTATGAAAAGCATATTGCTTTTTTGTTAGAGAATAGGCCCCCTGATCTTCTTGTTGATCTACTACTATGGCTACACAACCTTAAAAACTTGTTTTGAATAATTTATAGTTTTTTGTTATTTGTATCGCAAGTATAACTCCACGGTACACAAGAGTACGTGAGTATAGGACGAACACGCATTTTATAAAGTAATAATTTGTTTTGTTTTGACATACCAGATTCACGTCTAAGCAAAGGGAAAAGGAGTCGAACAGACAACTTACAAATTTTGTCTACTACGTTTAGAGATGTGGCGCGAGAAGGTTAATTTACCACCAAGCGTGAGACCTAAATATTTTAACTGATAATATGAACGGTATGATTTTGTTTTCCACGATTATACTATGATTAATAAGGGGTCTACGTTTAGTAAAGATAATGGCTTCAGTCTTTTCAGAATTGAGACCGATTTTCTATTTACGGAAACATTTTATAACTTTTACCAGGGCCGTGTTAAGTCTACGTACTATTGTGTCAACCCTCCAAGAGGCTGAAAATTTTATAACTTTTACCAGGGCCGTGTTAAGTCTACGTACTATTGTGTCAGCCCTCCAAGAGGCAAAAAGTGCCATATTTACGTGAGACATTTTTGGTAAATCATTAATGTACAATATGAAGAGAAGGGGACCCAGAATTGAGCCTTGGGGAACTCCAGCAAAGATTACATACATTAGAGATTTAGCGAAATTTACATAGACAAAATATTTTCTATTACTTAGGTACGCGGAAATTATTTTGATTAAATAAAGAGGGAACTGCAGCCTAATTAATTTGTACAGCAGGCGGTAATGCCACACCGTGTCAAAAGCTTTTTGTATATGTCTAGTAAGACCATGCCTGTATGTTTCTTTACATTGAAGTTACTAGTCGTGTCATCTACAACTCGACATTGCGCCTGCGTTGAGTGACCAGCTCGAAAACCAAACTGCTCATTTATTAGAATGCTGGGTTGTTCAATGTGGAGTAGCATGCGAGTTTGTATAATTTTGTCGAATATTTTGCTTAAATTTGGTAAGAGACTGATTGGGCGGTAACTCGATAGCAATGAAGGATTTTTACCAGGCTTGTGCAAAACTATAACTTTTGCAGCCTTCCATTCAGTTGGAAAATAGCCATAAAACAACATCTTATTGAATGTGTGGGTTAGGAATACCATAGCCTTTTTGGGGAGCTTCTTAAGAAAAATATTATTTACTGAGTCAAATCCCGGGGCATTGTGATTTGCTCTGGATTTAATGAACTTGGAATGATGTGAACCTTCTTTGGGAGTAACAAGTTTGACCTCTGAAGATGTGTAGGTGATTGATTTCAGTAATCTCCGAACGTATCTGTTCACGGTAACGTTGTGGCTTGCCGAGCTGAAACATTGAGTAGTTCTATGAACGTCCTCAAAATGTTTCGCTAATGCATTGGCTATATCAATAGAAGCTGAGTACTGAACGTCGCGTATATTTATGGGGGGAATCGTACAGTTACTTTTTCTCTTTTTGAAGGTATTTTGCCACTCTCCAAAAAGCTGAGTTGGAAGGCCTAACTGACGAAAGAAACGTATGCCATTTGGAGTTTTTTGGTGTTACTAATTAGGAGTTTCATGGTGTTTACCATTAAGGTGACCATTTTGTAAACAATAATTATGTTGAATTTTTGGTGGCATTTTTTAAAGAAATGTTTGACTTGTATCAAAATAAGGATGTGGGGGGAAGGGAATTATTGTATTCAGAGCTACGCCGGGGGATATTGAGATCAGTGGCTTGAGAATAAAATTGGAAAAGTTTTCTACAGTATTTTCTATATCATCAGTACAGGATATAACAGGGTGAGGGTTGAGGCTATCGTTAATAAAAGCTTTGTACTAAGTCCAATCAGCTCTACTAAAGTTAAAACTACGCACACCACACCACTAGCGGTGGTGAAGAAACCTCTAATTTTGAACAAAATCGGGTTATGATTCGAATTGAGACAAGCTATGCTAACAACAGGGGAAATATTTTTGACTTGTTTACTAAGGACTAGATCAAGAACACTGGGCCTCTGTTTTACATCGGGATAATAAGTTGGTGAATCAGGTGCAATAATATCAAAGTCTAAACTTTGTGACACTTTGAGGAGCAATTTACCAGATATGTATCGTTTCTAGCACATTGCCAAGAAGAATGGGTGGCGTTCAGGTCCCCTAAAATGAGTACTCGTGGACCTAGAGAGAAAAAAGACTGCAATTCTCTCTTATAATTATTTTTCGTCGGAGGTCTGTAGACCGAAATGATATGACAGGGGGAGTTGGAAATTTGCAACGTGACACCCACGGCCTCAAGCGAGGTGAGCGGAGGCAGAATAAGGGCCCTGACAGACGAGGCGACCTGGGTGGCGCCACCCAGTCGTTAAGGGGGGGTTTCAGGAAATCTAGAACCCGTAGTTGACGGTGGCGCGGAGCGGAGTTTCTTCTAACCAAGATGGTAATGTTGCTACAAGATCATATATAGAGAGGGAACGAGGGGTCCTTCTTTTTTCAGGTGGTGTCTATTAATTCGTACGAGCGAGAATTGAAATCATTTATTTGCAACAATAAAAAGAACTTCAAGAAAAACTAAAAGTTAATCAGATGGGGGCTATTTGGAAATAATCGGTTTCTTAGGAAACAGGATATGACAGTCCTTTCCCCTTAATTTTGACTTGTATTTCCTTTTGAAAAGGGCCGCAAGTGATCGAGGTGTTTCTTTGTGGACCAGCCGTTCACATTGACCAAATAAACGACATGTCCCAGTCTCTTTTCGATGACTCCTTCTTCCCAACGATGTCCTCGCCTTCCAAATTTTCCAACGTACACCCTTTCACCGATTTGTAACTTTATCAGCTTCTTGTGGTCAAAAAGGTTTGACCTTTGTTCCAATTCTGGTTTAATCAGGTCAAGAACCGTTCTAATTTTACGCCCAAACATCAGTTCCGATGGCGATATTCCTGTCGAACTGTGGGGAGTGCATCGGTAGGACGTCAGCAGAAACTGTGTTAACTTATAATTGAGCGAACCTTTTTCATCCAACGATTTCTTCAACGCCAATTTCATTGTTTGAACGTACCTCTCGGCCTGCCCATTGGATGATGGATGATACGGTGGAATAGTTTTGTGTGTAATACCATTTGTTCGTAGAAACTCCTGAAATTCGCGTGCAGTAAACGAAGTGCCGTTGTCGCTTATCAGAACCCTCGGAATTCCAAACCGTGAAAAAATGGTTCGTAGACTTTCTATGGTGTTCAGACTGGAACTTGAGGAGACTGGAATCACCTCTAACCATTTACTGAACGAATCGACGACTATAAGGAAGTATCTTCCGACAAAAGGCCCCGCATGATCCACATGGATGTCCAAGGGGTGTGAGTCTGCTCCCAAGGGTGATCTGGGGCTTTGTTGCAGTTTCTCTGATTTTCTGAACAAGCTTTGCAGTCACCGACCATTCTCTCGATAGCAACATCCACTCCTGGCCACCAAACGCGACCTCGGGCGAGAGCTTTCGTCTTTGAAATTCCTACATGTGACGAATGTAGTTCATTGAGGATATCGCTTCTCAAAGTTGTTGGAATAACGACTCGAGCGTTTCTCATAAGGCAGCCTTGCTCGATCGATAGTTCGTTCGTGATATTCTTGAACGGTTTGATTTCTCTAACTGTACCGTTAGTTAAATGTGAGATCACACGGGCTAAATCGGGATCTTTCAATGTCTCCCTTGCAATGACGTGATGTGTAACTGGTAAAAATTCAATTTGTCTTATATGGTACCGACTGCTGTCATCTCTGAAATTTTCATAGAATTTTTCTTTCACAGGTAACCTAGAGAGAGCGTCGACATTTGCATTATCTTTACTGCTTTTGTATTTGATTTCAAAATCGAAAGATTGCAAGAAAAGCGCGTATCTAAGTAGCCGATGCGTCGTCATTGAGGGCAAATCCTTGTGAGGATTGAATATAGAAAGGAGAGGTTTATGGTCTGTCACCAGTTCGAACTGCCTACCAAAACAAAAGTTGTAGAACCGGTGTAAAGCCCAGTAAATTGCTGTAGCTTCTTTCTCAATTTGGCTGTAATTCTTTTCCGAGTTACTCAGCGTTCTCGAAGCGTAGGCGATAGGGCGTTCAGAATTATCCGGCATTCTGTGCGAAAGAACAGCGCCAAGTCCTGTTGGACTGGCGTCCGTTGCAAGGATTAAAGGAAGTGAGTCATTGTACGGTATTAAAATTTCATTCGACGTGATCTTAGTCTTCAAATTTTTGAAAGCTTTCTCACACTCATGTGACCAATGAAATTTCTTATTTTTAGCCAAGAGTTCGTAGAGTGGAGCTGCTGTAGTGGCCAAATGATTTGTGAAACGACTATAATAATTAATTAAACCCCAGCTGCGCAGTTCATTCAAATTTTTAGGACATGGCGCGTTCACGATAGCTTCGATTTTGTCCTTTGACTTGGAAATGCCTAAGTCGGATATCGTATGCCCTAGATATTGGATTGAATTTTGGAAAAAGTGGCACTTGTCTTTATTGACTCGCAGATTGTGAGTAGATAGAGCACGAAAAACCAGTTTTAAGCGAGAAACGTGTTCGTCAATGGTCCCAGATTGAACCTTTATGTCGTCGTAGATGACCGATACCCCCGGGATGCCATGCAGAATCTGACTGATGGTTCTTTGTGTTATGTTCTTATTCATTTTTCAATTATTCATTTTCTGTAAAATAAGCATTCTCCCTTACTCTTCAACGCATAAGGAAGTCCCCGGCGCAAGCGCCTCCTAATGCCTCTTGCTCACCGTCCTTCAGTACGATTCCGGCCTCCTATTTTAAAAATACAGTTCTCTAATTCTTTGCTCAAAAACAAAGTGTTATTATTATTATTTTCACTCCTTCTCCTTCGCCACCCAAACACAACACTTTGCCAAATAAAAGGCGCTGATTTCACTCCGAACATGACACGATTAACCCTAAAATTTCCTTTTAATGTGCTAATTGTTTGCGTTTTGGCGCTTTCTTCCTCCATTTCTAAATGTAAATAGGCCTTGCATATGTCTAGGACCGAAAAAATTGTGCCATCAGCCAAATTTGCCCGGATGTCTTCTGTCCTAGGAATTGGTAAGGAATCTTTTTCTGAACATTTATTTAAAGTGATTTTGTAATCGGCACACAGTCGTATCTCCCCGTTTCCTTTTACGACGGGAACGATTGGAGTGCCCCATTCGCTGAAAGATACTTTTGATATGACGCCTTCTCTTTCCAGACGGTCGATTTCTTCCTCAACCTGCCGACTTAATTGAATAAGGAAGGGGGCACTTCGTTTACTGCACGCGAATTTCAGGAGTTTCTACGAACAAATGGTATTACACACAAAACTATTCCACCGTATCATCCATCATCCAATGGGCAGGCCGAGAGGTATGTTCAAACAAATTGGCGTTGAAGAAATCGTTGGATGAAAAAGGTTCGCTCAATTATCGGTCGCGGTCAGGTTGCTAAGGAGGTTACACTAGTTGGAGGGCAAACGACCCCCCTTCTCCATGTCATCATGACGACAACAACTGAGCGGTGGTGATTGAACCAATTGAACTATTGAACTTTGTTTGCCTACCAATCAACCTGACACCCCTGACCGCGACCGATAAGTTAACACAGTTTTTGAAAAACATTTATTCCCATGTAGTGAATTAGTAATTGTTTTTGTTTAATAGAGCCATCCGGAACTCCAGCTAAGGCGAAGTAGTTATCAAGCGAGTTGCAAATTTTCCCACGACTCGTTTGAAGGATCGTATTTCTCCAAAGGTATGCTAATGTTGTAACCAGTGGTTCTTTCACGAGATTCCGAGGCATCGGATTCAGGTGGTAGTGACGGCTGTCGTCGTGGCATTCTTTTCCTCCTGTCGCCAGTTTTTAATTCGTACGAGCGAGAATTGAAATCATTTATTTGCAACAATAAAAAGAACTTCAAGAAAAACTAAAAGTTAATCAGATGGAGGCTATTTGGATATAATGGGTTTCTTAGGAAACAGGATATGACAGTGTCAAAACAAAAAGCCACCCGCCAGACCGTTCAAAAAAGTGAAGAACCCATCTCCCTCCCACAACTACCACCTTGTACTCGCCATTTCAGCCACCCTTTTCACCTACGTTGATTACGCGAGACGCGAGTTTTCAGAAAAGGCTGTTTTTATTCCCTCCTAGAGTAGCTTTTATTTGTCGAATAAATGGTTGCCCAATGTCATTCATAGTTGTACATATTATGAAGGAAATGCGCGATTGTCTGAAGTAAGAACAACTTGTTTAGCGCTGTAGTTTTTTCGCCTGTTTCATTATTTATTTAATTCGGCGTAAGTAGTGGGCGTTGCAAATGTTGACACTGGCGTTTCCTTCCAAAAGTATAGAATTATTGTAAGTGGATACTGGTTAGTGTATCGTTTGGCATGCTTTCACTTCTTTTCACCCGCGATGCAAAATTTTTTGATTAAACAGAAAATGAACTGACTTGAAAAATGTAACAACAAAAAGTCAAAAAGAATAAATCAAAGAAAAATCCGACTTACGCGTACAACGGTCGTTTGTTTTTTTTTTTTTCTTCTTTTTCTTCTTCTTTAGTTTGGCGCCTAATGCTTCTAATCAAAATTCATGGGGAGCCACCGACTCTAACAGTAAAAATACGACAGTTAGGGCCGGTGCACACGAGTGATAAGTGTCGCGTGGTCGTCGCGACAATTATCGCTGCGACCATTTATTTTTCGATGCACACGAGCGATAAGTGTCGCAGTGACTGGCGATATTTACCCCCGCGACAGTTTCATAATTATGTTTACGTACGTAGCAACGGCTCATACACCCAGTACCCGGACAGTTTTTCGCTAGCCATCGTTCGCAATTGACCACCGAACAACGCAAAAAGAAAATTATATCTTCAATTTTAGCTTACAAGTACCTCAATAGGAAATTAGAATCAAAAACAAAGTACTGGGTTCATCCGCACAACCTTGAAAGATCCTTGAAGGAGGCTTTCAATTCATGCTTTAATGGGCCTCAGACAAGAAATGAAAAAAAATTCAATTACTTTCGGATAATATTTATTGATATAATATATTAATATTTATTAATATTAATATTTATTGATAAGTAACATACAAATAACATCCGCCAGTGAAACCCAAATTTATCGGGCTTTCGACAACTATAATTTTCTCTTCTATGGTGAATGTGGCAGTCACCGTTGAGTTTGGGCTTTCGATATAGGATTTGGGCTATCGAAGTAACGTGTATAGTCACTGAAAGCCCACTTGGGCTTGGGGAAAGCCTCCCTCATAGAAGCATATAATATCATGCACATGGGTCAAGGGTCACGAATAAATTATAGCCGAATTTAGTGGAGTCGCGAGCCGCAAAAGGTTGAAAACCACTGCTTTAGTGTGTACAGGCTGTTATATTGTTGATTCATAACAAGAAACATTACCGGCGAAACCAGCCGAAACATTTTTTTTCTTTTTTTTTCGTGTAATGACATACCACGGATAGTCTGGAGCCGCCTTTAGGTTAAGAATGACTCCTAGGCGGAACACAGCGTAAGCTAATCCACCACTCCGCCACGACTATAGAGGCGAATATAGGAAGCTAGCGATGCGCGGAACGAACTCCGAATGTGTGGATCAACGAGCTCGCCACTCGCCGATTACCTAGACGAGTAGCTCGGCATTCGCCGAGTTGCTTGGTGCTCGGCGAATACCACATGTGTGGAGCCGACTCAACATTGTGGAATTACTAGGGATTGGAGCGCTTTTATATATGCTGTCTGGTAAGATTTTGTAGGGAGTTTTTTCAACTAGGGGGGCCGATCGTGCGCCCGATATGCCAGTACAGTTGTTCTGCATTGGGCTCAGCTGTAGCAAAACCCAAATAAAGAGGGACCAGACCTAGCAGAATATAGCGCTTCGCCTCATAACGGGTGCACCAAGGTTCGCCAAAAACACTGTTCTCCACAAATACCTTGACATTCCCACAGTTGAATAAGTCCGCAAAGCAACAATCTAACACCTGCACGCCAGAGGGAGCCGGACCTGCTCAACTGAACGATGATCTTATTGTCTGATTTAATCATTGTTACCTAATTAGGAATTGTTACCTAATTTATTAACTGTTAAATTAACAACTTGGAAGTGTTATTGGACAGAAACCCTCTCTCAAGTTCCATTATAGTACCCCTGCAAAAAATTAAGACCCCCAATCCCATCACATAGTATTGTAATACTGCAAGCATTTAAAAAATAAATAAATAAAAAAGTAGAAATGTAGTATACATATATTTTCACCCCCCAGCATTTGGAACTGAAAAAGATTGCGAGATCCCACGGACCAGCAATGCCAATGAGAGATTGCGAACACTAGTGGAGTAGTATGAGATGCAATAAGCGTTTGGAGAATACATACAGATAATATCCCCTAGTAGGTAGGGCCTATTTGTACCCCCTGAATGGTGTTGCGTTCACCTGGTATAAAAGCTAGGTTTTCAAGTATTGAGGGTTGAAAATAAAGTCGCGCGACCCACAGGAACTTGCGACAGCATTTCGAGTGTCGCCAGCGATAATTGGTCGCCGCGACACGTGTGCATTGCCCATTGAATTATATGTTTCTGTATGGTCGCGGCGATAAGTGTCGCAATGACCACGCGGCACTGGTCGCCGCGGCACGTGTGCATTGCCCCATTGAATTATATGTTTCTCTGCGGTCGCGGCGATAATTGTCGCGGCGACCGCGCGGTTTTCTACACTAGTGCAGTGTAGCAATAGCAAAACAATGGAACAGGACTTCAGTATCTTTGCACGGTGTTGAGTGTTTTTGTAGTGCTTTGCTAGTGCTGCACTAGTGTAGAAAACCATGTGATCTCTTTGACTTATTTTGAAAAATTGAATGAAACCAAAAGATTTTCTTCAAAAGTGTAGCACTCGCTAAACATGAACGGGCCTATTTTTTTGGCTTGTCCTGACCTTTTTTGGAAATGGGTTTATTTTTGTTTAAAAAAAAAATTATTCCATCATTCTTAGTGCCAGGCAAAAGAAGTGCGCAATAATTAGCCATTTTCAAATCATTTGACCAAAAATTAAAAGTTGAAATAAAATTAAAGTTAAAAAAGAGCAATAGTTAAAAATTAGCTACGCCTTTCAAATATTCGTGGGACCTCTTTGGTGCCAAGTACAACACAACTAAATGAAAGTACCTATCCAGTACAACCAAATAAGTGAATAAGTATAATATTCGATAGACCAGGTGACATCTACTTTGTGAACGAGGAGTTCATGAATTACTCTCAGTTACTTCCATCGTCATCTTCCCCTGCATAACATACATTACAATTTGATTATCGATTATATTGACGACTATTTAGGCTATGGTTTGAGAAACTTCAACCCCGATGGTCAAGTAATGATTTTTTTTTTTTTACCAGGAATGTTATGGTCACTATAAAAGCAACTAATTTTTTAGGTGTTAACAGGCCTGAAACGCAGATACGGGAACACACCACTTTTGGTCTTTCGATCATCGGTGCACCATGTTAATGAGTAAAAAAAAAAATTAGCTCCGGCAGCTGGCGGTCGGAAAGAGTGCATTTCATTCCGTATACGGATACCCTAAGCCGTCCCAAAAGTAATAATTTTGATACCATAATTTGTTTCATTAAGCCGAACTTCTCCCTCTATTTTCACCACCCTCTCTTCAAAAATGTCGAAAAGTTTCGGTAGTTTTCCAAGGGCTTTGTTATATTAAATTTTTGTGCCGTATTTTATAATACCTAAACGTGTGAATTTAAGCGATTTTTTGAAATTTCATCCCCCATTTCACCCTCCCCCATCAAAGTTTTCGATAAATCTCAATGGGACCCAGGGCTTTCGTTACATTAAATTATTGAGTCGAATTTTAGAGCGCTAAGATGAACTAGTGAAGTTCAACGCTATTTTTACACTTCCACACCGGAAGGACCACCCCCAACACCTTGACTTTTTCGAAAAATTAAAATGGGAATCAAAGACTACTCTAACATGGAGTATACGTACCGAATCTAATGCTTCTAGAATCAACTGGTGAATTACAGTGATTTATTGATTTATTGATAATTATATAATTATAATATAATTTATTGATAATTTATGTTCCTTAATATGAGATATTTTGATAATTCATGATATTTTACCGATGAATTTTGCTATAATGCCTTTGAAATTCTCGGCCAAATTGCTTCTTCGTCGTTGGAGCAAACTCGAGGAGTGGCGTGCTAAATACGCGAAGGCCTTTTCCAGTTTAGACCACATCCCTGAACAAAAAAAAAAAAAAAAAAAAAAAAAAAAATTTCGAGCAACTACAATGAGGGGATAAACTTGACGCCGTGAATGTAGTAATAACCGTGTTTTTTCAGAGTTTCGACAATGTCGACCTCATTAGATTTTGGTCCTGCGCAAAAATATTGTGCACACTTTGCATGATGGCCGAAGAGGTGGAAAGGCGTATTCTTCACATCTCTTCGCAGTAGAGGTGTGACGTGACAGCTTTTGTTGGTCACAGTGACAACTAGCTCCGGTGACTGTGCAGCCACTGTGACAAAAACCAGTGATTTTGTCACTTGAGTGACTACTGAGGGCCTGTTCTATAACTTTTTAATGTCACTATCACTGTTTGTTTCTACCCGTCCTCCCCATCAACATGTGATTTAATTTGGGGCGGACGGTTGGAAAAGGATATTCCTAATAGGAACCCTGAAATCTTACGGGACAGGCCCCCTGTAGCAGTTCGTTTGAGCAAATGCCTAATGTTACCGAACTCGCCGGTATCTGTGTGAATTTCATTCCCAGACCCAACAAACCCTATTTATAGGGCAAATGAGAGACACGATTTCGCAAATCAATTTTGTTTGCATCGGTTATAAAAAAATATACAGGGTGTTCGGAAATTAGATGCTCAGAGAAAATATGGTGATAGAACACGTCATTTGCGATCAAGTTCACTATTTGACGTTTTTCGAAATTCGGCTTAGCTTCCGAGGTATAACTCATTTTGCGTATTTTCTACTAACCCCTATGTTTTTTCGATAAATGCCCTCCTCGCGCTCATCAACAGGTGCTAGGCTAAAAGTAAATAGCTCATTGGAAAGAACACAAAATTTGCTTTGAAATGAGCTATAAAATGAATAAAATGATCCAAGATCGACAGTGGTAGGGCAGGCGATTTCCGAAGGAAACTTGTTATTCGTATTTTCACACATTTTTCCTAGGCGGTTTTCACCTTTCCGTCAAATAAAATTATTTTTTTCCATTCATGGGAAAAACTTCCTCATTTGGTGAGCTTTCAAATGACGTGCAATAATTGCTTGTTTCTTGGATTTCCCTTGGAGAAATGACCAATAAACTAAAAAAACACAGACACGGAATTCAAATTCAGCGTCGTTTTCCACTACGTTTTTTTCTCAGAAACTGCTCGCAGCCTGCCGATTTTCTACTTATGAAGGTGGGTTAACTGAAACTAGAATCTTGATTATCTTAAACAGTAACGGCTGGTTTACACGATGCCAGTAAGCGAGCCAGTCGTCTGGCACTTGTTATTGGAGCCTAAAAGCTTCTAAAGGCACCAGTTATTGGAGCCTGTCGATTTGCGCCAGTCCGTTTAGACGATTCAAGTTACCGGTGCCAGTCAGCAGAGTTCAAAACGATGGATATCAGATAACAAGCGTAAAAATGACTGATATGATAAGTGAATGCTGGACTGGAGGATGAAAATTTCGTTCACACGGTACCAGCAGATGGCACCAGTTCATTTTTTGGGGTGGGAGACCCTAGAATGCTCACTGGCTACTTCCAGTGTAAGTCGAATGGTGGGAATTTTTTTTACTGGACTGGCACGGGACTGGCGCCAGCAGATGTTTACATGGGGCCAGTCAACTGACACCAGCTACTAGATCATGGTCACTGGCGCGCCATGAAGAAACCAGCCTTAAATGAAGGACAACAATTGAAATTAGATGGATTTTGGAAGACAAATAATTGAAAAAAAAGAAGGAATAACATTTTATAATAATTGCTCAAAGTGGCCACCGTCTTCCCTTTTGCACAATAGGCATTAGGGACCCACCGCCTGACTCCGCTCGTGGCACGTAAACCTTCGATTACGAGGGCGATTTCTGAGCTCTTCGCACAACGTTCGAATTCTCTCTGATTCGAAGGTCTTTCAGTGTCGCTACTGGGCGCTATTAGATCCATCTAATTCCAATTTTATTGTCTTTCATTAACTGCTGGAAACTGAAAGGATCTGGTTTCAGTTAACCCGCCTCCATGAAGCAGAAAATCAGCAGGCAGCGAGCAGTTTCTGAGAAAAAGAAGTAGTGAAAACAGTCGATGAATTTGACTTCCGTGTCTGTGTTTTTTTAGTTTATTCGTCATTTCTCCTCGGGAAATCCAAGAAACAAGCAATTGTTGCACGTCATATGAAAGCTCACCAAATGAGGAAGTTTTTCCCATGAATGGAAAAAAATAATTTTATTTGACGGAAAGGTGAAAATCGCCTAGGAAAAATGTGTGAAAATACGAATAACAAGTTTCCTTCGGAAATCGCCTGCCCTACCACTGTCGATCTCGCATCATTTTATCCATTTTATAGCTCATTTCAAAGGAAATTTTGTGCTCTTTCCAACGAGCTATTTACTTTTAGTCTAGCACCTGTTGATGAGCGTGAGGAGGGCATTTATCGGAAAAACATAGGGGTTAGTAGAAAATACACAAAATGAGTTATATCTCGGAAGCAAAGCTGAATTTCGAAAAACGTCAAATAGTGAACTTGATCGCAAATGACGTGTACTATCACCATATTTTCTCTGAGCATCCAATTACCGAACACCCTGTATAATTCTTTTTCTAACTTTATCCGTGGAAAACTCCTATGAACGGCGAACCCACAGCCTCAAATGCAAACATGAAGGTGAGTCATGGATCAAAAACTGCAATGCACGAATTTACCTAGGAACATAGGCATAGCCAGAGGGGGGCAGGGCTAGGCAGCTGCCGTCTCCTAGACTCAAAAATGCAGATTTAGTGGGGCAGTTGCCCACCCCCAGATGCATTCTGAAAGTACAAATCTTTCGTTCTTTGTTTCGTCGGCGCTCACTAAAAAAATTACTTCACGGATTTCACTAATAAAAAAATAAATTTCAACGGGTTTTGTCGCTCACAAAACGGATATCGCAAGGGTGACATAATTCAAAGACCAAATTCGCCGTTTTTGCGTCCTAGAGTACCATTTTCGCAGACAGACGCGGATTCAGTATTTGCTCAAGAGAGGTGCTAGAGAAATGGTGTGGTTCGCTCTACTAAAACTGGTTTGACAGCCTTTTCACTGCCTAAAAATATTTAAAACCAGCTATTTGCACTATAAAAACGGCTAAAGTTACTAAAATCACGCCTAAAAATACAAAACTGTCGATTCGCGTTTTGAAAATGGCTGAAACTGGACTTCACGTGCCCTAAAAATTGGTGGCGACTGGTGAACTTCTGAAAATGCCTAAAAAGATCATGATTATATTATACCGCCCGAAAGTAGCTAAATCGACCATTCGTGCGCTAAAATTGATCAGACTGGCCATTCTTGAGCCAAATATGACAATAATGCGCGCTTTTGGCTTGACGGACTAATGAAGCCCTGAAAACGGCCAAAATGACTTCACGTGCCCTGGAAATGCCTAAAAAAGATTATTCCCTCCCTGAAAATGGCAAAATCGACGATTCGTGTCTTTAAAATGGCTAAAATTACTATATTTGAACCCTAGAAATTGCCGAATTTACATTACGTGCTCTAGAAATGGATTTCCTGACGAATAGAGCTCTAAAAATGTCTGAACAAGTGACTCCTGCCCCGAAAATGGCAAAATAGACCATTCGGAGCGCCGAAAATGGCTGTTATCGCCTTGACTTGGGACGTACTATTCGCTCCTATAACTGGAAAGACTGTGCGCCCTAAAAATGACAATCATAGCTATTCAAGCCTTGAAATCGTCAAAACTGACTCTATGTGCCCTGAAAAGCTGTGCCCAACAAAGTAAATAAATGCCAATTTTGAAGTAAAATATTCAGTTTTGAGGTAAGTAAAGTGATATTTTTTCGGTGGAACCGCAAGTTTCAGGGTAAAATCGTCAGTTTAGAAACGTCTTTGGGATGAAATCGTAAGTTTTGGAATTAAAACAGTCAGTTTTGGGGTAAAATGACCAGTTTTGTATTAACGTCATTAGTTATGAGGCAACACGTCAGCTTTGGCGTGAAATCGTCTGTTTTGGTATAAAATCGTCACTTTTGCGATGAATTTGTCACTTTTTTTTTTGTTAAATCACCTGTTTTCAAGGCAGAATGGCCTAAAATCACCCGTTTTGAGGAAAACTTGAGTTAAAGTGTGACAGTTTCAGAGTAAATTATCTAATTTTGAGGGGAAATTGTCGTTTCGGGTGTAAATGGAACAGTAAAGTTTAGTGTTAGGTTAAAATCGCCAGTTTTGTGGTACCATCTCCATTTGGAGGGGGAGAGCATGTCAGCTTTGGCCAGGAATTGTACTTTTTTTTTACTAAAATCGCCAATTGAAGGATAAAATCGGCAGTTTTTAGTACTGAGTGGCCTGTTAATTGCAATAAAATTAAAATCATTCGTTTTTGATCTTTTTGGTTAAACCCGCCATTTTTAGGCGGAATTCACCAGTTTTTGGGAGTAATGACTTGAATTTTAAAAGTTGTACTGTGAAATTTTTAGTTTAGGCGTGAACACTTTGTCTTTGGCGTAGAAACGTCAGTTTTGAAGTAAAATATTCAGTTACACTAGAGTGAAATATTCAGTTTTTTTGTTGAAAAACGTCAGTTTTGAGTTAAAACCCGTTATTGTTTGGTTAAAAAATGTTGAACTTTACGTATCTCAGACAAGACGTTGATGAAAAGTCGGTCACCCTGTATACTTGAATGCCATGTATCGATTTCCCGGGGAAATCGAATTGTCTGTTAATAGAAAAATTATGAGTAGAATTGTCAGTTTTTGGATAGAAAATCAGGAATAGAAGGCTAAAACAGATAATTTCCGATCGAAGATGTTAGTTTTTGATGGATTACGACCCTTTTTTGTGAAAACTCAGTTTCCGGGGAAGAATTTGACGATTTATTGCGCTACCAGTTCTTTTGTTGGGGTCTCTAGTTTCCATAAGGTCCCTTGGTCAAGGGCTGGCAACGCCCCTGACTAGGAAGGTGTTCTTTAAAAAAATAAAATTATACAAGATTACTGTAGCACAGGTCTTGGAAAACGAAGTGAATAAAAATATATTACCGACCTACACTGAAGGTTCAATTCCAAGTCCAAGAAAAAAAGTCAACAGACGAGGGATAGACTTGGGGAGATTGCTCCTGAGTTCATTGGGGCGATAGATGGCTAGGTGACGGCTCCAATTTTAATTCAAGAGACTCTAGCGCAGTGAAGCGATAGAATTGACGAATGAAGAGGCGATTATAAGTGAAAAAGAATGTCACCGTTAGAGGGTCGGAACGGTGATTTCAATGTGGTCGTCACCGGAGCCAACAGTGACGGAGTAGTCACAGTGACAAAATCACCGACAGTGAAATCACACCTCACCTCTACTTCGCAGCAATTCCACCCGATCGTCAAGAGGCACGTCTTGCTGGCTCCAATGTTTAGATGCCATGTTGACGGCTGCTCTCATTGCCTTAATCTAAGTGACATTTAAATTCGCATCGCCAATTCAATTAATTGCACGTCATTATGCACAAATGAACGGAACAAATGCTCACAAAAACAAAGCGAACATTACGATTGCATGGATTGTCCAAGAAAATGAGTGAAATAATTATTTTTTAAAGGAAACTATAACTAATTAATTGAACAAATAGACGATTCGTCTTAAAAAGGCTGTACCGACAGATTTCATTTCGGTCAAATTTCTAATCTTTTTGCATAGGTTCCTCAGTAAATGATTGGTGCACTCAACCTTCTCTATGGGAGTGTTTTTATACGGTCTGTTTTTAACTAGAGCCATATAGACGCTACTGTCTCCGTCGGCTATTAATCGGTTGTAGCTAAGACAAGCATATTATGAATAAAAATTATTTCAATACTTATGCAGTAATAAAAGACCCACCGAATTCCGTACAGTGCCTCACTGCTCTGGAAGCCCTCAAGAATTAAGGCCGATTCCATAGAGCTGGCACTGCCTGACCAATTTTTGAAGCACGTGTGTGCTTTTGGAGTGCTTCCTTCCCTTTCGGCTCGGACACATGCAAGACAAAATCGATTCTTCACGCCTATGAAAAGGACCTTTTTTGTTCTGTAGCCAACGATGACAGCCTAAATTCAAATCGCAGTGAGTGTTCAAATGATTCGCACAACTTGGACAATGTTATGAGATTTACAGCGCCAGATAGAGAGTCGTATTTACTCTTGTACGAACGTTTGGCCCATGTTCCATCTGCCACCACAGCAATTAAGGGCACACCGTCTTTGTCTATTTCCCCGTTTTCTTTGGCAAGACGTGCCTCTTCTAACGCTGCAGCCTCCATCTCACTTGCTGCTTTTTCTGATATAGCTAGGAAATTTATTTTTACCAACAAGTAAATGAAAAGTATTGTCAGCATGTCTCAGTTCAGAGCTGGAATTAACCAAGCCCTCCATTTACATCTAAGAAGAGAAAATTGGGGGTGTATTCCAACTTTTTGTAAGGTAATGGACAGCTCATCGAAACGTGCCTGAATGGAATACATATGATGAAATGTTGTATTGAATGAAAATGAAATATTGAACGGAATGAAATATTGAGCTCAATAAAATACTGGAAACAAGACACTGCATGTGCAGGGTGTAACGGAAATATATACGAAATGAATGAAATGGGTGATTCTGGATACAACATGGAACAAAAATGACCATATGATCCGTGGTCCGATCTTTAATGTTCTATGAGATAAACGAGTTTGTCTTAATTTGCATGGGATCCAGGGTTTTGTGGGGAAATCTACCGTATCTTATGAAAAAATTGTATCTCTGAAATGTTAACAACATCAACGGGAAGAGAACTAAATTCTCCAGAGAATTCGATGAAGTTTAATAATATCTGGCGATTAATTTGGCAAGTGTTGTTAATTGCATAGAACAGGTCCCCTGTTATTGAAGGGTGAAACTCACCGGTAGACAGAGTTCTTTCACACTCGGAGAACCTATTGTAGCACATGAAAGGAACGTCTGCAGCGGAAAATAATTCCTCTGCGGCTGAAAACCCTATTCCTGCCGCAAATGCTCCAGACGTGATTGCTAAATTGCAATCCATTTTCGACTCGTTGGCATTGCAATCATCAGTTTTTATTGTGCAGGTGTGATTGCACATTCTAATGCGTAGAGTGTTATAGAAGCATTATCATATTAAAGTTAGCACTACCTGATTATGCTGGAAAGAAAATCTATACCTGCATTTCATCTTTATTTCAGAACGCAAGCCAGACCTTTTTTCACCCTCAACCACGAAATGCTGGAGCCCACAAGACATGACTCCGTGAGCCGACTGATCGATTAGTTGTAAAACTTTTTGCGTACCGTGTAACATGACTGTAGTGAGGATCTAGAATGTTAATAATTGACTTGCATATCAATGCTCATGCATCATGCCTAAGGTGAAGTTACCGAGGTTATCCTGGAGTTCTGAAGGCACATGCTCAGAGGTAGACGGCAATGAGTTATCAACATTCTCAGAATCTATAAGAAATATTATTTTGAAAAACAAATAACCCGTCAATGATTCGTGTGAGTCAATGATTGATGAAAAACGAGTGTAGACGACATGGTCGGTTTAGTGTTTTTTTTTTATTTTTCCGATTTGTTTGGGGTGGTTGGGAGGTAAACATATTAAAATGGAAGTCCGATGTGAGCGGCCTGCTGGAGACCACCGGGAAAGTCACTTGTTTCAGTTTTTCCTTATTATGCCGCGGACCCCGCACTTCGTAGAGTCAGGACTTCTTCTTAGAATATACATATGGTGGGCGAAAATGAAGTCCGATCCAGATCCAACAAATACGCCTCCCAAAAAACCGAAGATGTCAAAGCGACCCCAAAAGTACAAAAAGGAATGGGAAACGCTCTACAGTTGGGCTAGAAAGGACTTGAATGCGAGGTGTTCTTCGTGTGGATGCACTTTTTCGGTCGAACACAGTGTCGTTGCTGCTCTGAAGCAACACAGCAGCTCGAAGAGGCACAAGGAAAAGTCTCAGGTAATGCCAAGTAGTTCCATGGACTGTTTTGTGATACCTTCAACTCCGAAAATCCCTGATGTTGAGTCCGGTAAAGTGACTGCGGCAGAGTTGGCCATTGTATACCACGCTATCAAGCACAATTTGTCGTATAATAGCACCGACTGCTGTTCTAAGTTAGACAAAATTATATTCGCTGATTCCAAAGTTGCACAGAAAATGCACTTAGGGCGCACCAAAATGACAGCCATAGTTACAGACGTGTACGTGACTCTGCGATCCGTGATTGAGGAGATGAAATCTTAGAGTGTTTATTTTTGTTTGCAAATAGACGCTTCCAACAGAAAACAGTTCCCGTTGGTTGTTCAGTATTTTACAGTCGATGGAGGAATCGAAGACAAGCTCATCGATTTCTACGAGAATAGCGATGAGTCCGCCGATGGCATGTGTGAAGCCGTTCTCGCTTCTTTGAAAGCCAATGGTCTCCCCCTCGAAAAAATTTCAGGACTCAGTGTAGACAATACCAACGCGAACTTCGGTATGCACCATTCACTGTATACTAATCTGCGAAAAGTCGTCAAAAGTGGTCTGATTAAGAGTAACTGTCACGCGCACATAGTTCATAACATGGTAAAGTTTGCCATGCAGTTTCTCAAACATGACATCGAAAATATCATCTTGAAAATATACAGCTACTTCTTTGTGTCTTCTGTTCGGCGGGATCAGCTGAAGTCTTTCGTCGAATCTGCTCAGTGCGAGTGGTACGAACTGAAGCTATACGTCGGTACGAGGTGGCTATCCCTAATGCCATGCGTAGACAGAATACTACAAAATTGCGCTGTTTTAAGAGAATATTTCACGAATTTTGGAGACCAATGCCCCGCGAAAATTCGAGAACTTTTGCTCTTCGACACTGAAAATGATTGTGATGAAGTTGAAGTATCTGCTATTTGCAAGTCACGCGAAGTCTTGCGCGAACCTTCGATCAGTGAACAACGTTGGAACTCT
Source organism: Corythucha ciliata (assembly GCA_038030265.1). Lineage (NCBI taxonomy): Eukaryota > Metazoa > Arthropoda > Insecta > Hemiptera > Tingidae > Corythucha > Corythucha ciliata. Next base: position 23,829,532 of record CM075941.1, on the reverse strand, counting down.
CAAGAAAATTAAAAAATATTGCATAACATTTCGACATGGAGTGGTGACCTACATTGTACAGTGATGGACGATGAAGGGGACACCGGTTGTTCCTCCGCGGGAGTGTTCGCGGAAATTGTGGAAAAAACTAAGCTTGCAGTTGTGCAACATCGTGTGACAACGGCAACGTTTAGGATTCAAGATGAAAACATTAACGTGGCTTTTAACGAGCTCTTTAATATGATTCTATCTTTATGCGAACATATGAGGAAGGTAGGTGAAAACACCAATGATAATTTAAATACAAAACCTTCAGAGAATACTGAATATTATACGGACGAAGAAGAGCTTGCGAGAGAAACGGGGGTATGGAGTGTCAGGACTTCAAGCCGGAAAAGGAAGAAGCAAAGCACATCTCCCCGAACACCTACGCAGCAGATTGGGGAAAAAATGAAAGATACGGTTCATCGTAAACCACCACCAATTTATGCGGAGTTAACTGAGGCAATTCCTGTATTTAGGAAGGCACTTATCAACCTATTTCAGCAAGAACAGCTCGGATGATTACAGAGACGTAGTCGGTTCGTTAGCAGATCAAAAAATAAGTTTTCACTCTTACGAGTCTAACTAAGCAGGACAGACTGATCAGAGTAATGGTGAAAGGCGTTCACAAGCAGTACGAGGAGTCCGAAATAATGGACAGTATCTTGGAAAGTTATAACATCAAGCCGCTGAGAGTCACCAGAAATCTTACCTGGAGGACTAAGGAACCCCTCAATATGTGTGTGGTGGAATTCGACAGCAAGGTCGATGTCTCAAAAATCTTAGAAATTGGCCGATTGCTCAACACCAAGGTTCTTGTGGAACCTTTGAAGGGGTCAAATTTGGTGCCTCAGTGCAAAAGATGTCAAGCCTTTGGGCATACTCAGAGATATTGTCAGAGAAAGTTCAGATGTGTTAAATGCGCCGGCTCACTCGACACTAAGGAATGCACCAAGAAGTTGGAGGAGGTCGCAAAGTGCGTGAATTGCGGGAAAAGTGGTCACACTGCGAACTACAGAGGCTGCTCGGTAGCGGTTGAAGTCCAGGAAGCCAGGAAGAGTGTTAAAAAACAGTAAGGTGAAAAATCCACCATCTACAGAAAGACAAAAAATAGCACGGGATCAAAGAAAACTAGAGCAACCTAAGGAATCGCTGAAGACGCCAAAGGGCATATTGGTGAACCCAAAGACGCAGCTGACATATTCTGAAGTTGTCAATAATGCGCAAAGCAAAGAAGAAAACAAAACATCAAGCCAACTGCTTCAGCAAATGATTGGGATGTTGGAAGAAATTAAAAATGATAACTTCGGTATTAGGAAGCGCCTAACGATGCTCGAGAGCAACAGCAATGCTGGCCAATTAAAAAACCGAATAGACGATGAATAATATCAAAATTATGTGCTGGAATGCAAATGGCCTTCATTTGCGTAAGAACGAATTGCAAATTGCAATGGAAATCAACAAAGTTGACGTTTGCCTTGTCTCGGAAACTCATTTCACTAATGAATCATTCCTCAGGATGAAAAATTACAAATGCTACCATGCGACCCATCCAAGCAACTCTGCGAGAGGGGGGAGCGCGGTAATAATAAAAGAAAACATATGCCATCAGGAACATGCAAAAGTGGAAACAGACAAATTCCAAATTAGCGCGGTAGAGGTTAAAATGAAATCATACAGCTGTGTGCTAGCCAGTGTCTACTTTCCTCCTAGGTACGCCCTCCAAGTCAGAGAATATAAGGATATATTTTCCCAGCTTGGGGGTCGATTCATCATGGGAGGGGACTTCAACGCTAAGCATACTATGTGGGGCTCGAGAATTGTCAATCCGAAAGGAAGAACACTTCGACAAGCAGTGTTGGAGGAGGGATGTGAAACGCATTCAACTGGCAAGCCTACTTATTGGCCAGCAGATATGAATAAGTTACCTGACTTAATTGACTTTTACTTAAGTAAAAACATCGGGTCAAGTTACATATTAGTAGAAGAAAACAACGTTTTGAGTTCAGATCATTCTGCGGTGCTACTCACACTGAGTGAAAAAGTGATATTGCGACAAATCAGATCATCTGGTTTAACCAATCGTAAGACAGACTGGAATTCATTGAGGGTGCAACTCGGTGTTTAGTGGATGCTGGGTCTCAAATCAACGAGGAAGAGAATATGAATGACGAAGTTGAGAAACTGACTCTACTCATACAACAGGTTGCCATGGACAGCACGCCAACTGTAAAGAGAAAGCTTCAAGGGTTTCACTATCCAAGAGAAATTAGAGCTTAGAACTCGTAGAAAACGTAAAGCCGGGAAAAAATGGCAAACCACGAGAGATCCGGGAGCCAAAGCGGAATGGAACATGTTGAAGGAAGAGCTCAGGATCATACTGAAGGAGCTGCATCAGGAGACGGTAGAGCTTCAACTAAACGAGCTGACCAGCGATCATCATACTGAGTACTCGCTATGGAAAGCAACAAAGTACTTAAAAAGACCGACAATACAAGCTTGTCCCATCAAAGGAAAGGATGGAAAATGGATCAAGGATGACCAGGAGAAAGCAAATGCGTTTGCTGAGCACCAAATGCAATATTCACGCCAAACAAGCAAGGCGACACAAATCAACCATTGCCGGAAAGCCAAGGGATAGATGCTGACGAGCATATCCCACCGGTCACGTATAAAGAGATCTGTCAGGTATTTAAAAAAGAAATGAATCAAAAAAAGGCTCCCGGTTTTGACGGGATTACAGGAGAAACTCTTCGGCAACTTCCGAGAAAATGGATTAGAAAAATTATGCAGCTAATCAATGTAGCTTTTCATCAACGAAAGGTCCCAAGGCTATGGAAAATTGCTGAAATAATCATGCTTCCCAAGCCAGGGAAGAAGCCGGAAGAATTGACGTCGTATTGGCCTATCTCGCTGCTACCGGTCATGTCCAAGCTCTTCGAGAAGCTCCTTAGTAAGAGATTAATTAAAATAATCGAGGCTCGGAAGCTAATACCTAATCATCAGTTTGGGTTTCGCAGAAGTCACTCTACACTTGATCAGGTACACAGAATCGTCAACGTTATAGAAAGAGCATTAGAAGAAAGAAATGTCTGTTCAGCAGCAGCAGCTTTTCTCGATGTGTCGCAGGCCTTCGACAAAGTATGGCATGACGTACTAAAGTATAAGTTGAAGAAAATGTTGCCCTATACATACGTAGAGCTACTGGATTCGTATCTCTCAGAACAATACTTTCGGGAAGCAGATTGATAAATATTCAGATCTGAAACCAATTGAAGCAGGAGTCCCTCAGGGTAGTGTACTAGGTCCAATACTGTACCTAATGTACACTGGCGACATCCCGGAAAATAGCAACATCATCACTGCAACATTTGCGGATGATACAGCATTGCTTGCAGTCGGCGAAGACAACCAGAGCTCAGTTCGAGAAATGAATCAAGCACTCTCCAGCGTCCACAGATGGGCAGTGAGGTGGAGAATCAAAATGAATGAGACGAAATCGGTACACGTGGATTTCACCAATAGGTCGATTAACTACATACCGGCGTATCTCAATAACAAAGAGCTTCCGTATTCCAACCAAGCCAAGTACTTAGGGATGACCCTGGATGCAAAGCTCAGTTGTAAGAGCATGTGAAGAAGAAGAGAGCTGAGCTCAACATCAAATTCCGAAAAATGTACTGGATCATGGGTAGGCACTCAAAACTGTCTATCCAAAACAAAATAACATTGTACAAACAGGTCCTGCGACCAGTATGGACGTATGGTGCCCAACTGTGGGGATGCACCGCCCAATCAAATCGTAAAATTATACAAGGCTTTCAAAACAACGTACTAAGATCCATAGTTAATGCTCCTTGGTACGTTCGGAACGATAGACTTCATCATGACTTGGGAGTGATGACAGTCGATGAAGTCATTCAAGAATTGGCGAAAAATTATTAGGGCCGTCTTTTATGCCACATCAACGAGGAAGCTGCCCAACTTGTTGATACCAGTGGCATGTACCGAAGACTTAAACGCGTAAAGCGGCATGATTTAATTCCTTCACTGTGTACATAGCTCACTGTGTTCATAGCTTCAGTTTAATGAGATATCCGAATCAAGTTTAGTTCTGTACCTAAAACTTGTGGACGTAAATATTAAAACAGTGTATTAGAAAAACTTTACTTATAAGTGTAAACTTGGTGTAAATAAAGATATGAAAGGAAAGGAAAAAACATTTTAAACGTCTTCAACCTGACAATACGCAGCTTGGAAGGGAATGACGTCACGATTTCAGACATACATACGATTATGGGAAAGCTGTAGCTTGACTTGACAGAACGTCAAAAGGACCAATTTTTTGGAGCCGAAGTTCGAAAAAGAATTTCTGCCATGAGAAATTCCGGCGACGGAGCTACAGCCGACGAAATAATCCAAAACTTCGGGAAATTCTTCGATCAACCTATCGTTTATTTCAAAAAATGGTACGGTCTTTCACCGGAAAATAATCTTCACGTACTGACGTCGTTAAACTTGAAAAAGACCGTCTCCTTCGAAGACATGATGAGGGTGATCGAAAAGCTGGAGTTGCAAAAACTCCAGACGAACGAAGATGTGTTGTATTCAGAAACAAAAAAATTTGATGAGCTTTTCAAACAGCTCTCGAATGGGAGAAAATGTCAATTGCAGTGAAATGGCAAACCATCCTCAAGTCAGGACGCTTTCCTGAAATGGAGAAAGTTATAAGCTTCTGTTTGTCTCTCCTAGCCACTTCAGCATTTCCCTAGAGAATTTTCTCTGTGATGAATGCGAAGTAGCGTGACTAAGGACAACCGAGTGAGACCTTCCTGCTGACCATTTGGGTTCCACTTTGGGTTTTGAAACTGTACTGATACTAAAGCCCCATGCACACGATGCATTTTTTGAAGGAGAATTGTCTGCCTGTTTTAAAAAACCATCCGGTCACTACCCGGGATCATATGTTTTTTTTCACCCTGCATGTAATCCTCCTTCAAAAAATGCATCGTGTGCATGGGACTTAAGCTAGTTATGCTAAAAGAGATGAACCGCTTGTCACGGTTTCAGAACATCAAGTGATTTATTTATATTTTAAAATCATATTGTTTTGTTTCCTCGCAACTGCCTAACACCACATCTCCCTTTCTTGGAGTGGCTAGTTAGCAAATCTTTCCGGAAGACGTCTGTTTCGTGAACTTCTTCTTCTCACCGTCTGCCATAGTTGATCTCGCTCTCCAGTCGTCACACTTCTTTCTTCAATCGCCCTCGACTTTGGCAATGCTACAAGATGCCAACGATTTCTTCGGAGTTTTGTTCCATTGTCCAATGAGACAAAATATGATCGAGGGTATTGTAGTTTCTCATGAACCTTTCCTCTTTTCCCGACATCTCTCACCCAAACGGTATCTCCGACAACCAGCTGTTTTAGCTCCTTCACTCCTCTTCGGTTGTCGTAATTCCTTTTCGACCTCTCGCGGATGTGGCTGTCTCCTTCTTTGAAGCGCTGAAGTTTCTCGTGACTGACCTGCTCGTAATTTTTGATAGACGGCCTTTTTCATATTTCATCCCTAAAATAACTGTAAAACGCACACAAACTTTTACCTTGAAAATTCACACTCTTTCGACGACTTATTTAGGAAAGCAAGATCGTACGCTTGTGCGGAATTTCCTGAAAATTTAAATGAGCCCTTGAAGTCCACGATTGGTGCAGAAATACGGCGGTAATTTCCGTAACGCGGAGTAGGCGAGGTATGATTGGAGGGGGGTCGAGGAAACACATGTACAACTCCCCCTTAACAATTCCTAGGTGACCCTCATGAATTTTCGCAAGAATGTCACTTTTAACGCTAAATGCTAGTTGTTTGTTTTATGAAGATTGTATAATTTAGACTGCATTTAAACATAGAGTAATAATATAATTAAATTTAATAATAATGATATGATCTACTAAGTTGGTCCTGCCAAAATAAACTGTTCGAACACTTGTTTCACAAAGCACCAGTGCATTGCGGGTCCTAGACAGTCGCGAGATGCGGAACCCGCAACGCTACGATGCTTTGTGAAACAAGTGTTCGAACGGCTTATTTTCGAAGGATCATCTTAGTTGATATAGTTATTATTTCTTATTACTATATTATTCCATGATATTAGTGAAGTCTCCACTATCGGCAAGCAAAATAAATAAATAAATAAGATCTTTATAAAACAAACAAACTAGTAGGTATTAGCGTTAAACTTTTAAAAAGTCAAGCCCCATTTACAATTTTGGAGGTTTAATCAAGCGTTGGCCACATGAGGGCAGCACCCACTGGGCGATTTGAAATATTATCCACAGAGTTTAATGTGAGCAATAGGCTCGTGGAAGAGCCCTCTTTAAGCAACACCAACTTTTGAAAAATGTGCAAGTTCCCCATTGTGCAATTAAACCTCCAAAATTGAAAGTTGGCCTGCCCCCTTATTCTGCACATCTTAACGCGTGCGTAAGCAAAATATTTCAGCTGATTATTTTCAATTATTCGGCTAGTTGATTTCGCTAACGCACGCGTTAGGAGTTACATAGTAAGGGGGCAGACTTGATTAAAGTTTAACGCTAAATGCTAGTTGTTTGTTTTATGAAGATGGTATAATTTAGACTGCATTTAAACATAGAATAATAATATAATAAAATTTAATAATAATGATATGATCTACTAAGTTGGTCCTGCCAAAATAAACTGCTCGAACACTTGTTTCACAAAGCACCAGTGCGTTGCGGGTCCTAGACAATCGCGAGATGCGGAACCCGCAACGCTACGATGCTTTGTGAAACAAGTGTTTCACAAGGTTTATTTTCGAAGGTTCATCTTAGTTGATATCGTTATTATTATTTTGTATTATTATATTACTCCATGATATTAGTGAAGTCTCCACTATCGGCAAGTAAAACAAATAAATACGAACTTTATAAAACAAACAAACTAGTAGGTATTAGCGTTAAACTTTAAAAAAGTCAAGCCCCACTTACAATGTGCAAGTTCCCCATTGTTTCTAAAGGCCCGTTCACAAGCTCTATGTTTGTGTTGTGTGGTTTCTATGCAACCTATCAAAATGCTTCATTTTTCGAGGGAATAAATTTGTTTGGTTGCACAGAGTCCACACAACGCAAACATAGAGCTTGTGAACGGGCCTTAAAAACAGGTTTTTAGTTTTAAAGTTAAAAGTTTTAGGTTCGATTCGGCAGTTAAATATTTTTGATGCCTTTCTTGTGACGATGAGAAAGCGAAACGAGTGGCTTAAAATGTGACCTCCATGGTGTGGAGGTGGGGATACTTCCAACGTGGAACTTGCCTTTCACGAGATTCCAGGTCACTCACTGTATTCGTGGACGGCCTTGCAGACGTGGTACGGGTGGCGAGTGAATATCTTTGCTCGATCAATCTCAGAAAGTTCAATAATTTCTGTTTTACTCCCTTTGTTTTTAATTAATTGCGTATACCTGCCGTGACCAAAATGTCCAAGGTTCTAAGTGTTTAACATGAGAAAATTGAGATAATTATCACTCTTCTTGGGTCCTTCTTGATGCTCATAGCCCCGGGGCCTGTGAAACTAAAATAAGCTCCCCCTTTTTTTTTACTCTAACGTCCATAAACAGCTTTCTAATCAATCGGTGATGATTAAATATCAACTTCTCTTCTTATTCCGGTACGGTAACGAAACTAATGTAAACGCCGCAGGGGTAAGTACCTACCTCATTCATACACCTACCTAACTATGTTACAATTATATCTTACAATTAGTCTTTAGACTAGATTAGAGCTTTTTAAAAAATGGAGAGGGAGACTGTTGTGAAAGAGCCTAATCTGTTTCGTCACATGCGTAGGTATGTTTATTCTTTTAAGTTTTATGAAAAAGATAAAATAAGATAAAATGTAGAAAAGAAATGTTGCCTGTCAAAAATGCACTCAATTGATGCGTGCGTGGTAGTCAGGTACAAAATTCCTTAAAAACACTCCACCCTCCCATAAATCGAGAGACCCCTATTTTACAAGCAACCGTATTTCCCCTCGAAAAACGGTTATTTCCCACTTTTGTACTGCACTTGGTTTTTTTTTCTTCAAAAGTGACGGTAGTTTATAAATCTAACAAAAATGTCCTACTAAAGCGAAATTGATATTCACAATCGTCAAACGCTCCGAGAAATGGGTCGCTTGATTAAACCTCCAAAATTGTAAGTGGGGCTTGACTTTTTTAAAGTTTAACGCTAATACCTACTAGTTTGTTTGTTTTATAAAGTTCGTATTTATTTGTTTTACTTGCCGATAGTGGAGACTTCACTAATATCATGGAGTAATATAATAATACAAAATAATAATAACGATATCAACTAAGATGAACCTTCGAAAATAAACCTTGTGAAACACTTGTTTCACAAAGCATCGTAGCGTTGCGGGTTCCGCATCTCGCGATTGTCTAGGACCCGCAACGCACTGGTGCTTTGTGAAACAAGTGTTCGAGCAGTTTATTTTGGCAGGACCAACTTAGTAGATCATATCATTATTATTAAATTTTATTATATTATTATTCTATGTTTAAATGCAGTCTAAATTATACCATCTTCATAAAACAAACAACTAGCATTTAGCGTTAAACTTTAATCAAGTCTGCCCCCTTACTATGTAACTCCTAACGCGTGCGTTAGCGAAATCAACTAGCCGAATAATTGAAAATAATCAGCTGAAATATTTTGCTTACGCACGCGTTAAGATGTGCAGAATAAGGGGGCAGGCCAACTTTCAATTTTGGAGGTTTAATTGCACAATGGGGAACTTGCACATTTTTCAAAAGTTGGTGTTGCTTAAAGAGGGCTCTTGCACAAGTCTATTGCTCACATTAAACTTTGAAATCAGTCAAGGATGCTTTTTTAGCGAATTTCACAAGTAAGTATTTACGTCATGTCCCCTCGCAACATCCATCCCCTTCTGAAGAACTTTGAACCTTTTTTAAAAATCTTAAAACTCACCAATCGGGTTCCAACTTCCGTTGTTATCCTTCAGTTCACGGGTCAAATCACCGGTATGCTTTTCTACCCAATCTGAGATTCACGCAAGTTCCCCATTTGCAGTGTTATTTGGATCATTCGTGGGGGGGGGGGGGGTTCTTGATGGTGTGCGACGCCTTGTTCTTCTCTACATGTATGAGAGTAAATAATACTTGCACTCTAACAAGTTGGCAGTTTACATAAATTTTAATTGAGCTTGTACAAGACTTAGTGCACACGAATTTTTTCTTAATTATTGTAATACATATCTTCAAAATGTGCCCTACTGCATTTCCGAGAACATTAAACATAACTTTGGAGGTTTTAAGTATACATAATTATGCAGGCTCCGTAGGGGGCAGGACGTGTAGACCCGAAACATTGAGTTTCTTAAATTAGACGCGTTACGAAGGTAAATTAGCGCACTTTTGTCCTTTTCCAATGTACTCGATCCTATAAGAAGCTCGCGCCTCATTTTTGCGCTCCAACGTTCAGTAGTCAGTTTAAGTGAGTAATGAGTTCCCAACGGTAATTATAGAGGCCGTTTCGGTGCCATGTTGTATACAGTGGCTTCATAAAGACAGTGCGGACATTCGGGATACACCGCCATCTTGTTTCAAGAGTTCCGTATGTCCCTATGGGGGAAATGTTATGAAACAATGGCTTAGCTCATATTTCCATTTTTTATATTTTTTTAAACGCGTTTTTGGCCCGATAATTATTGTCCACAATTGCTAACTAATCAAAGAATAAAAAAAAAGATTCTCCTTAAATAAAAGGCTTGTTAAGAATTAGTGAATTTTTCAAGTGACAGTTAGCTGGTAACGCTCACTTTGTACAATCCGTTCTTACCTAAGTTGATTCAACTTTTGTTTTCCTCTAAAGGCTAATTTAATTTATCAGCATTAATCTTAAAAAATCAAGCCATTTTCGTGACAATGCCCCTCTCCCCGTTACTCAATAATGAACAATTGAAAAAGACACACTTAAAATCGTAGAACGCACTCTCGCTCGTACTTTGGGCGTTGGTGAGGTGGATTTAATGCGCGATCGGGGAAAGAAAACACGTAAAGTTTCCTGTTAAGGGATTTTTCAATTCTTTATTATTAAATACAAAATAATATACAGAGTGGAAGAGCATAAACTTTTGGATATTTCTGTTTTCAAACAAATAATTCATTTGTGTCATTGATTGTGTGACCGGGACGGCGCGGCGGCTCAAAGCTGGGCAAACCCGGGATTTTGAATTTTTTTTAGGCCTGATTTTAGCACATGGGCTTTAAACCTAGTTGATTAAAACTGATAGAGTTTCCCATTTGCATAAAATTCTGTGAGAGGACAGGTGGAAATGAATTGCCGTGTTGCAGAATTTTACGCAAATGTGAAGTGCTCTGGGTTAAGATACGAGGAGGTGATTCTCTAAGTAATTGAGGTACCTGAATAATTTACCACCGTAAGTCACTTGATAACATTGCACTTCTTGAATCAATGAATAAAATCACCGGTGGCTTACGCTTACGCTATTGATTTCGACCCAAAGTTACAGAATTCAATGGCCTGTTCCATGAAATTAGCAGCAGTTGATATCAACAGTCAATCATGCACTTGATTTCATTCAATTTTGTCGATTTAACTAATGACATCTTACGACTTATTGTTGTTGAAGTTATAGAACGGACCTCCAGGCCTTGGATTTGCTTTTTTCTTAAGAATTATTGTGTGAATGAATACCCACCTATGAGCCGTCGTCAAGGCCTCACAAATGGCTTAATTTTCTTGAAAACGATTGATCTTCGGGCTCTTTTTGAGTCCTTCGTCGAATATTGTCAAAAAGTGAAGTGAGTAAATCGGCCAAAACCACTTCTCTCTATGCAATCTTAGTAGATGTTGATAAAGAACTTGAAACAAGATGGAGCAGCCAATCACAAAGAATCACCGATTGGCCACGCTGTACCTTATGAAGCCACTGTAATGTTGTAGAATGTTCGCTTTTTTGAGATCGGAAAATAGTCCAATCGTCATGACTCAGGTTAATTTTATTTTCCTGATTTTGTAGATTACTAGCTCCGAGGGGGTTTTCTGCCAGGCATAGCAAAATTTCATGCTCCTTTTAGCCAATTGAGAATTCCGTGCCATGTTTAGTTTGGTGCCTCGGGACCAGGTCGAGTAATCAAATTTCTGATCACGCATACTTCGGCAACAATGTAGCGTAAAGGAACCTACCTTTGACGCTACCTTTGGAAAAAAAAATATATACAGGGTGGATCCGTATAAGTGTGACAAAAATTTTTGGGTAAAACTACGTTAAAAGTGGAGTAAAATGGTACCTTCGGAAGTGTCCTACGTCGATTCGATCCGGAGTTATGATTTTTTTTGTGTTTAAAAAAGTAACCAATGCTTGCTTCAAAAATCAGTAATTTCTCGGTTTGCAACGCACCAAATCCAAAAAGTGATGCCATTTTCAGAAACTACGGAACATTTCATTTAGGATAGAGGCCATTTTATTGCTTGAAATAATCGTCAACACCCAGAAATCTGGCATTTTTTCCATAAATTTACGTGTCCTCTAAAATTTGTCCGTTTTACGAAAAGTCACTGTACCCAAACAGCTTTCTCAACAGATTTTCGGTGTACCACAAAAACTTCCCCGTCTTCTAAGCTTCCTTTTGGCGTGTTCACATTTCATGTTACCACTGACGTTTCGCACAAAAACGTCACGAGAATGCACAAAAACCGTGTTTTTACGAAACATGGGCCACTGTCTACGGTATTCGTGAAGGGTGCGGAGAGATCGGCAGTAAGTGAGAACAGGATATCTTACCATGGAGAAGATACCGCAGGCAAGAGACATTCAATTTGACCCCCCCCCCCATCCATTTCTGCCGATTTATGAGCACCCTTCACGAATATTGTTGGCACCTGGCACATAGGCAATTGCCTATATTTTTCTGTCAAAATACTGTTTTAGAAAGGGAGGACAGAATATTTTAGGAAGGAGAAGATATCGTAGGCAAACGGCATTCAATTATACCCCCCCCCCCTGAATGGCGACAATTTAATGAATCACTGGTGGGGGAAGGGGTCAAATCGAATGCCTTTTGCCTTCTCCATGGTAAGATATCCTGTTCTCACTTGCTGCCGATCTCTCCGCACCCTTCACGAATACCGTAGACAATGGCCCATGTTTCGTAAAAACACGGTTTTTGTGCATTCTCGTGACGTTTTTGTGAGAAACGTCAGTGGTAACATGAAATGTGAACATGCCAAAAAGAAGCTTAGAAGACGGGGAAGTTTTTGTGGTACACCGAAAATCTGTTGAGAAAGCTGTTTGGGTACAGCGACTTTTCGTAAAACGGACAAATTTTAGAGGACACGTAAATTTATGGAAAAAATGCCAGATTTCTGGGTGTTGACGATTATTTCAAGCAATAAAATGGCCTCTATCCTAAAGGAAATGTTCCGTAGTTTCTGAAAATGGCATCACTTTTTGGATTTGGTGCGTTGTAAGCCGAGAAATTACTGATTTTTTGAAGCAAGCATTGGTTACTTTTTTAAACACAAAAAAAATCATAACTCCGGATCGAATCGACGTAGGACACTTCCGAAGGTACCATTTTACTCCACTTTTAACGTAGTTTTACCCAAAAAGTTTTGTCACACTTATACGGATCCACAATAAAACAAGTTGTCAGTTTAGATACATTTTATTTATACACAATGGTTTTTTTCCTAGGACTATCTTCAAAATGTACATTATATGTGCCGTCGTGCTCCCCGTCGTAGATAAGGTAGAGAGGAGGTCCGCCGATGCTGTACTTTGAGGCCAAATCGTGATTCATTGAATCGGTGAATCTTTGGGGTAGATAAACGTTAATCACCTTTCCTTCCGACATGTCAGACACTGAAGCGATACATACAGAGCCAAACGTCCCCGTCAATTACTAAAGAATAGAAAAACATAATTGGCAAACGTACCTCAATTATTTCGCCAACGTATAGGCAATCGGTGTGCACCGAAGCCTCCATGGCACCTCCATTCTGCCCTTCAGTTTGTGTTGCCCGGTCGATCGCGCTGGTGCCTGTACGAACGTCAATAGCTATCTTAATCTCGATCATGTTCTACTATGCTTCACGTTTCTTTTCATTGTCTCCCCAAGCTTATGCTGCACCTTTTATTTCAATTACTAAAGAATAGAAAAACATAATTGGTAAACGTACCTCGATCACTCCCTCGACAAGTAGGCGATCGGTTTGCACCGCCGCCTCTGCCGTCTCCACCGTCTGAGTGGCCCGATCCTATTTTCAGAGTAATGTGCATTAGTTTCAACATGTAAAGTTTTCCTACGCTATAACTCACATTCGCGATGGTACCATTGATGAAGATTCTAACATTAATCTCGGACATGATCTACTCGTACTAGCTTCTCCGTTCCGCGATTGTTCTCATTTATACTTGTTCTATTTATAACTCACCACTTATCAAATTGATGACTTCCTGCTCTCGCAGGAATTATTATTGTAAAAGCCTCTTCGCCATCGCTTACTGGTGTTATTTTTGAAGTTAAAAATGAGTCAAATCGTCCGACCTTTTCCTCAATACGGTCTATTTTATATATTCCCTTCTCCAAATCATGCAGTTTTTTGAAGGCGGTCGCCTTATTCAGCTTCTTTATCACTGATGAAGTAGTCTCCATCTGTGAATAAGAAAATTTACAAACAATAACACATCTTTTTTTTTGTACATTAATACCTTCATTCTCTATTCCACTATCCCTTGGAAGGAAATAACTCCTCAGAATTCCCAAACACTCCGAACATGAGCGAGCAGAACTCAGGTAGTATAATTGTTCATTACAATTCACGCATGTTAAATCACTATAAATGAACTCCAAGACAGACCAACGTTCTGTTGTAATTTGAGCGTGACAAGAAATTATTGAATACCTAAGTTCTGCTATGGAAAATCTATCGAATGCACATTCTTCGCAATAATACACATCGTTGACGTGAAAAAGCCGAATTATGAGACATTTAAAAATACTCATTTTTGCTTACCTACTTTTTTTCTCACATGACCGTGAGCCAAGGTTGTCACTTTGTCCTTCAAGATGAATCGTTTGTCATCGAATGGAGACAGAGACTGTTTATTCACCGCTACAGAGAAGAGTTCGTGTTTGAATTGGATTGAATTGAATGTTGAATACAGAACCCCCTTGTTTTGAAAAAGTATTGTAACGAAGTACGCACAAGTGCAGGGGCAACTTCATCCTTTTCCTAGTTTACAAAAACCATTTAAGTCCTTATCCTTAATTATTATTCCTTCTAAAAATTATCCCTGTTTAAATTTATGAAAGAATTCTTTAGCACCCGAAACTAAACCAGATAAATAATGAGTTGAAGACTCGTACAAATTTGAAGTGTAACCGCGCAAGGCTTGCACTGTTGGTATTAATGAGAAAGCTAGGTCATTAGCCTGAAGGGCAATCTGACCTTTACTGTAGGTTACATTTACGTTTGAAGAGGTGGTACCAAGGCAATAAACTTTAACATTATATACAAGTTTATCGGGACTGATCATAACGATAGGACTCTGAAGGAGTTCGCACGGTGAAAAATGTATTATGACTTTACAATAATTAAAGCTTGAAATTTTAAAAGTGACAATTGAGTACTTGTGGTAGTCTTCCACACCAGCTTTCACGCTGTCTACAACGGCAGTCACAGACTCACAAAGTTCTGTGCTTTTGATGCTCAGTTCCCTGTCGGTGGTAATGACAGCTCTGACTGAACCGACTTTTGACCTGTAACCAATACTGGTTTCGCCGACTGTGGAATAGTCTCCGCATTCGGTGGTGGCGTGAGCTAGAACAGCATGTGTAGTTTCACTGTGCGTTTTCGTGATGTAGGGATGTGTGATTGAAACTTCTTCTTGGTAACAGTCGCGAGGTGTGGAATTTAGTTGACAGCGTTTGGTTTGGCAACCACAAGTACTTCTAAATGACGTATGATCGAATATGCAATAAACATGGTGACTACTAGTGATGATGAAACTATGGGGTTCTGTGACTCTACGAACACTGACCAACTCTATTGTTGTGTGGTCGCCTATGGTTCCGACATCAGTTACTGTGTGAAAGTTGTTATTTATGTACAATTTGGCTGTTACAATCCTTGAGGAGGCTTCGGGGAAATTGACTCGGACCAATTATTTCTCTGTGATAAAATTTTTGTAACAGAAATCAACTCTGACGTTGATCCCAGATTTGACTAAACAACCGTCTCCATTAAAGTTGGGGCAATTAAAAACTTTGTAACCTCTGATGGAGGTGCAGGCGTGGTAACATGGTGTTTCTGAATTGGGCACACTGTTATAACGTCCGCCAACGCAGCCGTATTGGTAAGACGTGCAATTTAGAAGGTCGTGTTCAGAAAAGAAAGTTTCGGGGCTGTACGTTACATATTCCCAGACATCGTCAACAATGATGTGCGTGGTACCGATTGTGAGGCAATCAGTAGGGGAAATTTGTCGGTCCATGACCCAGTGCGAATTATTTTCTTTGATTGAGCCTAATCCATAATGCTGCAAACTACACTCACCGGCTTTAACTTCTAATTTCTAATTTGCTAGAATGGCGAACATAGCAGTCAATCCTATGCCGTAACGAGGAGAATACAAGCCGGCTACTAGGCAAATTAAAATTTTTGAAATTAAATTGACGTCTACTTTTAGGTGGAGGTTCTTAATTTGATTGATGATTTCGTGAGCTCTATCAGTTAATGAGGTTCTGTGTGCCGTGCAAAAATGTTTTCCAACTACAAACCCTTCACCTATGGAGGGCGACTGTGTGCCGTACAGGCAAGTATGTATATTGATAAGAATGTTTTAAATCAAAAATGAAACCCTCGAACGACATTTGCCACTGAGCAAACAAAGTAAAGATGTACTTGTCGGTTTAGTCGTGTTTGAAGCGAATTTATTGATGTACAAAGTGACACATTTAGGATGCAAATTTGAATTTTCAAGATGATGTAAATGTTCAGTGACGCTGAGGCAATTTAGGCTGGTGTTGTAAGCGGTTACAAATTCCACAACTCAGGGTCTGTTAATAAAGGACTTATTGAAATTTGGTAAGCAGCATTGGACGCCGTTATTGTCAAATAAGGGATATTCGGGTTCCATAACATAACCTTCAGCAAACCGTTTATGTCTTGAGTGTGACTCTACGACCTTGTCGCCTGCGTAAGCATTATTAATTTCATCAACAAAGGTTAATACATGTCTGAAAGACAAAAGCAGGTTCTCCACTGTTTGGTCATCACTCGTTTCGGTTTCCCTTAAAACTCTTTTTAAATTATCTATGGCTTCTGCCTAAAGTTTATTGGTTGCAGTTAATTCTGATTTAATTCGGGCTAGGTTTTTAACAGTTCTTTACGTGTCTCTGAATTTCTTTGATTTTTTGATTCCAGGTGTACATTAGGCCTGTGTTTTCTTCAATTTCGATCAAAATTTCCTTAATGACTGATTTCAGGCTTGGTTCAACATTAGCCTCCTGCATTTTAATTTTGATGGGTGGAACTGCAGCATGTCAAAGTTATAGAACTTTGTTGGTGCTCCGTCCAAGATGGCCCTTTTAAAACAGTCCACTCCGTCGTACGGAGTAGAATCACAGGCTTGACGCTTTGCGATTGAGTGAGGAAGCGGAATATGACAGCCGGCCTTCAGCGGATTGTGCTTGTTGATGTTTAGCAATAACCCGTCTATTTTTAATAAACTATAACCGCTGCCATGCCCCTCGTACGTAAGCATTGCACCAATCATATTTTGAACTGCCTCAGTGAGTAGGGACCCGTGGGGTGTGCTAGGGACCCAGGATAACGAGACAACGACACGCCCCCGGCCACGCCCACCGCCCCCCGGCCACCACCGGCCCACAAATCGTCCATTTTGTACCCGCCTCCATCCCCTCCGGCCACCAAGTTGGCCACTTTGTACCCGCCCCCATCCCCGAATCGGCCATCCGGTCCCCGGCCATACCCGCCCCCGGCCGTACCCGCCCCCACGAATCGTTTCGCCCCAATCGGAGTTCCCCTCCAGTTGCCTGTTCCCGCCCCACGACAGCCTCACTGTTGCCCGTTCCCGCCCCCCGGGCCGCCCCTGGGTTCGAACCACCGCGCTTCAGGATAGTCCAACACCACCGCAGTGAGTTGTAATGAGAGTGGGAACCGTCCACTCATGTAACCCCACCCATTCTACAACCTCCACAGTCCCAATCAATGCTTAGGGTAAAAAATAGTAGGAACACAATAATTTATTCGTGTACAGTGGGTACATTGACAAATTTGACTTTAAATGAGCCATTATCATCTCCTTCGTAAATTAGAAACAGCGAAGGAACGTTAATATTATAATTAGCAGCCAGTGCAGGAGTCATCGAGTCGACCAATCGTTGAGGCAAGTAGACGTTGATGATAGGCGATAATTGATGTTGATCGTCGAGAGTTTTGTCGACAACCGCTTCGAGCGATACAATGACGACTGGTCCGAATTTCCCAGACGTTCGATATGTGAAACGACGCACCAAGTACGGGTGGTTGGGAACGAGCCTTTTCAGTGATAGAACGTGGGTGAGGTCTGCAGAACCGGCCGTGTTCAAGATGTCGACGAAGGCGGCGTTAGACATGGTTTTGTTTGAATGTTTTCCTGCAGACACAAAACAATCAAAGACGAGCAAGGTAAAAATACTGGCAACGTACCTCAGATCGCGATGGAGATGTGCGTGAGAATGATCTGAGATTGTGCCGGCGCCCTTTATACTGCTCGTTCCCCCACCGCCATCACCCGTCGAAGTCGCATCCCGCCACGAATGCGACCGCCACCACCGTCCGCATCACACGATGTCATTGCCGTCGTCGTCGATATCCATTTGATCCGCCAGGGTCGCAACACGATGGTGTCCGTGCGCCAAGGTAGTTATTTTGTCGCTCAAAATATACCGTTTGTCATCCAGGGGGGAGAGGGACTTTTTATTTACACGCACGGAGAACAGTTCATGTCGGAACGATCGGATCGAGTTGAACTGCGTGTAAATAATGTCGCGGCCGTCAAGAACCAGACGTTTGTAGTCCTCGAAGGTCAGGACGTTCTTGACGGCGCTCTTTTTGGTCCCTTTCGCCTTCCTCACTTCACCTCCCCCCTCGACCGTGAACGCGTACATTTTGGCGCGGAGAGCGACAAACTCGAGGAGATCTTTTCCGGCGAGCTCATCCTTGAATTTTCCTAGGACCTTCTTGTTTTCATTGCTGTGGCAAGGATGAGTGGCGGGCAAGTCGGAAAAATCAAACTCGTGGCGCAGGTGGGCAAAAACATCCGTTCTCCAGTCCTCGCCGTTCGTCAGGATGCTGTAGACGAACGAGTCCGTGTCGGTGTAGATGAGACGAAGCCTCTCCGGACCGTAGCGAGGAACCATGACGTCGTAGTGGAAGCGAGTCACATGCAGTTTCGCCAACTCTAAAATTGCAAATCCAACAAAGATCGGCTTGTCCAGCAGCAGAGACTCCTTGGCCATGTGGAAGGCGGCAACGTGAGGGCCTAGAAGCGTGCGCCGAACAAACGATGGTTTGGCGATGAGCGTGTCCGCAAACTCGCGATGCGTTGCCAGTTTGATGTTTCTTCGAGTGCGGACATTCTCAATCGTCTTGCCGAAACTCGCGTTGTTGAGCAATTTCCACAGGTCCTTCATGAACTGCGTGACGGCCAGCTTGCGTTTCTCGGTGTTGAACGAGAAGAACGGAGCCAGCCATGCGCTTTGGTCGAAGCGAATCACGCGGTGGACCTTACGAAGGACCAGACCGTGGGAGATGGCGAACTGGAGCGTCCTGTAGTGGAGAACGTAGTTTTTCTTCGGTGACAGAGTGCCCACCAATTTCACATATTTTGACCCTGGCGGCGTCATCTTCTCTGGCAGGAGTGGATACTCGTTGAAGAAATCGTGCAGATGGTCGGGAACGTCGACGTCTACCTCCGCAAAGTACCCAACGGGGCTGTTGTCGGCGACCGTCAGGAGGTCCACAGTCGATGGATCGTCGACAAAGGCAAGTCCCCCGGTGGGTAGCGATATCGAGGAAGCAAAACCATATAAATTGTTTGCGTCTATGTACAGGAGGCGCCACGAATCATCCGATTTTGCATGACGGGTGATTGCCTGCACATAGCCCCCTCGGATGCCACTCTCGACCATCTGGAAAACATCGTATTCGGTGATTAAATTGAGTTCCACTCCTGTCAGGCGGAGTGCTCCGTCCCACGAAAGACCTGGCAGCGAGAAGTAGTGAGCAGGATCAAGCCCATACTCAGAAGTGAGAAATCCGGTCCGGAAATTCTCAAATACCTCGCGCAAAAGAATGGTGTCCATGCGGAGGTAAAGGTCCGAGTACTCGCCCAGAGTTTGGATGTTGAAGGCTGACCAGACCTTCTGGGCGTGGGCATAATCCTCGTCGCTGACGTGTGCGTCATGAAGCCGGCTGTAGAATTCGTCTTTCGTGGGTAGACTCGTTCGGTCGTAGCTTTCCCAGCTGGAAACGACATCATACGGAAACACCTGCTTCCTGAGCAAGAGGTCAAGTTGCTCGCCCTGGTAGAGTTTGGGCAGGACAGCAAACTGTTCCCGGCTCATGTTCTTGACGAGCGTGTCCAGGCTGGAGGGCAGAAAGCGGATCGAGTCTATGAAGCGAAGCCATATCGAGGGGACCGAAGGATCTCTGTCATCATGCACGTCCAGTCCAAACGAGATGAAGTTCTCCTCCGTGTGTGGGATGGCGGTCACACGGCCCTCGGCCAAGGCAAGATCCCTCACGATGAATTTAAAATCATAGTGCGAGCCTCCGTGGAAGACAACCGGGATGAAGTTTGGCTGTCTTGCCATCAGGTTGCACTTGCTGTGGGCAGCACCCCGGTACGTTCCCTGGATGTGATCGTGGTCAAAAACTCGATCATCACCCAGGGGATGGCGGCACAGGTGGCAGATGGTGGCTGCCGCAAAAGCTTCCATGTCCTCCTTGGTCCGGGGCGGGTTGACATTGCCCCGGTAGACGGTGCGAATCTTGTCGGCGATGAGTTGAAGCACAACAATGAGCTCGGCAGATGCGTAGTGACCTCTGTAGACGTAGGGCTCGTTGAAGGCAGGTTCAAGAGGATGCTCACCCTCGACCATCACGCAAAAGGAAGACATGGTATGCTTCTGGTACCGGGAAGTGAACGATGCTGAAGATGGTGGCTCGCACGATGCGCTGGAACGCCTTTTTCGTGAAAATGCCGACTTTATGCGGCCCAAGTACTTTCAAACGGACGCGGGAAAGGAATTTTTCAACAGACACGTTGCTCGTGTTCTGGACAAATATGGCGCGGCTCACTACTGCACCTACAGCCCCCTGCATGCAAGCATCGTAGAGCGCTGGAATCGCACCCTCAAGACCTGGATGTGGAAAATGTTCAGCATAAATGGAAATTATAAATGGGTTGAACATCTGCCGTCTCTAATTCGACGCTACAACGAACGCGTTCATCGAAGTATTGGAATGCGACCGGCTGAGGTTACCAAGGACGACGAGTCCTTTATTATTCAACGACTCGCAGAGGCAGGAAAACCGGTCGGTTGGCGCCGCCCAAGGCTACGTGTCGGTGACCGTGTGCGAATTAGCAAGTTTAAACACGTTTTTGCCAAAGGCTACCTCCCTAATTGGACAAATGAACAGTTCACGGTCAGTGAAGTTTTTAATCGCGAAGTTCCCATGTATTCACTGGTTGATTTGAATAATCGACCCGTCCTTGGAAAATTTTACGAGCAGGAATTGCAAAAAACCCGCCTACCCGACGTCTACCTAGTGGAAAAGGTCATTCGGCGCAGGGGTGACAGGGTTTTTGTAAAGTGGCTTGGTTTCGATTCCAGTCACAATTCTTGGATAGCGCTCAAGTCGCTGTCTGATTGAGGTTCGGCAGTCTTCAACCGTTCGTCATGGGACAACGACATCCAACAATCGCTCATCGTTGCTGCACGTGGGAATGCGTATCGCACGGCGTCAGACTACAATCATTTTGGATGTGGCCACTTACGTTTATCCCCTCATATCGGATAGCCAAAGCCGGGTTTTTCTACACCGGCATGGCGGACATTGTGGAGTGCCCCTTCTGTGGTCTATGTCTGTAGCAATGGATTCCCGGGGATGATCCCCTTGGGGAGCATAAAAGGTGGTCTCCTCGCTGCCCCTATGTAGCCGGAGCGCTTGAACACAGCAACGCGCATGCGCCCCCGCCGCCGCCACCGCCGCCTTCAGATGAGCCTCATGACGAAGTCGGTTAGTTCGTCTGTCTACGCAAACATGGCTGGATCAGTTTTACCCTTCCATCTGAATTACCGAGGAACGAAAACTGCAGATTTACGACAAGACTGTCTCTTGCTAAGCACTGCCCGACGCGCTTCAATTTTTTACGTTCCACGCACCGACTGTGAATTTTTTCTACAACACCGCTACGACTTTATCAATTTTTTCTATCGCCGATCAGTTACTGAGGGACTTGTCATCAGAGGTACTACAACATTTGCTCGACTTGAGCGAACTGCGAGACAGAAAGTGATCGGCTTCTACTACGTACTCGCTGGGGATATTGAGCCCACCGTCGGATTTCGTCTAACCGGACCTGAAATGTTGACTCTTCTACACTTCCTAGCACTAATAAATTGGCCAGCTGTTATATCTATAGATGATGCACTTATGTCTATTTTACGTGAATTAGATTGTACTAATGATGAGTCTTAATAAACTATGTTTCTCACTAACCGTATTTTTTACACCATTCGGCATATTTAAGAGCGTGGTCCCAGGCCCAGTAGTGGGTATCATCGTTAGGTGGGCTGGTGCAGAGCTGGTAAGAATAAGAAGGACCTGGAACCTGTATTGTTGGACATCCCAGGTCGTTCAAATTGGTGATGTCTCGGAGGGGTAGCCCGAGTCGTCTCTGGAGAAACCGGACCTGTTCCTTCCCCTTCACATACAGGCGGTCGAATTGTGCCAGGTTAGTCCGCAGGATTTCGTCAAGAGAGTTGTATGGAACGAGACCCCCGTCCCACTCCTGGCCGTGATGTTTGGACTTGAGGTACTCGTTCTGTTCTATATCGACCTGGATGGAGGTTCAAACAGCCAGTGGCTCGATGCTCGACTCTCCAGGTCAACTATTGCCAGCTCTTTGACTATGAAACCACCTCCCGGCGTTCCCCGGCAACGTCCGCAAACGCATAGAGCGAGTCCAACGGATGCATTAATTTCGACGACAGCGGAGCTTGATGGATTCATGGTAGTCGGTCTGAGAATAGGCCTTTGAAGCTATTATTTATATGACACCCCTCTAAAATGGAAATCTCCGCAGAGCGTACTCACTCGTTATTGAGAATCAAAATGACGGTCAAACTTGTCAACTTGTACTTTTTTACTGGGTGATTTTCAGTGGGCGACTTGGGGTTTTTATACTAAACTTAGGCCCTCGACAACACCGGAGTGGTGGCTCTGGTGAAGGACGATCCTGTATGAGGTAAAAACACCGGAGTGGTGGCTCTGGTGAAGGATGTTCCTGTATGAGGTTAATGAGGACTTGACTTTTCTTTGTTCGAAAGAGAAATATTGGCATCCTGTTCTGTCGTGAAACATTAGGGGGGTGTGTGTTGGTCTGGGTATAAATAGGGTGCTCTTGCTTCACATGTTCACACAAACACAACCCTCAACTGCGTCAACACTCCCGTCAACAGCAAGTAATAGTTACACTCGTTCGTTTTTTATCTTTTGTTTATTACTTTACTCTTTTCAGTGGCTTCATTTCTAAAAAAATTGCAAGATTCGGCGGCACTCCCCCCAGTCTGTCCTTTAGATTCTCTCGAGGTGGGGGTGCCTCACCCCATATTGACTTTTGAACGGAGAACCCATCCGCAATACGGCACGTCGCTGGTAGCGACGATACAGCGACATGAAGTGCCGTGCATCGTATACTTGCCCAGGCGAATGTCCGGGGCACTCACCGACGATGAAATAAAGGAATACAACACAGCGCCTTCCCTTTCCCTTATTTACAGGGGAAAGGATAAAAAATTCAACTTAATCGAGTTAGTTGCGAGGTGATTTTTTTTTTCTTTTATTGTAAATAGTTTGTTGGTATAGGGTGGATTATAGTGACCAATATGTTCTTTAAATATATATTGTTTGGTGTAGGAGGGATTATTATGATTATTTTTCGTTGTAGTAGTATTAGTTTTGGTCTATGCTAGAATCAATTTCTTACCTGTAGCATCTTGTATCTCATTACGAATCTTGGTCAGTTTTCCCTCTGTTATGTTGCCTCGTTTTCCAATACTAACATACGCCACGGTGTAAATAGACGCATGTAGGGCTAATCCTCTTTCTGAAGGAACACGGACATACAAAGTCACGATCGTGTACAGATAATCTACCAGTACTTCATTAGCAGGACGTTCAGCAGTAATGATGAGATTTCTCTTGGTTAAATAGCTCGCATGGTGAGCAACAAGCAAAGTGTAGACTTCTTCCCATGGTTGTCCCTCGTGAGCAATTGCACCCTCAGCACTTGAGTAATGCTGATCTATTCCATACTCGTGAAAATAGAAAATTATGGATTCACAGAAGATCCTCCTGGCATCATTTGCGTTCAAGAATCTATCGTCAGGTAGATTGGGTGCAATTGCCTCCAGAGTTGTTACGACGAGAGAGTCGGCGGTATCTCTCCACCCTTCAAGGGAGCATCTTCCATATGCATAAACCCCCAGAACACGAAACAACTCAATTGTCCCTGCATTGAAACATTCGACACCGATGTTCCGTCGAATCATTCGTCCTCCAAGGGCAGATGAAGGGAAAGCAAACCCTCTCTGAGCAACTGTGTCCCATTCACTTGGGTTAAATCTGTTTCCTGGAGCTGGATTGTTGGGTCTACGTCCACGGCCTATATGAATCGGTTCTGCTACACCCATCTCGTCTTGCTGTCTTCGATTAAGCATTTGGGCAATCAATGCTTGCAACTCAGGGGCAGCTAGATTAAATGCATTAGGTTGAGCTTGTAATAATTAATTTTATGCCTTTCTATTATTTATGAATGTTTATGAAAGGTTTCGGGTTACCTTCGGGGCACCTCACCCATCCGATTAACCCGTGACTCAAGAGCTTCGTACTTCTCTGAACAGTCTTCCACCAGACCACGTATGACGCCCAAATCATTTTTTATCCGATCCGAATTACTAACGTGATCCGCCACCATACCCTTTACCTCCCCCAGCGCGTCATTTATCTTTTGTAAATGAGCATCCAGCAGCACCTGAAGAGATTGCTCCGTGAGAGGCTCAGTCGAAACCGCCCCCTGTTGCACAATACTCGATATTGCCGACACCCCAGAACTCCCAGGTGACGACTCGGGCGTTCGCCCGACCTGCGACTGGGAGGATAAACGGATACTCGCGTCAAACTGTTCAATTTGTCCCGTGAGGAAGTCGGGCACCGCTGACCCCTCGACATGCACTTCTTCGCCATCAGCCGTGTGTCCACCCCTACCTGGTACTACCCTTCCGTTTCTCAAATGCATACCCGCCAAAACGGGAGCATCCGCTGGTGGACGAGCACCACCGGAAACCACGGAACAAAGGGGAGACGTCGTCACTGGCTTATCAGGCATGGTAATATGAAGATGAAGCAAAAACTGCTCGAAATACGACACCAAAACTAAGAATCACCGCTCTAAACGGGAAAACCACAGCAAACAACGACAAGCCGGGCGACGACAACAGACGCTAAGCAGAACCAAACGGCACAAACCACCCACGGGCGTAAAAACAAGGTATCAAGAGGCAAGTGTCGCCCTACCGACCACAAAATTCACAACGTCTCTTATCCCCAGGCAGCCCCAACAACAGGGATTTTTTTTTTTTTTTTTTTTTTTATTTATTTATTTTTTTTTTTTTTTTTTTTATTTTTTTTTTTTTTTTTAAATGGTACTTCACCCCAGCTGACTTCATACTTTTGCAAGTCATCAGAGAGGCTTCTTTTTGATATTTTCTTGAAGTCATGGCATTTAACACCTGTGATTTTGATCGGCCTCTGATGACGACGTTTCAGCATGTAATAACATTTGTCTGCTTTCTCTACCCTTTCACAATCGGTTTTCATCTCTGTTTCTTTGGTCAAAGGCTTGCCACAGAGTCCTATGCTCTCACATTCCTGGGTTTTCTTCTCTTCACAGTAAAAGTGTGCAACTGGTAGTTGTGTTACGTCATCTATTTGCAGCATTGGCACTATGCTTAAATCACATTTGCCACAGAAATGCTGTTGAAAAGTGGTGTTTAGATGTCGGACATCAGTTTTTCGATAAGGTACATCCATGTTTCCAGTGGCAATCACAGTCTCATTCTTCGACACAGTCAGTGGTCTTATAGTGATATCAGTCAAAGCCATGGCACCAACAGGGCCCCATGTCAGCATGGACATTTTGTACATAGTGCTGGTTACACCCATGATCACTACCATTGCGATCAGCACTAGTCTTGTTATGTTCCAGTAGTAAAACTTTTTTGACTCTTTAACTGTGCCTTTTTCAACCATAGTTACAGTGTATTCTGATACAGGTGTGCGTGTTAATGTTATAACCATTTTAATCAATGTTAACATCAGTAAAACTGTGCTAAAGTAGAAAAACAGGTCGATAATTGAAGACACCAACCACTCGAGTGTGCTGTCACAGCCTTCAGTGTAGCTGCATATATATTCTTTGTTCACTGTAATCATCACTGGCCCTTGAGTTCTGGGAACGAAGTATCTTTCTCCTGAGTAAGCCATTCCGCAGGTGCTTTTGTCCACTTGAGTTACACACACTGAATACTTGCCTTGTATAAGAAGCTCTTCACAGCACTTCTTAGTGCCTCGAATCAATCTGCTGTCCACACAGTCAAACAGTGACATTGCCACAGGCACAGTTCCAACTGTGGTTAGTGTGCTGGATTGACCATACTTGCGGAATCGAGGCTCATTTGACTTGCTCTTTTCTTTCTCTACAGTATCAATTTCCGAAGCTTTAACTTCGACTTTCTTTAGGAACTGCCTCATGCCTGGAGTGGGCCATAGCAACCAAAAAAGGCTTAGGTAGAACATAGTGCTGGCTAGCAGCAGAACTACCATTTCGTAACTACTCAACAGTATGTTAATCATCCCGACAATAACAAGAGCTTCACTATTAAGCTAGAGTTTGAACAGATTTAATCTTCAACTTTGTTTATTTAGTTTTCGAACAGTTTGTATATAACACGAGGGTGTTACTACTACAAAGCCGATGAGATTTCTCTTGGTTAAATAGCTCGCATGGTGAGCAACAAGCAAAGTGTAGACTTCTTCCCATGGTTGTCCCTCGTGAGCAATTGCACCCTCAGCACTTGAGTAATGCTGATCTATTCCATACTCGTGAAAATAGAAAATTATGGATTCACAGAAGATCCTCCTGGCATCATTTGCGTTCAAGAATCTATCGTCAGGTAGATTGGGTGCAATTGCCTCCAGAGTTGTTACGACGAGAGAGTCGGCGGTATCTCTCCACCCTTCAAGGGAGCATCTTCCATATGCATAAACCCCCAGAACACGAAACAACTCAATTGTCCCTGCATTGAAACATTCGACACCGATGTTCCGTCGAATCATTCGTCCTCCAAGGGCAGATGAAGGGAAAGCAAACCCTCTCTGAGCAACTGTGTCCCATTCACTTGGGTTAAATCTGTTTCCTGGAGCTGGATTGTTGGGTCTACGTCCACGGCCTATATGAATCGGTTCTGCTACACCCATCTCGTCTTGCTGTCTTCGATTAAGCATTTGGGCAATCAATGCTTGCAACTCAGGGGCAGCTAGATTAAATGCATTAGGTTGAGCTTGTAATAATTAATTTTATGCCTTTCTATTATTTATGAATGTTTATGAAAGGTTTCGGGTTACTTTACGGGAGGTTCAAGAATTGTTATCTAAGTTATGAGGAGAGGTTATAACATAACAGTTTATTCAACGAATTAATTAATATAATAAAGATAGACAACCTAGAAATTGAATTTAAATGCGTGCACGCCTGAAATATTATATTAAAGTGCGTATTTTTTTAAGCGCTAATATATGGTATGTTCAACCCGAGGTTTTTTTTAAATTAATGAAAATATTCAAGTTTATGAAACGGAAAAGACGCGGAAGGTTTTATGATCGTTCTAAGCGTGATACGAATGGCAAAGTTCTGATAACCCGCGGTCCACAGAAGCCGCAAGAAGAAAGTCCGTTGTGGCGAAATCGGGGGCAACGATAACCGAGCGCCTTAAAATCTAAAATTGTACGACCCACCTCGGTGATTGTGAAGTGTCGTACGTTGAAGATGGTTTACCGATCGTGAAGCAACAGTGTTTGTTCGGTCACCTCAGCGTCCAAGACTGAACGAAAGGGCAGAAGTCCACCGTGTACCAATGCGTCGATTCTTCGCAGGATACGGGACACGCTAAAGGCGTTGGTCGAGTTCTTTAAAAGAAGGCTGTCCGCAAAATATATGCGGTAAGTATCGGTTTTTCTGTGTCTTTGCATAAAATCTTTTCGACAAATTCTTACCGTTGTGAAACGCCTTCTTAAAGGTTAGTATCCTGGCGTGTCTCGTCCGGATGTCGACGAACAGTCGAAGTTTCGATGGTAACGCTATTTATTGGACCTCTGAACTAGAACTGTTTAAAACTTGGCGTTACTAAACTTGCTTACAACCTCGTTGGATGTTGATGGCTTAAAACTTCATACCCGGTGACTTCTTCCAAGACGTTACGGCTTGACGATCGAAATGGAGAATGCTTTCAACTTTGCCACAGGCTGGGTATAGCTCGTTTTTACTCGTCACTGTTGCCAGCCGAATTTGGTGATTATTTTATTTAGACTTTGATGTTTTGCTGATTCTGGCGGTCTCTTTTTTACTATCACTTGTCACAACACTCCGCACTTGTTTACACTAGGTTTTTTTAGCTATTTGCTTATATAATAGTGTGATAGAACATGAAATTTATCTTATTTGTTAATTACAGGGTGTTATATGATCAGGATCGACGAACAATGCACCCTCCAAGCTCCATCCCGAGGACACCGCCCGAGCACCACCGCCATCAGCTCACCAACCACTGCACCCAGCCGCAATCCGCCCACCGTAACGTAGCCTATACCCTTTTAATGGACAATAT
Source organism: Corythucha ciliata (assembly GCA_038030265.1). Lineage (NCBI taxonomy): Eukaryota > Metazoa > Arthropoda > Insecta > Hemiptera > Tingidae > Corythucha > Corythucha ciliata. The sequence goes on along the minus strand of CM075941.1, from coordinate 23,801,212 downwards.
ATATTACAAGCTGGAGGCTGAGGGTTCACGGCTAATAATCGGAATAATCGGAGTCCGGTGACTCAGAGTTGCTCGTTGAGCCAATCGAGATAATGCTATTCTGTAAATTTATTGTTTTTAATAAATAAGTCTATCGTGTATAAGTTGCATATACTTTACATTTTCATCCTCTTCGGTTTCCTCCTCCTCTTCCACTGATGCCAGGATACGCTACGATATAACCAATGTCAAATATTACTCGAGACCGTATACTCTTTGCACAACTTATACTACGGGGGGGGGGGGATTCCATCATCCACGCGCATTTTTTTATTTTTTAGTTAGTTTTCAGGAACTTCAAACTTGGCATGTATGAATTGATTCAGGAACTTGGCATGTATGAATTGACCTAAAGCTTCAGACAATCGCGTATTGCCTGTTGGGCTATTTTTTCCGAACGGTTCCCTATTTATGCTCTTTTTCTGAGTAAGTAATCCGTATTTAGGACCCTTCGGATATGATTTATTTAGTTTCAAACGTTTATGGATGCGATTGCTCTCGTTTATATGCCTACTTAAGAGGATACAGTATTCTTAAATTTAAACTGGGTATGAGGGAACTTGTGTGCACTTATTAACTGGTGGAATATTTTTTACGAATGGTTCCCTATTTCTGCTCTTTTTCAATGTCCTTAAAACTATAAACAGAAAGTAAAATAAAGCTTTATTTAAACGTACCTCAATTACTTCGAATAGGTTATCGGTTTGTGCCGATGTTTCCGTTGCCTGAATTTGCTCAGTCTGAGTTGCCCGGTCCTATTCCGTGTAATGTACATTAGTTTCAAAATCCTTTTCTTAAATTTAAACTGGGTGTAAGGGAAAATGTGTACTTATTATCTGGTGAATTATTTTTTACGAACGGTTCTCTATGCTCTATTTCGATGTCCTTAAAACTAGGACCAGAAAAGAAAAAGGAATTTTTATTCAAACGTACCTCCATCCTTTTCTTGAATTTAAACTGGGTGTAAGGGGGAAATGTGTACTTATTATCTGGTGAATTATTTTTTACGAACGGTTCCCTATTTATGCTCTATTTCGATGCCCTTAAAACTAGGACCAGAAAAGAAAAAGAAAAATTTTATTCAAACGTACCTCCGTTACTTCTCCGACGTCTAGATAATCGGTTTGTACCGATGCCTCCGTTGCCTGAAATCGCTCCGTCTGAGTAGCCCGGTCCTATTCCGCGTAATGTACATTATTTTTAACATCCATAGTTTGCCTATGCTATAACTCACGATAGTGCTGGGGCCGCGAACGTCAATGGATACCTTAATCTGGATCATATTCTACTATGCTTCACCGTTCTGTGGTTGCTTGTATTTATACGAAACTTTGAAGATGTAGGGCCCTAGCGTAACATTAAATTGTCTGTAGTAAAGTACATGAGGTAGGGACTTGTTCGTATTGCTTACGAAAGTTCATTAGAATAAATTTCATATACATTAGAATATCTTTCATATATCCGTCTAGACACTCTTCCTTTCAACTTGACTTTCACCGTGAAGATTTTTGGAAACGATTATTTTCCCACGGTCATTGCATTTTTTAATTGTCGAAAATATTGCTGCGTCAAGGATATTTTTTATCATGCATGCAACACAAGGATGTTCATTAGAATAACTTTCATTTTCCACAATCCACACATACCCCCTTCCGCCCGTTAATTTATGAACGAATGTACACGCAGTGTAGTATGCTACGATTAACTTCTACTATTGTTTCTTCTTTACTACCCCCCCCCCCTCCTCATTTTACGCAGTGATGAGATGTTGCCGTAGCACTGGTTTATTTTTTGTGTTTTAATCTGTTTTCAATAGTAACTAGAAAACTCATTGGTAGCCCGGTTTTGTAGTTATCTAATAAAAAAAAAAATTGGGCCTTTAGGCAATGTGTGATTTGTTTACTTTGATCTCTCGAGTCTCTCACAGATCGCCCCTTGGTCTATTGGATAGCGCGTCTGACTCGTGTAACTTGACGATATGGCTCAAGCCCCAAGCGGCGGCTGAGATTTTTTTATTTTTTCTTTTCTCTTTCCTCAGCTTGTATAGGTTTATGTGACTACCATGGAGGCGGGAACTGACATAGTTGGCCAGGGGCGGGCGAGGTGGGGTTTGTTTATTATTATTTTTTCCTCAGCTTGTATAGGTCTATGTGACTACCTCGGAGGTGGGAACTGACATAGTTGGCCAGGGGCGGGCGAGGTGGGAGGCAGCTGGCCGTGGGGCGGCCAGGGGGCGGGAACGGACCAGGTACAGCCGGGGGTGGGTACTAAATGGTGATAATGGCACATTTAAGGTCAAATTTGTCAATGTTCCCGAGGATGTTTGAACCCTGGCGGTGGGTAAATTTGATTCCGCGAATGGTGGAGGGGCACGAGGTGTTGTCGAGGGGCAGGAACAGGCGACAGGAGGCCAATTGGGGCGATTCGGGGGGCGGGTATGGCCGGGGGCGGGTACAAAATGGACGATTCGGGGGCGGGTACAAAGTGGCCGATTTGGGGATGGGGGCGGCCAACTTGGTGGCCGGAGGGGGGCGGGTATGGACGATTCCAGGGCCGGGGGGCGGTGGGCTTGGCAGGGGGCGTGTCGTTGTCTCGTTATCTCGTTATCCTGGGTCCCTAGCACACCCCACGGGTCCCTACTTCAGTGATTAGGTTTTCTACGTCGGTGTCCATGTAAACGGCAACACTGGGACTGTAGAACGCACGATCAACCTCGGCCTGCGGTTGGTCAGGTGTAGGCTTCGCATACGTCATTTCAAGCACAAAGTTGACGAATAATCCCGTCCATTTCAAAAGGTACTCTTCAATCTTTCGCTTCAACTTGGGGCGGACATGTTCAAAAAATTCGTCGGTCTGGGATGTGTTGTACGTATTGGGTGCATAAAACGACACCAATCTCCCCTCGAATGCAGATTCCACTTGAATTAATCCGTCGTTAGTAGCGCCTGAAGTGTTCACACGCATTTCCTTTCGTCGCAGAGCACGTTTGTCAACGAGCGGGTCAGCACCACACTGCTTTAGCTTTAGATGACGTCTTTTGTTTCCCAATGTACTAAAATTCCGTCCGCAGCGTGAACAGTTGAGTGAACAAGTCTGCCACAGCACATCTTTCCCTCGAAGCCACCGTGGTCATCATTTCGCCATGAGCCATCCACTGGAACACTTGGCAGAAGGATTTAGGGCACTGCCCTCTGGCATCCCATGTCAGGTTACTCTATCCCTCTACTCCAATTGTACCATTAGCAATAGCACTATATGTCCTCTTGTGATTGACACATATCGAAATTGTACTACGGCAACCTTACCCCCTCCATCTTTTGCGCTAATACTCTCCATAGTAATTTTATGCACCATAGTTGGAGGATGGGGGCTATATATGACATGGAAGTATCGAAAGGAAACTCATTATGTTGTTGAAAGGCCAAGGACTCATAGACGCTATTGTCAACCGACTCCCAGTTCAACTGCATTTACTAGGAGGATACCAGTGGTGCGGCCCAGGCACTAAAGTTGAAGAACGGTTAGCTAAAGGACAAATTGGTATTAACCCACTCGACCGAGCGTGCCGCCAACACGATTTATTTTACAATCGAGAGAAAGATCCTGCAAAGAGAACAATAGCCGATCGGGAACTGGCTCAGGCCGCCAAACAAAGAACTAAAGCCAAGGACGCTTCGTGGAAAGAAAAAGCTGCAGCTTGGACCGTTTACGGAGCAATGAAGCTGAAAAGTGGAGGTGGAAAAGTGAAACGGAGGGGGAGCTCGGCTGCCGTATTTCGACGTGGCCTCCTAGCGGCGAAAAAAATGCTAAAAAACCTCCCAGCATCTACGAGTCTACACCAAAAAATGATAGTGGCGCGCCGTGCGGCAAAAAAGGCACTACCGGCGGGACACAGGAATTTTACGCCGCCTCGTGTAATTCCCCTACCCAACGAACAAACAGGAGGATTTCTCCCACTGCTAATGGCTGCTATACCCGCTCTGTCAGCTCTAGGAAGTCTCGCTGGGGGTGCTGCAAGCATTTTCCGACTGTATAATGAGGCGAAAACTGCCGCATCTAATCGTAATGCCGGCGATAAGTCATCCGTATCGTTGGGACAAGGCTTATTTCTCAAACCCTACCGACAAGGACTGGGACTATTTACCACTGGTGCCGGTAAAAAACGTCGATCAAAAAACTAGTAGCTTGCCTGCCACTTCGGGCTCTCTCCAACGCGGACATTGACCACATTATTTTCAAATTGTGCATTCCTTCGTTCCGTGGAGTTTTCAACGTTGACACTTTGCCTCCCCACCGTCGTAAGGTGGAGTGCGCCATAGTCAATCTTGACAGGGCAAAGGGGCCAGGCACACACTGGGTATCCTATTGGGCGTCTACAACTGTATTCTACTTTGATAGCTTCGGTAACCTTTCCCCACCACCGCAACTAATCACCTACTGGGGTCCCGAACGACGAGTGCTCTACAATCGCGAGCAGGTACAGCCTTTCAACACTGAGATATGCGGGCACCTGTCGATCCTATTTTTAGTATTGATGGCACGTATTCAGGCTCAGTCATGTCTGCGATCATAGCCTTGACAGGTACTTCCTCGACGCTCACGTCGAATTTTTTCCCTCCTTTGCCTCTCAATGGCGACGGTCAATGGGTTATGGGCCTTCTCTCGTTTGAAACATACTACAGCTTGGCGAATGTAAAGCATGGGGTCAACAACACGTTCTACTACTGCAACGAGCCACAATCTGTGCCAACGAAAGCGGAGGAGGCATCTAAACTTTTAAATAGTTTCTTTACTACGCGCTACGACGAAACAACTCAACGTATCACAGTGACAGTATTGGAAAAAGATATTTACAACTTGGACGCTGACTCTGTCATTCTCCACCTGGGGTTCAGTCAAGGGCGTGTCCTTCTGGCAGGAGGATCTTATACGGCCGACGGTCCGGTCATTGATCCCAAAATACCTCTTCGTCTCTACACGGGATCACGGGTAATTGTGGAAGAGGGAGCCTACTAGTTTCATCAATTGGTGAAGGCTATACAGGACAGTTTACCCAATAATATCTCCTTAAAGATGTCTGTAAATCGAAACACCCTAAAGTGCTACTTGAAGTGCTCAAGGCACGTCTACTTTCCTTCCGGGAATAGCCTGGGAAATCTTTTTGGATATGACAAAAATAGCGTTCTTCCATCCGGGACATCTCACAAGGCTCTTCATGTGGTCAATATACTCAAGGCCAACGCAATCGCAATTGAGTGTAGTATTATTGACAGCTCGTTCAGAAACGGACTCGACTCTCACATTATTTACGAGTGCTACCCCGAGGTAGAGCCGGGCTATAAAATCGTCGAGGTACCCAAGAATATCATCTATTTGCCATTGACTGCGCGCAACGACCTGTCTTCCGTTACAGTGCAATTATTAGACGAGTCGGGAGAACTACTTGATTTCCGCGGAGAAGAGATTATCATCAGACTTCATTTGAAAAAAGATGCTGGATTTTAGCAGACGTCGGAGAGGGGCTGGCGTAGGTAAAATGTATGACGACAGAGGAAAAATAATCAGTAGAAGGACGTCATCGACAGAGTTAACATCATCTAAGCGGGCATTCCTTCGTAGCCTCGGATTTAAAATAATCAATCGAAATGGCGACGAGCGTATTGGACGTCAAGGCCCCCACGGTCTTTGATCATAGCATAACTTCATGGGCCTATCACACACACTTGCCATACATAGCGTCAAAATTTGCCAACTCTGACGAAATTCGATGCCCCCTCCTCTCCACATCAGTTCTTCCCCTTGTGTTAGACAGTCTTCTCATCATTGAAGGCAAGGCCAATGATATGGGAACAGATTACACCTTGTCAACGAATGGACTCACATACGCCTTTGACGAGTGCTGGATAGAACTAAATGGAGTCGTCATTGATCGCGTTAAATTACCGGGGTTCACAAGCACCATGAAAGGATACTGCTCATTTTCAAAGGCAAAGCAGCAACATCTGGAGGCGAAACACTTTGATTTCTGTTTTTGTTATCCAATTTGTTATCGACAACACTGTTTTAAAAAGCACTGAACGTTTTATAGTTTTTCGATGTGATTCAAATAGCACGAATAAATCGCAAAACAATCCAGCTGACAAACAGGGGGATAAATTTTTAAAAAGTGTAACGAAGTACACACAAGTGCAAGGGCAACTTCATCCTTTTCCTAGTTTACAAAAACCATTTAAGTCCTTATCCTTAATGATTATTCCTTCTAAAAATTATCCCTATTTAAATCCACCAATACTACAAATTATTCCTCACCCCTCCCCAGCCCCTCTGCACCAGAACGGAAATCACCGAGACGCCGAGAAAGGGCGAATATTGGAGCGTCAGCAAAACTCAGCGTGAGAAAAGCGGGTTTCCCACCAAAAGGTGCGAGTCTTCGCCGTAATCCCGTCAGATCCCTAGGTCCGCGTGGTGTGTCCTCCCCGAGTTTGGTAATAGGCTTTATACTGTGTCAATAAATCAGTTTTAATCTTTTTAATCCTTTTCTTAATTCCCCCCGGTAATAAGCCCATTCCCCAATATCGCCCAAAAAAAAGGCTTGTTACAGTATTTTCGTATAGTCATCAAACGAGGTTTGAGTTTGTATAGTCCGTTTTTTAGTCCCTTTTGCCTTCTTAACTTCATCCCCGCCTTCGATCTCTAATGCGCATACTTTAGCCCTCAAAGCAACAATTTCAAGCAATCGTTTCCCCAACAACTCATCTTTGAATTTCCCCAGTACCTTTTTATCCTCAATACTATGGCAAGGATGTGATATCGGCAAGTCTGAGAAATCAAACCATTCCTGCAGGTGCTCAAAAACTTCTTCCCTCCAATCAGCCCCGTTAGTCCTAATGTTGTAAATAAAACTGTCTGTGTCGGTGTACGCGAGTCTCAGCCTCTCGGGCCCAAAATGCCCCAACATAACGTCATAGTGGAAGCGGTACATGTGGAGCTTTGCAAGTTCTAAAATTGTGAACACCACGAAAATTGGCTTGTCAAGCAGAATACTCTCTTTGGTCATATGGAATACAACAATATCATTGCCAAGAGTAGTACGCCGGACTAATGATGGTTTTGCCAGTAGCTTGTCTGCCCTTTCCACCGATTTCACAAGCTATTGCCAGTTGCTAAGTAGGAATGCAATGTAGTTCTCATACTGAAGCATTTTGTGACGCTATACAAAATAAAGTGTTTTTTTTCTTTAAGTCAAGTAATGTTGCCGTATCTTTATGAGTTCACACGTTTAATTAAGCATTTATTTTTAATGGTTTCCTAGAGGGACTTCATGCCACTCTGTCGGATCCGACTTTAGGGTGTAGGCGTGGCGGAAGGAACAGCGGGGTGGACCTGGAGGCTGTTCGTTGTCTCATTATCAGAGGCCTTCATGACCGCCTGGGCCCCTTCTCCTAAACTTCCAATGAATGTGTGATTTACTGATTCTTTACTTTCAATTCTTGCCATTTCTTTCAATTTCTATATAAATTTTTTTCTATTCATTAGTAGACGTATGGCCCAGAGTTTTAATCTACATACAACAACAACAACAACAATCATCATGGGATGTTAAAAATATATATATAATATTAATAATGATTTTAAAAGGGGGTGATTATCTACTCGTTCCCCAAAACGATTAAATATGGCGATAGCGGCTGAGTTTTGTGCAGATTATCTATAAACTTGAAATCACTGGTGTGAGTTGTATACTATTTTATAAAGATAAAATTGTCACGTTCATCAAGTTCTCCGCGAGATTACTCGCAGAAATCAATACAAAATTAAGTCAAAACGCCTGCGAAGCTGTGGAAAGGGCTGCGCCTTTGTGTCCCAACAGCTAGCCTCTGTCGTGGTTTTAAAAGCCCATAAGCTAGACAGGTGACACATGATACTCGGGTCACTAGCACGGACCTAAAAAGCCTCCAAACCCGTTAGCCCTCCGCTCTATGCTCGCAGTAGCTTAATTAACAACAAACCTTGAATTGAAAATCAAATTGTAAGGTGAGCGAAAACAAACGCTGAACTTGGTGGACGAAATAAACTCAAGAACCAAAGATGATCGAGTAAGTTGGGAAAACTACACAATAACTCAGTCGTTTGCTCCATTGTGTTCATCAAGTGGGAATGCGTATATAAAAACAAATGGCAGGACAACATTTTAATAACTAAGAATAATAACTGTACACACGTAATTGGGATATGTTTGACACCAAATGGAAAGGTTTATTCTCGCGGAGGGCTGTTATCCATCAGGTCAGTTGTTTGGATGCCTCCCCCCCCCCCACTTGATATTACTCTCCCGCTACTCACCGTTTGTTATTTGTCTTCTTTTTTCCTTTTTTGATTTTGATTTTTAAAAAATATTTATGTATATTTTCGGTGCTAGAGATATTTATTTGCCTTTTTAATAATTCTGAACACAAACAATAATCCAATAATTTCCATTGGATAGGCTTCATCTCGCTGGGGCCTGTTATCAATCCGTGTAAGGTTAATTTCATCCCCTCTTTTTGGCATCCGAAGAATTATCGATTATCGGATCGATAAAATTTAAAATAATTAAATAAGAGAAAGGCAATGCGCGAAAAAATTTAATAAACAAATAATAAAATAAAATAATAAATAAATAAAGTAAGAAATGGCAAGAGAGCTAGAAAATAAAGCGCCTTCAAGGTCAATTTCAAAAACCCAGCAAACTGAATTTTTTTTTACAAACAATGCTGCCAACAGATGATCACTACGTTTGTTTCCTCATTTTGAATAATATGCACGAAGGCCCCGCATACTGAGACACCGAACCATCATTTCCAGCTCCCATCGCGTATTTTCTGGCTGTGCGTAAGCATTCACAGCTGCAGTAGGCATCAGTTTGATGTGGGAAAATGTCCTCGCAAATACAATTATCATAATGCCCCTTATATGGAGCCCAGCGATCCGGTAACATTTGACTTGGTTTCCTACTTCTCAGTGAATCTATGAAGCTCAACGAATGCAACCTAGGGGTAGATATTATCCCGCTCTGCAGTAAACTTCAAACTGATCCGCGGAGTCCATCAAGCTCAAGATCCACGGCGAGCTCTATCATCCCGGTGTAACCCGCTTGTACCAATGGGTAAGAAGTAAGAATCTTTCTTATTCTTTGGGCGAAATACGTTGATTTTCTTCAGCTCTCAAGCACTGTGCTGCGATTAGGCCGAGGTTTCATAGAAATCAAGGCACTCTAATAAAAGCAACAGCTCCTTTCGAGCGGCTCAACGTCGATTTTAATAGTCCTTTGCCATCGTTTACCAAAAATCGGTACCTCCACGTCGTCATTAATGAATTCTCCCGTTTTCCTTTCGCTTTTCCGTGCAGCGATACGTCCACTTCGACCGTCATAACTAACCTTCGTTCTCTTATTTAAATTTTCGGGCTCCTTCCTACATTCATACGGACAGAGGATCATCTTTCATGTCAGGTGATTCATCAATTCCAGATAACCATGCCTTGTTTACCACTCTAGCAATGGATTTGTTGGCAATTTGTCTTGTCGTGGTTGATGCACTGCTCGAAAACGAAGCAATTATAGCTTCTTGTGAACAATAGCCGGTAAAACCTACCAATTGGTGGCCTTTCTTGCTGTTGATATCGACTGGTTAAAGGTGAAAGGTTGTAACCCTCGATTCCCAAATTTTATAGGAATGCCAAAATACTGTAAATAAAAATCACAAAGACCACTTTGAAAACGCTTACAAGTACGCCAAAATGCCCACGCCCTTTCTCCAAATCTACCCCTCATGTCAGTGTTCACTACAGTAACATGTTGCAAGGGGGTTATAACATCTTACCGGTCTTTGTTTGACGTATTGTGTGGGTTACACCAACATTAATTGTATTGTATCTTGCTGCCCCTTTTTGACCGGCTTACAACCTTTTAACAGTACCTCCGGGAGAGTGGCAACTACGAAATAGCGCAGAAATCGCACTTTTCAAAAATTTGAGGGTTACAACCTTTTACCTTTAACCAGTCGATATGTTCAAGGTCTTCACTATTGTGCTTTCTCTGATGTGACCAACAGTTGAGAACTCCTCTGTGAATTCCTGTATGTTTGAGTCTGTCATGCTATTTAGGGCCAACGGTGACGTAGCCCAGTTCTTAGTCTGGTTATAAAAACCGTCTACAATCTTATTTTGGTAAAAGATGATCATCATCCACAGAATAAAGATCGTTGATCAATCTTGAGTTCCTTTCACCTTTCAAGCTGTAAAGACTTACAGTTTTGTGTCAAACAACAAGGTTTTTTTTTTTTTTTTTTTTTTTTTTTTTTTTACAACTGACAACGCCCCAACTTAACATCATAGGCGCCAAAGATCTTTGTCAGATCAGCAACTTGTATGGAGGTGAATGCCAGGTCTGATGGATCAGGTAAAGATGTATCAGTATCAACACTCCCTGTAAGAGCTTTGCTTTTCCCAAAGTACTCTAAAATTTCATTCATTTCTTCTGCACTGTCAAACTGCACTGTGCACTGTTTTTTTTTTTTTTTGCTTTAGAGTGAAATTTGCCAGTCTCTTGAATGAAGATCGTGAGTTTTCTGTGATCAGTTGAGGTCCTCCGGTGATTACAGCTGTTATCTGTCCAGAAGATATTTATTTTTAAACTTGCACGCATAGTCCCATAGTTTGTATGTTATCTTTCCATAGACTGTTAGTGCAGTACGTGGCAAAAGCCAATGCTTGTCCTGGCAATATTCGCGATGTTGGCGATAGCCATTAGTAGTGACTGGAGGGGTGTATGAGGGACCCGGGATACCGGCCCCGCCCACCGCCCCCCGGCCCTGGAATCGTCCATTTTGTACCCGCCCCAACCCAACCCATCAGGCCCTCGGCCATTTTGTACCCGCCCCCGAATCGTCCATTTTGTACCCGCCCCAACCATCAGGCCCTCGGCCATTTTGTACCCGCCCCCGAATCGTCCATTTTGTACCCGCCCCCGAATCGTCCATTTTGTACCCGCCCCCGAATCGTCCATTTTGTACCCGCCCCCGAATCGTCCATTTTGTACCCGCCCCCGAATCGTCCATTTTGTACCCGCCCCCGAATCGTCCATTTTGTACCCGCCCCCGAATCGTCCATTTTGTACCCGCCCCCGAATCGTCCATTTTGTACCCGCCCCCGAATCGTCCATTTTGTACCCGCCCCCGAATCGTCCATTTTGTACCCGCCCCCGAATCGTCCATTTTGTACCCGCCCCCGAATCGTCCATTTTGTACCCGCCCCCGAATCGTCCATTTTGTACCCGCCCCCGAATCGTCCATTTTGTACCCGCCCCCGAATCGTCCATTTTGTACCCGCCCCCGAATCGTCCATTTTGTACCCGCCCCCGAATCGTCCATTTTGTACCCGCCCCCGAATCGTCCATTTTGTACCCAACCCCCCCCCCCCCCACTTGATATTACTCTCCCGCTACTCACCGTTTGTTATTTGTCTTCTTTTTTCCTTTTTTGATTTTGATTTTTAAAAAATATTTATGTATATTTTCGGTGCTAGAGATATTTATTTGCCTTTTTAATAATTCTGAACACAAACAATAATCCAATAATTTCCATTGGATAGGCTTCATCTCGCTGGGGCCTGTTATCAATCCGTGTAAGGTTAATTTCATCCCCTCTTTTTGGCATCCGAAGAATTATCGATTATCGGATCGATAAAATTTAAAATAATTAAATAAGAGAAAGGCAATGCGCGAAAAAATTTAATAAACAAATAATAAAATAAAATAATAAATAAATAAAGTAAGAAATGGCAAGAGAGCTAGAAAATAAAGCGCCTTCAAGGTCAATTTCAAAAACCCAGCAAACTGAATTTTTTTTTACAAACAATGCTGCCAACAGATGATCACTACGTTTGTTTCCTCATTTTGAATAATATGCACGAAGGCCCCGCATACTGAGACACCGAACCATCATTTCCAGCTCCCATCGCGTATTTTCTGGCTGTGCGTAAGCATTCACAGCTGCAGTAGGCATCAGTTTGATGTGGGAAAATGTCCTCGCAAATACAATTATCATAATGCCCCTTATATGGAGCCCAGCGATCCGGTAACATTTGACTTGGTTTCCTACTTCTCAGTGAATCTATGAAGCTCAACGAATGCAACCTAGGGGTAGATATTATCCCGCTCTGCAGTAAACTTCAAACTGATCCGCGGAGTCCATCAAGCTCAAGATCCACGGCGAGCTCTATCATCCCGGTGTAACCCGCTTGTACCAATGGGTAAGAAGTAAGAATCTTTCTTATTCTTTGGGCGAAATACGTTGATTTTCTTCAGCTCTCAAGCACTGTGCTGCGATTAGGCCGAGGTTTCATAGAAATCAAGGCACTCTAATAAAAGCAACAGCTCCTTTCGAGCGGCTCAACGTCGATTTTAATAGTCCTTTGCCATCGTTTACCAAAAATCGGTACCTCCACGTCGTCATTAATGAATTCTCCCGTTTTCCTTTCGCTTTTCCGTGCAGCGATACGTCCACTTCGACCGTCATAACTAACCTTCGTTCTCTTATTTAAATTTTCGGGCTCCTTCCTACATTCATACGGACAGAGGATCATCTTTCATGTCAGGTGATTCATCAATTCCAGATAACCATGCCTTGTTTACCACTCTAGCAATGGATTTGTTGGCAATTTGTCTTGTCGTGGTTGATGCACTGCTCGAAAACGAAGCAATTATAGCTTCTTGTGAACAATAGCCGGTAAAACCTACCAATTGGTGGCCTTTCTTGCTGTTGATATCGACTGGTTAAAGGTGAAAGGTTGTAACCCTCGATTCCCAAATTTTATAGGAATGCCAAAATACTGTAAATAAAAATCACAAAGACCACTTTGAAAACGCTTACAAGTACGCCAAAATGCCCACGCCCTTTCTCCAAATCTACCCCTCATGTCAGTGTTCACTACAGTAACATGTTGCAAGGGGGTTATAACATCTTACCGGTCTTTGTTTGACGTATTGTGTGGGTTACACCAACATTAATTGTATTGTATCTTGCTGCCCCTTTTTGACCGGCTTACAACCTTTTAACAGTACCTCCGGGAGAGTGGCAACTACGAAATAGCGCAGAAATCGCACTTTTCAAAAATTTGAGGGTTACAACCTTTTACCTTTAACCAGTCGATATGTTCAAGGTCTTCACTATTGTGCTTTCTCTGATGTGACCAACAGTTGAGAACTCCTCTGTGAATTCCTGTATGTTTGAGTCTGTCATGCTATTTAGGGCCAACGGTGACGTAGCCCAGTTCTTAGTCTGGTTATAAAAACCGTCTACAATCTTATTTTGGTAAAAGATGATCATCATCCACAGAATAAAGATCGTTGATCAATCTTGAGTTCCTTTCACCTTTCAAGCTGTAAAGACTTACAGTTTTGTGTCAAACAACAAGGTTTTTTTTTTTTTTTTTTTTTTACAACTGACAACGCCCCAACTTAACATCATAGGCGCCAAAGATCTTTGTCAGATCAGCAACTTGTATGGAGGTGAATGCCAGGTCTGATGGATCAGGTAAAGATGTATCAGTATCAACACTCCCTGTAAGAGCTTTGCTTTTCCCAAAGTACTCTAAAATTTCATTCATTTCTTCTGCACTGTCAAACTGCACTGTGCACTGTTTTTTTTTTTTTTGCTTTAGAGTGAAATTTGCCAGTCTCTTGAATGAAGATCGTGAGTTTTCTGTGATCAGTTGAGGTCCTCCGGTGATTACAGCTGTTATCTGTCCAGAAGATATTTATTTTTAAACTTGCACGCATAGTCCCATAGTTTGTATGTTATCTTTCCATAGACTGTTAGTGCAGTACGTGGCAAAAGCCAATGCTTGTCCTGGCAATATTCGCGATGTTGGCGATAGCCATTAGTAGTGACTGGAGGGGTGTATGAGGGACCCGGGATACCGGCCCCGCCCACCGCCCCCCGGCCCTGGAATCGTCCATTTTGTACCCGCCCCCAACCCATCAGGCCCTCGGCCATTTTGTACCCGCCCCCGAATCGTCCATTTTGTACCCGCCCCCTCCTGCCACCGTCCATTTTGTACCCACCCCCACCCCCTCCGGCCATCGGCCGTACCCGCCCCCGAATCGTCCATGTTGTAGCCTCCCCCCATCACCAAATCGGCCATTTTGTACCCATCCCCGGCCGTACCCGCCCCAATCGGTTTTCCCCTCTGTTGCCCGTTCCCGCCCCTCGTCAGCCTCCCCACCTCGTGACCCTTGCCCCCCCCCCCATTCACGGCTTCAAATAATTTTACCCACCGCCAGGGTTCGAACCTACTCGCTTCAGGATAGTCCATACGAGACAGATGCATTAACCACTGGACCACCCGCGGTGAGTTATAAGTACATGAGAGTGGAAAGTATAGAAACCGTCCACTCATGTAACCCTCCCCCCATTTCAATCGGACTACCAAGCCCCTCATCATACAACCACAAGTAGGTAAATTTGCATAACTCCAGGGAGAGGGATAATAAGCTACATGGGATAATAAGCGACTCCAGCCTCCGGGACAATAAGCTACACCACCTCCGGGTGCCTGGGAAGCGACGCCGCCTCCGGGTGCTCCTGTATCTTCCGAGGGTGGCGCCGGGGGGGGATGACTGGTTGAGGTTTCCAGGGAGAGGGATAATAAGCTACATGGGAAGCGACTCTACTCTGGGGATGACTGGTTGAGGTCTCCAGGGAGAGGGATAATAAGCTACATGGGAAGCGACTCCATCCAGCCTCTGGGAGGCACGACTCCGGGTGTCGATGCTCCTGTACCTTCCGAGGGCTGCACGTGGCTCCGGGAGGGAACACACGACTCTGGGGATGACTGGTTGGGTGAGGTTGATAAAAAATCAAAGTTGGCGACATAGTGTATTATTAATAATTATAACATCAGCATAAAAAACAATATATAAAAAATTATGTCGTCGTGGAAGTCTATGGTAGAGGGTCTGTATGATGTTCTGGGGGTTGCAGTTGATTATCGTCCTCCTCGTCATTACGGCAGGAGTTGTGGGAAGACGAGGTTAAATTGGCAATGCCCACATGTCCATGCGCTAAAGTCGTGATTTTGTCCTCCAAGATGTAGCGTTTGTCGTCGTAGGGTGACAGAGACTGCTTGTTAATACTAACTGTAAACAATTCATGGCGAAAGGACCGAATAGAATTGAAGGTGGCGTACAGAACCTTATCGCCAGCAAACAGAATGTCTTTATAATCGTCAAAGATGATACGGTTCTGTACTGCATTTTTCCCGGTCCCCTTGGCCTTTTTTATTTCACCACCCCCTTCGACCCGCAAGGCGTACACCTTGGCACGGAGAGCGACAATCTCTAATAGTCTTTTTCCCATAAGCTCATCTTTAAATTTGCCCAGCACCTTTTTATTTTCTACACTATGACAGGGGTGACTGGGTGGCAGATCTGAAAAATCGAACCATTCTCGCAGATGTTCAAAGACCTCCTCTCTCCAGTCACGTCCGTCAGTTTTAATGCTGTAAATGAAGCTGTCAGTATCGGTGTATGTCAGTCTAAGTCGCTCAGGACCAAAATGCCGCAGCATAACGTCATAATGGAACCGGTACATGTGAAGTTTGGAGAGTTCGAGAATAGTGAATCCCACATATATCGGCTTGTCGAGCACCACGCACTCACTAGCCATGTGAAATGCAACAACTTCCGAGTTGATAATGGTTCGACGCTGGAAAGACGGCTTAGCTAACAATCTTTCCGCCACCTTCTCCGACTTTACCACGGTTAGGTTGCTTCTTGCACGAACATTTTCTATCGTTTTGCCAAAGCTTGAGTTGTTAAGGTTCTTGTACTGGTCCTTAGCAGCAAGTGACGTCGCCAGTTTACGTTTTTCCGTGTTAAACTCAATAAACGGTGCCAGCCATTTGCGCTGCGAAAACTGGATCATGCGATGCACCTTTGTGAGAACTAGGCCGTGAGCGCATGCAAACTTTAGCGTGCGATAGTGCAGAATGTAGTGATGCTTAGGTGCCAAAGATCCAACCAGTTTGACATATTTTGACCCTGGAGGTGCCATCTTTTCGGGTAGAAGGGGGTATTCATTGAAATAATCATGAAGGTGGTCTGGAACGTCAATGTCTACTTCAGCAAAGTATCCCATCGGGCTATCATCTGGCACGGCGAGCAGGTCGACGTTGCTTGGGTCTTCAACAAACTTAAAGTCGCCGTAGGGCATCATTTCGCAAGAACTCATTCCATATAAATTATTTGCATCTGAAAAAGAAAGCTCCCACCCATCGCCGGACTTTGCATGCCTCAAAATAGATTGAACAAAGCCGCCCCGAATTCCTGATTCTACCATTTGAAACATATCGTAGTCGGTCATGAGTTCCAGGGTGACCCCTGTTAAGCGGAGAGCACCGTCCCAGCTTATTCCCGGTAGGCTGTAGTAGTGCGCAGGGTCGAGGCGGTACTCAGACTCTAGGAACTCTCGACGGAAGTTTTCAAAAACCTCGCGAAGAAGAAGAGTGTCGAGTGTCAGATAAAAGTCAGAGTACTGGCCGAGGGTTGTAAAGTTGAATGTCGTCCAGATCTTTTGGGCATGCGCATAGTCTTCGTCCGAAATATGTGAGTCATGTAGTTTGTTGTAAAATTCGTCCTGTGACGGAAGTGATGTTCTATCGTAGCTCGCCCAGTCAGTTACTGCATCATAGGGAAACATCTGTTTACGGAGCAGGAGATCTAAATGTTCTTTTTGGTAAAATTGTGGAATTTTGGTGAATTGATCACGGTCCATTGCCTTCACAAGTTTGTCCAGGCTAGCGGGAAGAAAGCAAATGGAGTCTAAAAATCGGAGTTCGATGGTAGGTTGATCATGATCGCAGTCATCAGTCACCATTACACTGAACGAAATGAAATTTTCGCCGGAATGTGGGATGACTTTAACATCGCCTTCGACTGTGTTCAATTCACGTACTAGGAACTTAAAGTCGTAATGCGACCCACCGTGAAAGATAACGGGTAGAAAGGAAGGTCTCCTAGCGGCTAGATTACACTTATTGTGCGCAGCACCTCGAAACTTGCCCGTTATATGGCAGTGGTCGTAGACACGATCGTCATCTTCAAGTTCGGAGTGGCAAAGGTGGCAGTGAGTTGCATTAGCTAGTGCGGCAATGTCGTTGGCGGTCCTGGGAGGATTACGGTTGGTCTTGTAGATCCTCAGCACCTTAATGGCAATCATCTCTAAAACCTTGAGGAGCTCAGCTGCTGCATAGTTGCCCCTATACACGTACGGAAGCTGATTTGACTCCATCATAAGTTCAGGATGATCCGTTTCCACGTAAACACAAAAACTGGACATGAGATGGCGCTGGTATCGCGATGTAAATGCCGAAGAAGACGATGGCTGGCACGTATCGATCGGTTCGAGTATAGATTCCGAGTCCACGTATACGACAAAGGGTAGACGAACCCCTTTGTGTATACTGGTGAATGCCAGTAAATTGTCCCCCTCTAACGGCATTACAATGCGTGTCCCGGCTCCAGTAGCATTGCAGAGGCGACGGTGCTCATCAAAGTGTTCCCCATTGAACGAGCGATATTCAAATCGTGTAAAGCAGCGTTTGCAAATTTTAAACGTATTATTTTCTCCAACCTGTACTTTAATCAGCCGTTCCAAGTTGCGAATGTTGACATAGTGTCCGACGGGATTTTCCAGAGTGGTAAGGAGGAGAAGGTCGCGGTGATCATCTTTCTCTTTGTCCACCACCTTCAACGGATAAACCATCTTATTATCGTCAACCGCAAAAACATTCACACTGATGTCTGGGTTGACTCTCTCAAATTTGGCGATATCCTTTAACGGTGTGGGAAATGTGACCACATCAAAGTTATACTGGGCACCACTCACCGCGCCATCTAAAATTGACTGCTTAAAGCAGTCGGGCCCTTCATGGAGTGTTGAATCACATGCTTTTCGTTTGGCCAGAAAGTCCGGGAGGGGAATGTGGCATCCTGCTTTTAACGGATTGTGTTTGTTTATGTTGATAAGAAGACCGTCAATTTTTAGGAGACTATAGCCACTTCCATGCCCTTCGTAGTTTAACATTGCACCAATCATATTGTCAATGGCATTGGTTAGAAGGTCGTCCAGATTAGTGTCATGATGGATAGGGACGCTGGGGCTGAGAAACGCGCGATTGACATCTTCCCGCTCACCGTCTGCTAGTGGTAAAGGTTTTGTGTAGGTCATTTCGAGAACAAAGTTGACCCACAGGCCAGGCCATTTGAGCAGGTACTCCTCGAGCTTTCTCTTAACTACGTCCCGTACTTGGGAAAAAAATTTGTCAGTCTGAGTCGTCTTGTATGTGTTTGGTGCAAAAAAGGTAGCTAGCTTGCCCTGAAATGCAGACTCGATTTCAATCAGTCCAATGTCGGCGACAGTTTTGTTCATACGGTGCTCCTTGCGCCTGAGGGACCGTTTGTCAACTAGCGGATCGGAACCGCATGCTTTGAGCCTAAGATGCCGTCTTTTATTATAAATGTTTTTAAATGTGTGGCCTCACTGTTTGCAGTTGAGAGAACAAGTCTGGCCACGTTGATGCGCCGCCCAATGGTACTTTGACATAAAAATGCGATCACAGGTGGTACATGTTAACGAAGTTGAAGGCTGGGGGGCTGGTCGAGTAGCAGACGCTGTCCCGGGCGTGCTACAAGTTTTGCGGCGCTGGTGTCTCAGCCTGTTTGTCACTGAAGTAAACTTCTGGCAACACTTGACACACTCAAGGGAGCAGGCATTGGTTCTTTTGTGACGTCGCAGAGATGTGTTACTTGAGAACTGGCGATAGCACAGTGGACATTGGTGGCGTGCGGGTCCAATAACGCCATCGGCGACAAATTTAATGACGGATGGCTGTTCCATAGTGCTACTGAAACAGTAGTATAGGCGATGAGAAACTGCACCTGTATAAGTATCCACCACCCCCTCCCCACTTCAACTGTGGAATAGTTGGAAATAAATCAATCGGTGAAGTACAATGCCTAATCCCATGACCTCGGAACCTGACTGAGCATCCTGTTACCCACCCTCTAACCCACCCCCCACGCAATCGGTGTACAATCAAATAAAAAGCGCCGGGACGTCCCTACTGAGTTATATTCTGAGGTTTGCATTCAACCATGGACCTTAGCAACGTGACCGAAATGGACAGCTACAAGATGTATTTAGCAGAGAGGGACAACCTTTGGCACTACAAAACATTCATCGCAATACACGAGGCGGCCATGCGACTGGAAGAACTCGGCAAGACATTAAGTGGCACAATCGGAGAAGATGGGCACACCGACGTTTGCCGAGAACAGCAGTGCCTACCTGGCGACAAAATCGACGGTCCCTGCCGATGCTGGCTTTTTAAGAAAAACGAAAAAATATTGATGGAGTTGCTAAGGAAAATGTACGAATAAACATAACTGACAAATTATCCGAGTAGTTCACACTCCCTACCACCCATTTGTATTGGTCATAAGTGTACACTGACGTGATAGTACGTATTTATTTTGCTATGAGCCATCCGCTGGAGAACTTGGCGGAAGGATTTGGGGCATTACCTTCGGGAATGCCATGCGGTGTTGCCAGTGCACTCCAGCCAAACTGTACACCCCTATGCCAAATGGTGTTGGACACATACAGAAATTGTACGGTAGTGTCAACATCCCCACCCTCAATAATATTGCACGTCATCATTTTATTTATTATGATCATCAACGGCTGTGGACTATATATGATGTGGAGGTGCCGCAAGGTGAGCCATAATGTTGGTGCAAGGGAGAGGAATCATCGATTCGATTGTAGACAGACTCCCTGTTGAAGTACATTTACCAGAAGGATACCAGTGGTGTGGGCCGGGGACAAAGGTTGAAAAGCGGTTAGCACGGGGCGACAAGGGAATCAACAAGCTAGACGAGGCGTGCAAAGAGCACGATTTATTTTACCACAACGAGAAGGATTCGGTAAAGCGCGCAGACGCCGACGCTATATTAGCAAAGGCTGCTAGAGACCGTACAAGGGCGAAAGACTGGCTGCTTGGTCAGTGTACGGCGCTATGAAATTAAAAAGTGGACGTGGGACGGGGGGCGGTCGAAAAAAGCAAAGCCCGTCCACCATATTTCGAAAAGGGCTGCTAGCTGCAAAAAAGGTATTGAAAAACCTACCACAATCGACCAGCCTTCAGGAAAGAATGAAAATTGCGAGGCGTGCAGCGAAAGAGGCACTGCCCCCAGGGTACAGAAAAATCACACCCCCACGTGTTATCCCACTCCCTCAGCAACAAACGGGAGGGTTTCTCCCACTGTTGATGGCTGCCATTCCAGCACTTTCGGCATTGGGGAGCCTTGCTGGAGGAGCTGCAAGCATTGTTCGCCTCTACAATGAGGCAAAGACCGCCGCGGCAAAGAGCAACACCTCAGGCGACTCCGTTTCAGTTGGACAAGGCCTGTTTCTCCGTCCATACAGACGTGGACTTGGGCTATACATCACCGGCGGCGGAAAGCGACGTCGTTCAAAAAACTAATCACGTATCTGCCGCTTAGAGCTCTCACTAATGTCGACATTACGAGGATTATTTCACGGCTGGAGATTCCACATTTTCGGGGTGTGTTTAATGTAGACATTTTACCTAGAAAGCAATGGGCGGCAGAGTGTGCAGTTGTAAATCTGGACAGTATTGATGGCCCCGGGAGTCATTGGGTCGCCTACTGGACATCACCGCACCATCCAATCATCATCTACTTTGACAGCTTTGGTGACCTACGTCCCCCTCCACAACTTATAAGGTATTGGGGAGACAGCGGGTGGCGTGTATTCCACAATCGTGAACAGATTCAGCCGTTCAACACTGAAATTTGTGGCCATCTCTGTATACTATTTCTAGCACTGATGTCGCGAACAGGCATTCTGTCATGATCATCTCTTTGGTAGGCAAGAGTTCAACCATAACATCAACGTTCTTCCCGCCAGTCCCTCTTGACATGGACAGCGGAGGACAGTGGGTTATGGGTCTGCTATCTTTTGAAACGTACCATAGTTTGCCAAATGTAAGATCGGGCAAGAATAATTTGCTATACTACAGTGATCCTCCTATACCTGTGATTGTTGGAGATGACAAGGCGGACATTGCAAAAGAGGTGCACAATCACGGGGAGATTAAAAAGCATTTACAAATAACATTTGACGATGCGAAAAAGAGATGCATCGTGGCCGTTAAAAACAAGGACATTTACAATTTCTACCCAGACTCCATTTTAATTAAACTCGGTTTCAATTTTGGACGTGTACTGTTCGCCGGAGGCACGTACGTGGCGGACAGGCCACCGCATTCACTGACAGAGATCATCAATGGGAGTGGTGTTGTTGACGCAAGGGTAAGAGGTAAAAGTGTACCAGCGACCGGGCCGGAAGGTGATCTTCCCACATCAATGCACCTGTATTTGGGTTCGAGAATCGCCGTGGAAGAGGGTGCTTATGAGTTTGACCAGCTAGTCAAGGCCCTGCAGGACAAGCTGACTGGCGTCACACTAAACCTGGCAGTTAATCGCAACACATTAAAGTGCCAGCTGGAGTGTTCGCGAGACATATACTTTCCGGCAAACGGACTCGGGCGTCTGTTTGGGTTTCATGATGAAGTTGTCCTACTTTCGGGGACAAAGCACGTTGCTACGCATGTTGTAGATATACTTAAATCAGGCGCCATAGGGATCGAATGTAGTCTTATAGACAGCTCCTACCGAAACGGTCAAAACTCTCACATCATCTACGAATTTTACCCCGACGTTGAACCAGGATTCAAGATTGTTGAGACACCTAAAAACATAATATTTTTACCCGTGCTTGCGAGACATCAATTAACGTCAATTACCGTTAGAGTGGTAGACGAGACCGGACAAGAATTGGATTTTCGCGGCGAACAAATTGCAGTGAGATTATACTTGAAACTCGAACATGCTTGATTTGTGCCGTGGAGCCCAAAGGGGTTACAGCCTCTACCACCACCATAGTGGAGAAGAAGAAGGTAAAATGCTTGACGAAGCGGGTGTTGAGATCATTAGACGCAGGACAGCCCACGAGTTAACACCTGAAAACCGGGCTTTTCTTCGCAGTTTAGGCTTTCACGTAACAGTTCCACCGCTGCATCAAGCGGCGATCAATCAAGCGAACAATGGCGGATATTTTAGACGTTAAAGCCCCTGCCGTTTTTGACCACAGCATCACATCAAATGCCATCCACGGCCATCAGCCATACATCAGTTCATCTTTCAAAACTGGCGATGAAATCAGAATCCCCATTCTGAGTACATCCATTATGCCGCTGATCTCGGACAGTTACCTTATGATTGAAGGGAAAGTAAACGATCTGGACACTAATTTTACCATAGCAACAAATGGACTTGCATTTGCATTTGACGAACTTTGGTTGGAGCTCAACGGCATTGTGATTGACTATGTTAAGCTGCCAGGATACACGAGCACAATGAAAGGCTACTGTAGCTACACCAAAGACCAGCAGGCACATTTGGAGGCTGGCGGGTGGACACTACCATTTGATAACGCAGGAAATCCGATAGTGCAGGAATCCACGGGCGAATTCAATGCGTGCATCCCGCTGAAAACATTAATGGGATTTGCCGAGGACTACAGAAGAGTTTTGATTAACGCACGTCTGGAATTGGTTCTGATTCGTGCCAACAGCGATAAGGCAGTGTTTAAACGACTATTGACGGATGCAACCGTCACCGAAGTCAGCGCGACTGCAAAAGAGCCAACCCTAACAATAACTAAAATCTCCTGGAAGGTGCCGTACATCGAGGTCAATGACTCTCTCAAACTACAACTTCTAAATACAACAGAAAAGGATACACCGATTCAAGTCCCGTTCCGTTCATGGAGTCTGCATAGCTACCCTGCCCTGCCAAAAACTCGGCAACACTCGTGGACAATCAAAACGGCCACCCAGTTGGAAAAGCCCCGGTTTGTAATACTGGGATTTCAGACGGGCCGGAGCAAAGCTTTGAAACTGCTCGCCAAACAGGCTGCAGTATTTGACAAGTGCCAACTGTCTTCATTAAAACTCCATATTGGAGGAGTGACAGTACCGTACGAAAATTTCCAGCTGGACGTTAATAAGAATCGGGTGAGTGAGGCGTATCACTTTTACTCATGCTTCAAATCAAGTTATTATCGCAACAGTGATACAATCGGTGAATCGATGCTATCTCTTGAGGAGTTTTCGGCGTATGCGCCCTTGGCGGTTATCGACTGTAGCAGACAGGTAGACGGTGCATTCTCATCGCCCGTGGACATAAGACTGGAATTTGAGAGTAGTGACAACTTTCCCGATGATACCACACTCTACTGTTTAATTTTACACGATCGCCTTTTCGTCTATTACCCACTGAGCGGGATTGTCAGAAAACAAGTTTAAACCCTCTCCATCCCACACTACCGGAGGTGGTGTATATATGGAAGCAAGTGGCTTCAGGATCACACAGTCCATCATGAGATCATCGTCCGCTGCAATTGTTGACTTTGTGGCCTTTCAAAGTGATCGTTGCGGGCGCTGCAACCCCAAGACATCGGGATTCATTGTGAAGGAGTTGGCAATTGTACTTTTGGGCAACACCCGCGCTGTAGGGCATTGGATTTTCAAATCACCGGATCCAAAACACTATTCGGACACATCATCGAGCCCTCAAAACGAATGGCTGACTCGTGAATTTCACAACTTGACATGGGGAGAAGGATTTGTGGCCTACAAGGAGCTCGATATTATCCTACGGGAATATCTACTGTCTGTGGATGTCGTTTATGTCAAGGGGCTCGAGAAGGTACGGTTTTTGTCAGGACGGCTTGCCGAATGCCCTAATGCGCCCGAAGTTATCGATTTGGCAACACTCAATTGCCCATCACTGCGTGACATGGCGGCATGGAGTCAATTCCACGCAGCGCCTTGCCTTCGCCACGCCGGATGTGACATCAAGTACCGATGCGCCTCGAGTCAGGCGATCAAATTAGCACAATGGCTTGAATTGTACCAAGTTTTATTCTGTAATAATAATAACCAATAAAGTTTTTGCCGAAAGTTGAACGTGTATCAACCCCCCCCCCCTTCACCATTGATCAGATTGTACATAAACCCTAGGTGGGTAGGTACGGCGCCTTAGTCATGCGCTTCATTCCACAGAAGGTGCGACTTGACGTGGGGCCGCACGCATCAGTTGAGGAGGAGGGCAAGGAAGGTGGAAAACATCGTCACAGCGCTCTATTCGGCCCTGGCCCCCTGTTAATCCTCGGAACGGGGCCCTCGGGATGTGGCAAAACGAGCGCCATAGTCGCATTGTTACTGGACGAAAACGGACTACGATATGATAACGTTTATGTCTTTTGCAAAACATTGAATCAGCCCAAATATCAGTTTCTTGCGCGTGTGTTTGAGGGCCTCAATGGTTTGGGGTACTACCCATCGGACGACATTGAGAATATTCCATCACCAAGCGAGCTGAAACCTAATTCGATCGCGGTTTTTGATGATATGATATTAGCACCGCAAAACAAGGTACGTGAATATTTCACGATGGGAAGGCATTCAGGAATCGATGTAATATACCTGGCCCAGTCCTATACTCACGTTCAAAAACATCTTATTCGCGAAAATGCAAATTTCCTCATTGTGTTTCCCCAGGACCTTTTAAATTTAAAACATATCCACACGGATCACATAGGGCCCGACATGCCGTGGTCTGATTTTCAAAACATCACCGTGGAATGCTGGAAACGCGGCCGGTTTTTTGTTATCGACAAACAAATGCCGGTAACTAATGTCGAAGGAGGCAGCGGTGGACGGTACCGCAGTGGCTTTCACGTCTATTTAGTACCTTGAAAGGGTGAGAAACACGACAGTCATGGATACTAACGCGTCAAAGAAGCGTCTGACCCGACGCATAATTCGAGCACGAGAAAGTATTCGTCGCAAACATCGATTAATGAAGGGTATACGTGAAGAGGCGGGAGAAGCGTCACGAAAATCGCTCGAGCCAATAAGCAAACCTTTGCAAATGATTAGCAGTTTAATTGAGGACAGTCGCCGTGAGCCTGACGACAGCGGTGTGGAAAAACAGTCTAGCACGGCGGCAGGCAAGCCTAAGTTTTCCACCAAACGCAAGCCTCCCCGCATCAGCTTTCCTTCCAAACGACGTTTGATTTCCGGCCAGCCACCTCTCCCATCACCACTGCCCGATGCTGAAATCTGGGAAGCTCTACCAGCTGCTACGTCAACTCCCTTTAAGAGAAAACCACTGCCCCCGTCAGCTGCTTTTTTTTCAAGACCATACAAGATGGGGCAAGCGTCAGCTCTGCCCACCAAAGTGACAATTGATGATGAAGGGCCTTTGGAAGACACCGCCGCCGCCGCCGCCGCAACCACCGGCTCAGAGGATGAATCGATAAACGAAAAAAGTTTCGTCGATCAGCTTCGTGATGAGTCTTTTTCCGCACCGGAAGTGGTGGACCAAGAGTTAAGGCAGCTCTACCCGGCCCTACGGCCTCATATTCACGCTTTGATGATTGGGGGTGCTGCAACGCAGGAGCTGGATAAGATCTACGGTCCGAGGGTGAGTCCTGAGGGCGGAATCTTTTTGGGGAGCATGCCCCTCAAATTTAGCAGGTATGGTATCCACCTTCCTGGGGCAGATTATGAAGCAACTGAAGGTCTCGTAAACCTTCTTTTTCAGCAACGTCCGGAAAACTATACTCCATCAGACTTGGTTGTATACAGGGACATGATTGAGAGGAGTAATGCTTCTAGAAGGGGCTATAGCAAAACCCGTGCTTATAACTCTTCTGGATTCAAGTATCGAGCGTTGCTAACGCGCAATATGAAAACTGGAAAGGGTATTGTTGACGCTAAAGCTCCAAGGGTTGACCTGTATAAATCAGTAAACGAATTGTGCGAGAGGTTAAAGTTACTTCTGGCGTCGACAAGGGCCGGAAACGCCTCACACACGGGCGAGATTCACAATATAATTACAGAGCTGTTAAACGAGGGGGTAATTGCTTAGATGGGTGTAAAAAAAACGCCTTGTTGATGAGCTCTTTTCGCCCGCACGAATTAAATACCCTAGAAGCCGCGTAATTATAAAGGATGTCTTCACGGATTTGGTGGAAGCAGATTTACTGATAATGACTTCGCACGCTGAAAGGGGGTTTCGCTACATTCTGACAGCCATTGACGCCGGTTCAAAATATGGTTTTGCCGTGCCCCTCAAGACCAAGACAGGGCGTGAAGTGACAAACGCCTTTGAAAAAATCCTAAAGGATCATCCATTTTTAAGGCCGCGACTTTTAAACACTGACCGCGGCCGGGAATTCCTCAACACACAGTTTCAGGATATGCTTAAACGATATAAAATAAAGCATTATTGGACATTTAGCGGTGTAAAGGCATCTATGGTTGAACGTTTTAACCGCACACTTCGACATCTCATTTGGAAATCAATGGCAGTCAGGGGCTCACGAACCTGGGTCAAAGAATTGCCGAATATTCTCAATACGTACAATACCAACGTTCATGGTGCACATGGCATGAAACCGGCGGAAATTAAAAAGACTGATGCAAAGGTTATCTTGAAGAGGCTTTTTCCGCATCGGACAACATCGCGTCAAAAGCCAGGTTACCAGGTCAATGACCTTGTACGTATTTCAAAGACGCGTTCCATATTTTCAAAGGCGTCAAACGGGAACTGGACGAATGAGGTTTTCCGGGTTTTCAAGGCCAATAACAGTGCGGACCCACCTTTTTATCATATTAAAGACATGAACGGCCAGGAAATACAGGGACGTTTCTACGCTGAGGAACTAAAACGCACTAAATTTCCCAACGAGTTTCTAGTGGAGAGGGTATTGAAACGTAACAAAAACCGATACCTTGTACGATTTCTTGGTATGGACTCCAGCCACGATTCATGGATATCTAAACAAAACCTATTTAGCACATAGTTACCACCTCCACAATCCAGTGGTAGTGGGAGGTACATAAAACGATGTGAATCATCACACAACGTCACACAATGCTTGAAGAAAATAATCAGTTAAGTTTTGAGCGTAAACGCCTGCAGACATTCAAAGACTGGCCTGTGACCTGGATTTTCCCATTGTCTTTGACGTCATCAGGCTTCTTCTACTGTGGTTTTCGGGATTTCGTGCAGTGTTACTTTTGTGGAATTGTACTGGGCGAGTGGAAAAAGGACGACATTCCATCTGTGGAACACTACAATCACACTAAAGGCCGGTGCCCGTTCGTCAAAAACCCGAATACCACCTCAAATGTGCCCCTCACGCTAGCAGAGAACAAAAGGGCTATAATTTCTCTCTCAGAACGGCTGTCGCTGCAGCAGGAAATCCTTAATACTATAGCAGAGCTCAAAACGTTGTTGACGCGACCACAACCAACTTCATGGAGCCTCATCAGGTGGTTAAAAAACCTTCTCGCAAAATTTCTCTCGCCTGGCTGCTCGATTCGGAACCTCTTCTCCACATCTACGCACCCTGGGACAAAAGCAGCAACGGGGTCATCCTGAATCGCGAACAGTGGGCGTTGCTTGAAACAAACTTTGATGCGATTCTATCCCAACTTTGCAAAGGGACTCCGGAGTTGCTGAAAATTGACTCATCACTAAGTTTTGACACGGGCAAGTGGAAGCCAACGAGACGTAGGGTGATCCTAAACAATTCTCTCAGCCTATCCAAGACCGATGTGATGTTTCTACACCGTGCCTCAAACCTCATACAATCGGGGTTTTGCCTGCTCTACCCCAGCATTGATGACTTAATGCGTGACATCGCATTTAATAATGCTTATGCAAGTTATAAACCATCCATGTAAACATTTATTGCTAAAAAAAAAAATAAACAACTTTACACAAGACAAGTATTTTTTTTTTTACTCACACGTCGAAGTTCCTTTGATTTGAGTACTCCGCAGAGAATGCGATCTTTGGCGGTCGGAATCTGGCTATTTATTGCACACTCGTGGCAGTGGGGTTTTAAATTTCTGCAAATAGGTCTAAATTACGTAATCCAACACAAGAGTGTGCGTTGACCTTGCTGTTTTTTTTTTTTTTTTTTTTTTTTTTTTTTTTTTTTTTTTTTTTTTTTTTTTGACGACTTTTCGTATAAATAAGGGCACTGATGCATTGAACAAGTCAGTTATTCGGCGAATCTCTTGGTAAATACTGGTTATTATTTATCAAACGATAATGTTTCACAAATTGGAAAGTGCGGCTACCCTGGTCCCATCGGTCAGTCTTGAAACATTGCAAGCTGGAGTACCATATATAATTAAAAAATTAGAGAAGCGCGTGCACCAAACTTATGGGGAAAGTCTGTGTTGCATGATTTCTAATAATTTAATGGATACCTGGGTATATCTCCCTAAAAGAATGAACAACGCATTATCTGATGAAGAAATACAAAAGTACAACTCGGGAACGCCAGACGTTCAGCTGATCTACAGAGGAAAAATGAAGAAAGCACACATCGTCGAATTTTTGAAACTGTAACGCAGGACCTAACGGACTGAACGACACCGGGAATCACTGCGGTCAGTCATGTTTTTACGTTATAGGAGAGGATTGAATTAAAACATAATAACACTTTTAATGTCTGTATTTCTTACCCATCACCATATAGTTACAATAGCGGATTGGCAGGGCCAGTGTGCAGGGCAGTGTGTGCGTACCTACATAATCATTAGGGAATTTAATTTTAAGATTTCCTTATAAATATCACAAAACGCACATTACTCACTTTTACATTATTCTTCCTCCGTTGTTGGTGGTGCGGGTGGCGGCGGGGGTGGTGGCGGTGGCTGCGCCGGTGGGTTGGAAATCTAGAACGTACCTCTACATAAGCATTAGGGATTTTACTTTTAAGAAATCGTTACTTACGAATATTTTAATTCTTTTTACGTTGATGGTGTTAACACACACACATGGAGGTTCTCCGTACATGATTGGTGACTGTAATCCCCAAATTTCAACCTTTATATACGAATTTACAGTGGGATTGTTAGCCCACTTCACTTCCATAAAGAATAATATAATAAAAACCCCTTATTGAATTATTTTTTGACAGGATTTATTGCCTATTAAGGTGCATTCTCGTTTGCATAAAACCGAAATCGTAACATAAAGGTCAAATTTTTGATTGTGTCAAAGGAACTACACGCTTTTTAATTGTAAGAAATTGAATTGTTTCACACCAGTATTGAGAGATGCAAGATAGGCTTGTTTTTTTGTTTTTTTTTTGTATCAATTAAACTACACGCTTTAATTTGCATATTGTTTTTTCACTTTGTAAAGCAAACCAGGAAAGGTCGCATCCTTTTTTTTTTATCACGCTTTTGTTTTTTCCCATCCTTCAACTTACTACTTTTATATTTGTGCAGGGAAGGTCGCATCTTTTTTTTTTTTTTTTTTTTTTTTTTTCGATTCTGTTTTTCTCCTCCTACAACTTACTAATTTTCGTGTCCATAGATGGTGTAATCAAAATATGTGTTACCCTACAAAGACGGGCTATGCAATCAATCGCACGCCGTAATAAGATCGAATCACATCTTCACTAAATGCACACCGGGGGAATGAATTTCAACTGTGCGGCTCACCGTCGGCGAAGTTTTACACTGTTTCATTATATGTCACGTGAGCGCAAGGTCTTTTTATAATTATTAATAATACACTATGTCGCCAACTTTGATTTTTTATCAACCTCACCCAACCAGTCATCCCCAGAGTGGAGTCGTGTGTTCCCCCCCCCCCGGCTAAAGAGCCACGTGCAGGTACACCCTCGGAAGGTACAGGAGCAGCTACAAGCCACCTGGGGGCGGTGTCGTGTAGCTTATTGGCCCAGGAAGCTCCCTGGAGTGCCACCCGGAGTCGTGCCTCCCAGAGGCTGGGTGGAGTCGCTTATTATCCCATGTAGTTTATTATCCCTCTCCCTGGAGTTAAAACCTCACCCAGTCATCCCCAGAGTGGAGTCGTGTGTTCCCCCCGGCGCCACCCTCGGAAGGTACAGGAACATCGACAGGCGTAGCTTCCCAGGTAACTTATTGTCTCCCAGGAGTGCCTCCCGGAGGCGGTGTAGCTTATTGTCCCAGGAAGCTCCCTGGAGTGCCACCCGGAGTCGTCCCTCCCGGAGGCTGGGTGGAGTCGCTTATTATCCCATGTAGCTTATTATCCCTCTCCCTGGAGTTATCCAAATGTACCTACTAAATGGTATGAATAAGGTTGAAGTGCGAGCCTCCGTGGAAGACAACCGGGATGAAGTTTGGCTGTCTTGCCATCAGGTTGCACTTGCTGTGGGCAGCACCCCGGTCCGTGCCCCGGATGTGATCGTGGTCAAAAACTCGATCATCACCCAGGGGATGGCGGCAGAGGTGGCAGATGGTGGCTGCCGCAAAAGCTTCCATGTCCTCCCTGGTCCGGGGCGGGTTGACATTGCCCCGGTTGACGGTGCGAATCTTGTCGGCGATGAGTTGAAGTGCAACAACGAGCTCGGCAGATGCGTATTGACCACTATAGACGTAGGGCTCGTTGAAGGCAGGTCCGAGAGGATGCTCACCCTCGACCATCACGCAGAAGGAAGTCATGGTATGCTTCTGGTACCGGGAAGTGAACGATGCTGAAGATGGTGGCTCGCATGATGAAATCGGCTCCAGGATGCACGCTGTGTCGATATATATGACGAAAGGTACACGGACGCTCTTGTGCACGTTCGTGAACGTCACCCGCTGTGACTCCTCCGTCGGCATAATCACCCGGTTGGGCGGTCCTGTGGCGTTGCAAAGCCGACTGTGCTCTTCAACTGATTCATTGGAGTGGAAACGGGAGTCGAAGCGGGTGAAGCAGCGCTTGCATATACGGAACGAGTGGTGCGTGGCCCCTACCTAAGCCGAGACCAGACGCTCAAACTCGAAGATCCTGACGTAGTGACCTGGGTGTTCACTGGTCTCGAGGAGAAGTAGTTCTCGGTGATGAGGCTTCTCCACTTCCGCAACTCGCAGGGGATAAACGCATTTTGTGTCGTCAATGCCGAAGATGTTGACGCTGATGGTGGAGTTGGCGCGCTCGAATTTGGCCATATCCAGCAGACTGGTTGGAAAGTTCACCATGGAGAAGTCCAGGTCAGGCAGAGACGACGACGACTTGGCGAGAATGGCGTGACGGAAGCAATCATTGCCCTCGTAGATGATGGAGTCGCAGGCTTGGCGTCGGGCAATGAATGACGGTAGTGGAAGGTGACAGCCTCCTTTCAGCGGGGTGAACTTGTTGATGTTGAGGAGGAGGCCGTCAATTTTGGAGAGACTGAACCCACTACCGTGCCCTTCGTACGTGACGATGGAGCTGAAAAGCTCGTCGAAGGGGTCCGAAAGTAGTTGATCGAGGTCCGTATCCTCATACACCGGCACGCTGGCCGTATGGAACGCCCTGTCGGCTATGGTGAGGGACGTAGTCCCTGACTTTTCGTAGGTCATCTCCAGGGTAAAGTTGATTTTCAGAGATGACCACTTGTCCAGGAACTCCTCGATCTTGAGCCGCGCCTGCTCGGCTATACACACGAAGAACGTCTCCGTCTCCTCAGCGTCGAATGTGTTGGGGGCATAGAATGTGACGAGTCTGTCCTCAAACGCCGTCTCCACCTGAACAAACACGTCCTCGCCACATTCCAGCCCCGTCCGAAGAGCCTTCCGTCTGAGCGATCGCCTGTCAACGAGCGGGGCGCTACTACACTCGCGCATCCGAAGATGGCGACGTTTGCTGCGATGCTCTGTAAAAGTGCGACCGCATCGCTGACAGGTCAATGAACACGTTTGCGCACGCAGGTGGGCCTGAAGGTTGTAGTCTGTGGTGAACGTCCGGTGGCAGTTTTCACAGGCGGGGCGATGATGGGCGGTGGCGGAGGTCGTTGGCGTGGTAGGGGTGGTAGGCGCCGAACACTTATTCGCGACTTCGTGTCGATGCCTGTTCTTGGGTGAGGTGAACGACCTCTGGCATCTCGAACATTGCAGCGAGCACGTGTTGGTGCGAAGATGGAAAGATGGTTAAAGCGCATTGCTCGCAAACTGACGTTGGCACGATGGGCATTGCCACGAAGAGGTGGAGGGTTCCATGGCTGAAGAGATACTGAAACATAATTGAATTAGTGACCCCCTTTTAAAATACAAACCACGTCCGATTGAGCACGCGCCCAAGGCCTAGCGGGGGACTGGCGCTCCCTAGCGGTGGATTGGCCCGACAGTCAATCATGAGCCATCCTCCAGAGCAGTTGGCGGAGGGGTTTGGAGCCCTGCCGTCGGGTATTCCATGCGACGTTGCCGAATTGCTGTATGCGAACTGCTCTCGCATGCCCAACCTGCTTCCCACTTGCCCACAGATTATCGCACTTACGAAATGTGCACTGGTGCGGCAACGACGGTCCCGTATGAAACCCTCCTGCTAGTGTTGGTTGCTATAGCCGTGTGGTTCATTAATCTCATGCAAATCGTAAAGATACTGCGAAGTCGATAACGATGACGCGTACCCCCCCCCCCCCAGGATGTATAAAATTGACATGTCGCGAATGTGATGCAATAGACAATGAAGCGAAAACGCGTGGGACGTGGGTTGTTAAATTCAGTCATCGATCGAATTCCGGTAGAACTACACCTTCCTGGATTTTCGTACTGCGGACCCGGTACAAAACTGAAGAAACGACTTGCCAGAGGTGACCCGGGAATCAACAAACTTGACCAAGCGTGCAAAACGTACGACATTGCATACAACCAGCACAGCGATACCGCCACGCGCTCCGTCGTTGGACGTGAGGTACTCGTTCTGTTCTTTTTCCAGCGACGATTGACGTGCCGGGGATGGTGGTTTAAACAGCCAGTGGCTCGAACCTCCTCTCTCCAAAGCAACAATTGCCACTTCCTTGACTACGAAACCACCTCCCGGCGGTCCCCGGCAACATCCGCAAACGCATAGACCGAACCCAACGAATGCGTTGATCTCGACAACAGCGGAGCGTGATGAAGAGCCTGATGAATCCATGGTAGTCAGTCTGCACGTTAGGTCTGAGAATATGGCTTTGAAGCTATTATATATACGTCACCCCCCTAAAATGGAAAGCTCTGCTGAGCATACTCACTCGTAATTGAGAATCAAAAGGACGGTCAAACTTAACGTTTCAACTTGTACTTTTTTACTGTTTGATTTTCAGTGGGCGACTTGGGGTTTTTATACTAACTTTAGACTTTACATACACCGGAGTGGTTGTTCTGGTTAAGGTCGTTCCTGTATGAGGAAAAGAAACTGGTTCTTTTTTTCGAACTTACTACATACAGCCTGTTTGGCTGTTACGTCGTTTATTTACAGAATGGATGTATGTACCTACTTGTTCAAATTTAACAGTTCAATTTTTGAAAAAATCGTCAATTTTACTTTGATGCTTACTGTTCGCAAGAATTGAGTTCACGAAGGCTTCATATCTGTACTGCATGTCAAAGTTCACCCCGAAATGCTGCACACCTCTTCTCAAAATTCGCAGTGCGTTCCTCATTTCCTTATGAGTTGGCGGTCTCTCATCGTCAGTGTCTTCATCATGTTCTTCAGGATCAGGATTCTCTTTGACGTTTTCATTCTTTTCTCCCACAATTCGAGCGCAGATTTCTTCTTCAATGGATGTGGATGCAGTTGGAATGTTCTCGTCAACTGTCATCCATTCGTCATAAGTATGTTGAGGGATGTCTGTTGGAGGCGGTGGAAAATCCAAGGGTCCTTCTTCCGGGGAATTCAAAAGGGAAGAGAACCCACCCTTTTGGAAGCAGTGTCGAATTGTGACATTAGTGACTGCAGACCACGCTTGTGCAACCAAATGTAGAGCGTCGAGATGAGAAATTTTCTTGGCGATTTGGTTCGACTGAAGGTCCTGTCCGGATTCCATTGCGTCTTACAAAATTTGTAAAATTCGAGTCCTCATTTCATGTCGGTAATGTGCTTTTAGGGCACGAATGATTCCCTGATCGGAAGGCTGCAAGATTGATGTCGTATTGGCGGGTAAAAAGACGATTTTAATGTTTTTCAACGGTGCACTAATCTGGTGAGCGGTGCAGTTGTCTACGAGAAGGAGAATCGGTCGCTTAACCTCCATATCCCAGGCCTGCAGCCATTCGTTGAAAACAGCAGTCGTCACCCAAGCATTCGCGTTTGAGCTGTATCGAACAGGCAGATGCTGAACGCCTTTGAAGCATCGTGGGGCTTTACTTTTTACGATCGCCAACAGCTCTCGCTTTTCGCCTATCATGCTAACGCAGCACATCAAGGTTATTCTTTCTTTGCATGCTTTCACTCCCCTCACATTTTCATTTTTAAAAACGTACGTGTGTTCAGGGAGAGCGCGGTAGTAAAGAGCGGTCTCATCGGCATTATAGATGTCAGCAGCAGATTAGGTAGACGTGAGGGACGGTCATTCATCGCGCAACCACGAGTCAGCAGCAGCTGAGTCGGCTTCTCTTGCTTCCCCCTGAGGTTTGCAGTAGGTCACGTTGTGCCGCTTTTGCCAACGATACAGCCAACCGCTCGTTGCCGAAAAGTCCTCCTTTCCCATTCGTCGTGCCAATTCCTCTGCTTTTTGTTTCATTAACAGCCCAATGCGCGCATCTTTTTCCCTGACCGTTGCAAACCATTCCGAAAGAGCTTTCTCAACGTCTTCATCCTTTCCTGATCTCTTCCTTTTTCGGTTCTTGTTTTCGTTGTCTGCACGAGCGAGCTCAATTTTGTATCTTACCTTGAGAATTTTGTTCAGCAATGATTGAGAAATGCCGAGTTTTCCAGATGCCTCGCGCTGGCTCATTTTAGGTAACTCGTCATAAGCTTTAAAAAGTTCACTTTTTTGTTCGACAGTAAGATCACGTCGTTTACTCATTTTGCGTTATTCACTGGGAAGCAGATCAATGGAAACTAAAGGCTGGACAAGTGAAACACGGCTGTGATGTTTAATCAGTTGCGATAACACCAGACAGGACCTTGATCTCAATAACAGGGCAGTTTCCTTTGCTAAAGTACACGTGTGGTTCGGTTCCAGAGGTTTTGATCACACTAAGCGGGTGATAACATTAATCGCAGTCACATTAAGCGGGACCTACTGTATGTGCTTAGAGACCTGTTCTGTTGTAAAGCAATAGGGGGGGGGGGTCTGGGTTTAAATACGGTGCTCTTGCAAACCTGGTCACCATACGTTTACACAACAGCAAAACAGCAAGTAATAGTTACTTAACACTCGTTCGTTTTTATCTTTTGTTTATTACTTTTCTCTCTTTTTTTCAGTGGCTTCTTTTCTCAATAAACTAAAGGAGGCGGCGGCTCTCCCACCGGTGTGTCCGGTGGACACTTTGCAGTCGGGCTTCCCGTATCATATTGTGTCATTTGAACTCCGAAGCCACCAGTAATATGACACTTCGCTGGTGGCGACTGTTAATCGCTCCGGAACGAACGTGATAGTCTACCTGCCACGGAGGATGGCCGGGGCGCTAACGGCGGAGGAGATTCAGACATACAACCAGGCACCACACCTTTCCCTTATTTATAAGGGAAAGGTGCGCAAGTGCAACGTCATAGATTTGGTAGAATCGTCGGTTAATTAATGTACTTTATTATTTTTTGTAGTTATATTTAGTTTGGTGTAGGTATCTAGTTAAGTGTTTGGTGTAGGTAACAAAAGGTGCCTACACACCAAAAGTCAGTAGCATAACATTGTTATTAGCAAAACATGTGGATAGCAAAAATGTTATTAACAAGATATTTTTTTACCGGTCGCACTTCACGAAAATGTTAATAACAGGCCAATGTTGATAGCAAAACATGCGAATAACCGAAATGTTATTAACAAGTTATTTCAGAGCATGAAATGATATAGCAAATCGCTATTAACAAGTTTTTATATTAACATATTAATAACAAAATATTTTTCCTATAAACATGTTAATAGCAGGTTTACAGCATTTTGATAGAAATAGCGTCAGAACCCAATAGTAAGATTAGTAAGCCATGGACAATCGAACGCGTGCCACTGTTGCTGCAGCTTGTGTGGTAGTTTTGGGGGCAGCAAGAAAAAAGAAGAGACTTTGGATGCGCCCATATTTGCATAGAAAAATACAAAGTATTGCCGTGTTGGAAGATATATATAGGGATGAAGAGAAAATGAGACTGGGCAAACTTCATTTGAATAGCTTCAAAGGATTTGCTAGAATGTCGAGCATCGATTTTGAATTCTTAATTAACGTTTTGGGGCCGCACATATCTCGACAAGACACGAACTACCGCAAAGCGATACCGGTGCAGGATAGGCTGGCGATAACTTTGCGCTACCTTGCAACTGGGGACAGCTTTAACAGTCTGATGCTGCTATTTCGAGTGTCGACGTCCAGCATCTCCAACATCGTGAAAGAGGGATGTGAGGCTATAATAAATGTACTTCAGGATGAAGTGAAAGTGAGTACGTAATATTAATCTTACTTTTTTCTTTATTTAGCGAATCTTACTTTTATTCGAGCGGATAGTGGACCCCTACTGCCTTTGAGATCAGTTCAATGTGTTTTTATTCCAACGTGCCTGAAATTGATCAAAATTCTGACATTTTTGGTCGTTCAGCTCTGAAGAATAGTTTGCGATCAACCTTCGAACTGGGCAAAAGGCGTAAAGTTTCACCGTGAAGCTCACGCCTGATATACTACCTCTTTATTTAAGGAAGGGGATAAGTGTGACACAAAGTAAACAAAAACAAATTTTTTGAGCAAAAAAGTTATTCAGTAATAAAAAATTGGAAAAAAGAATTACGTAAAAAAATTAAATCATAAATTGAAATCAAGAAGGTAGTTCAAACATTTGGAAGCTGGTGAGCGTTGCTACTCGAAATCTAATAGAACAGTGGAATTCAGTGCAGCTCTCAGGATGTCAAAATTGTTCGTTGTTGTGGTGGACTGCTGAACGTCGTCTTTTGCCTGTTCAGAGGACGAGGTTTCATCCAGTGGTCGTGATGAGGTTGTGCCTTGAGAATTGAACGTTTCCTCCACAGCCAGGAACAGCAATTCATTAATTGAATGCTGAACTTTATTTCTGGTTTCAGCAGGCAGGAGTCTCATTTTACTAGCAACGTAGTCTCCGTATGCTTGACATTCGTCTTTGTCAGCACTTGATTGTAGGCTCTTCATTACTTCATACGCCTCTTCTGTAATTTTGTCCATGTGTACAGATCGCTTCCTAGTCTTTTTTTGGGGGGGTGAGCGGAACAATCTTTTCGGTAATTGCGGTGTGTCGGTCACAGGCGAAATGGGTTCACACTCATCGCTTGTTGTCAGCGATGCGGTATCATATGAGTTCTGTTGAGTCTGAAACAGTAAAAGCAAGAAAATGGTACGAAAATATTAAACCGAACCAATATGCATATAGTTGTGTTCAAATTATCATCTCATAGGTACTAGGTCGCTACGGCAATGAATTGAAACCTAATTTCTTTCGTCCTGTTTTTCAGCTCCCACAAACGACAGAGGAATGGCTACAAGTGGTAGAAAAATACCAGGAAAAATGGAACTTTCCTCACTGTTTGGGCAGCATGGATGGAAAGCACATCCCAATTATGGCTCCCCCCAACAGCGGAAGTGACTATATTAATTACAAAGGATTCTTCAGTATTGTCCTCCTGGCACTTGTTGACGCTAACTATTGCTTTTTGTACGCTAATATTGGATGCCAAGGACGCATATCGGATGGAGGGGTCTTCGGAAACACGGCGTTGGCGCGGTTACTAAATACTGGACATCTTGGAATCCCGGGACCGTGTCCACTACCTGGGAGGGTAAATGACAGCCCTTACGTCATTATAGCCGATGATGCCTTCCCCTTAACTGAAAATATAATGAAACCGTACAAAGGAGAGCAAGTCAGAGGATCTCCGGAGAGAATTTTCAATTTTCGTCTTTGCAGAGCACGCCGAGTAGTAGAAAATGCTTTCGGCATCTTTTCTGCGGTGTTCCGAGTAATGCGTAACACGAATCTACTTGAGCCTAAAAAAGTAAAAACCGTCACTCACGCTTGCGTTCTCCTTCACAACTTTCTCAAGAAGAGCTCAACTTCATCGCACGTATATTGCCCTCCTGGACTGCTCGATGACGAATTCGACTCCTCTGGAGAAACCATCACAAGAGACTTGATGAACACAGCAGAACCTCGGTTAGCATCGCTCCAAGCAGTAGGGAGAAGAGCACCACTGCTCGCTAGAGCAGTACGTGAAGAATTCGCTAATTATTTCTTGTCACATGAAGGGCGCATTGAAAGACAAGAAATAGTGGAGTAATTTTTCAAGCATTGCTTGGGCCAGCAATGTAGTTGCACAAGGGAGTGGGGAGAGTTTAAATAAAAATTTTGACATTAAGGGTTAACAATAATCCTTACTCACTGATTAATGGAACCCTATGTCCAATTCCTAAATGCGACCGGTCATACTAGTTGTCGAAAAGGGGTGGATCGGTAGAACGTAGCAATTTGAATTTGTATTGTCGGGGCAAAGAAAGAGGTGCACGGATGGTGGAGGTCCCATGCCTGCCTTTTTATTATTTTTATTATATATAGGATTTTTAAAAAAGACGATATGGGAAATTATTAAAGAAATCACTAACACTCGCAATGAAGAACGAAGGCGGAAGATAGAATACGTTTGAACGAAATGTAGGAGAAGTATTCAAAGGTAAGTGGAGGTGGTGATCGTAGTGAGAGAGAGAGAGGTCTGTGCCCCGATTATAGGAGAAGCAGAAGATAATGTAATAAATATTATTTGCTTACCTTGATTCCTACATCGGTAGTACGATGAGGCTTCCACTTGTCCTGCAAGAACAGCAGGCTGTCGAAAGCAAACCACTTGCTTCGGCCAGCCCAAGTCCCGGTGCCTTCACTTTGATCGGCGTTTTCATCATCCTCTGCCCCTTGACCTGACTTCCCTTTTATCTTTTTGAATTCCCGCTGAAATTGCCCGATTAGAGTCTTCACTTTTTTTTCAACTTCCACCCAATCGCAATTGAATTCACTCCCTAGCTTTTCCCAAGCATCTCTCTTTTTTTGCTTGTCCTTGTACTCAGGAAGTTGTACGTTCCACAAACAGCCTAATTTGCGGTATTCTTCTACGAGGTGCATTGTTTGAGATTTTGACCACTTCATACCGAGAAACTCAGTCGCACGAGACCACTTAAAAAAATAAAATAATTGAAGAGAGGGATGTACAGACTGGTCGAAATGAGAAAAGAAGGAGGTGTTTCTTTGAAAAATAGCCCAGTCAACATTTTTGCTATCGCTCCCAGACCGGTAGCAGAAATTTTTTTATTGGCATGTCAGTAGCAATGTTATTAACAATGTTATAAAAAAAGTCAACAAGTTATTAGAAATGTTACTGGCATTTTGTCCTCCAACATGCTAATAACAATTTCGTTAAAAACGTTTTTTTCGTTTTCGTAACATGTTATTAACAAGTTATGCCAATTTGTTTATAACTTTGTTACAAATAAATGTTATTAACTTATTAGTCTCGGTATGGACGAGGATGCTTCAAAAACAATGTTATTAGCAATGTTTCTAGCAATGTTATTTCCGGTGTAAAGGTGCCTTAAGCCATTAGTGTTATGTATATAAAGTATTTTTTTTTTAATAAACTTTTTTCTTTTTTAAATTGATTCTTCCATCAATCCAGGCTTAAATACCCAGAGTCTAGCGACGGTGACTCTGGGTTACTCTGTAAAGAATAGGAAAAAATTTGGAGTGGTCTATTTTACTTCTTTGACGCTTCAACTATCCACGTTCCGTGACATTTTTCATGTCATTGAGCAAATTAAAGACTGCACACAACAACAATTCATGGCTTTGGGCTCCCCATTCTTCAACTGGTTTGCATTTGGGAATGGTTGCAGCGTGTATATGCCATAACTCTCTAGCGTGTTCTACTCTAGGCACTACAGTAGGGACCGGAGGAGTGTGCTAGGGAGAAGGATACCGAGACACCGGCCCGCCCCCGGCCACGCCCACCGCCCCCGGCCACCTCCGGCCATCGGCCATTTTGTACCCATCGTCCATTTTGTACCCGCCTCCGGCTGTGCCCGTCCCCGAATCGTCCATTTTATACCCGCCCCCGGCCGTATCCATCCCCGAATCGGCCGTACCCATCCTCGAATCGGCCCGCCCCCGGCCGC
This sequence comes from Corythucha ciliata, assembly GCA_038030265.1. Taxonomy (NCBI): domain Eukaryota; kingdom Metazoa; phylum Arthropoda; class Insecta; order Hemiptera; family Tingidae; genus Corythucha; species Corythucha ciliata. Next base: position 23,760,847 of record CM075941.1, on the reverse strand, counting down.
CTCTCTGCCGCACGCCCCACGGCTAGCTGCCGCCCGCCCCTGGCCAACAGATCGCCTCCATGGTAGTCGCATAAACCTATACAAGATGGGAAAAAAAAAATCATCCATCGCCTGGATTCGAACCACAGTTTCATGTTACACGTGGCAGAAGCGCTAACTAATATACCAGGGGATGTCCCGAGAGATAACCGAGAGATCAAAGTATACAGTTCACCCATTGCCTAAAAACTTGCATTTATTGATAACAAGAGATACCGGGCAATCAATGTGTGTTGATTAGCTAGTATTGACAACAAAACAGATTAAACTAAGGAGAGAAAAAAAAAAAAGTTGGTGTAGAAAACAAAAAGATTACCGTGCTTCACGAGGACGATCTGAAGAAAAATATTTAAACCAGTGCTACGGCAACAACCCATCACTGCAACTGCGGAGGGAGGGAAAAAGAAGAAACAATAGTAAAGGCAAACCATGACATACTAGACTGAATGTACTTTCGTTCAAAATATAACGCGTGGAAGGGGGGCGGGGATGGATTGAGGAAAAAAGGTGCAATAAACAATCCGCTGCGTCGACCCCGGAAAAAATTAAAAAGAGGAGCAGGACAACAAAAAAACCAAGGAGAGGACAACATGTATGTAGAAAGTAAAAGTCGTATTTTGAAATGTCGAGGAGAGCAGGGCCAACTGCCAAGGTAGTAAAAAAAAAAAAAAAAATTAAATAATTCCAAAAATGTACGGGGGGAAGGACGGGGTGTTTAGAAGGTAACGTGAAAGAAATACAAATTAAATTCCATGCGTTGCATACATGGGAATAAAATTTTGCACATGACACGATTACGAAAGCGGTCCAATATAGTGAACGCAAATACCATGCACTTAATCAACGAGAACAAGTCCCTACCCCCGAATACATTTTAAATTTGGCAATAAGGCCCTACTTTTTAATCGAAAAATTTCGTATAAATGAGAACAATCGCGGAACGGAGAAGCTAGTACGAGTAGATAATGTCCGAGATTAATGTTAGAATCTTCATCAATGGTACCATCGCGAATGTGAGTTATAGCGTAGGAAAACTTTACATGTTGAAACTAATGCACATTACTCTGAAAATAGGATCGGGCCACTCAGACGGTGGAGATGGCAGAGGCGGCGGTGCAAAGATCGCCTACCCGTCGAGAGAGTCATAGAGGTACGTTTACCAATTAAGTTTTTTTTTCTAATCTTTAGCATTTGAAAATAATAGGTGTAGCATAAGCCTGGGGGAGACAATGAAAAGAAAACCAACAACGCGATAATGGTTCTAAATTCATATTAATTACACGGAAGGGAAGGGTTGACTAATCTAGTTTTTTCGTTTTACGGTTTATTACACCGAAAAATATAGGGAACCGATCGTAAAATAGCCAACCAGTTAATGAATACGCGTTTGTCTGAAGCTTCCTTACAATTACTTTAAATTTACGAATAAAGGTTCGTCGAAAGTTGTCGTATAAGCGAAATCGTTTGTCTGAAGCTTCCTTACAATTAGTTTAAATCTACGAATAAAGGTTCGTCTAAAGCTGTCGTATAATCGAAAACAAGCGCGTCATAAACGTTTAGTAATAACACACCAAATGTTCCGAAGGGACCTAAAATCTTATTTCTCTATTTACACGGAAGGGAAGGGCTGAAATGCTACAGATTCAGTTTAACTTTAAAGATTCCGTACAAATGAAAGCAAGCGCATAGCAAAACTTTTTTTTTTTTTTTTTTTTTTATTATTATTATTTTAAGATTTAAGGTATGTACACTGAGCATAAGGAGGAAGCCGTTCGTAGCCCATCATATAATAAGTACTCGATTATCTGAAGTTTTCCTCGCAGAAGCTTCCTTACATGTAGTAGTTTTAATAAAGATTTCGTATTAACGAAAGCAAGCGCTTCATATACTTTTGGTAATAATACAGCATACGTTCCGAAAGATCCTAAATACCATTTATTTATCTAATTACACGGAAGGGAAGGGTTGATAAGTCAAAGATTCCGTTTAAATTTAAAGATTCCGTACAAACGAAAGCCTGCGCTTCGTAAATATAGTTTTATGAATTTAAGGAATATTTACACTGAAACAGAGCATAAAGAGGGAGCCGGGCGTAAAATAGCCCAACAGTACGCGATTATCTAAAGCTTCCTTACATTCAGTTTAAATCTACGAATAATGGATCGTCGAAAAATATCTTATAAACGAAAGCATGCGTTTCATAAAACGTTCGGTAATAATAAACCATATTTCCAAAGGGTCATAAATTCTTATTGCTCTAAGTACACGGAAGGGAAGGGACGATATGCCACAGATCCAGTTTAAAGTTAAAGTTTCCGTACGAACGAAAGTCAGCGCTTTGTAAATATAATTTTATGTTTTAAGGGTTATGTACAAGGAAACAGTGCAAAAAAAAAAAAAAAAAAAAAAAAAAAAAAAAGAGGGAGCCGTTCGTAAAATAACCCAACAGTTAATATACGTTTATCTGAAGCTTCCTCACATTCGGTTGAAAATGTATGAATAATAAAGCTGTCGTCTTATTTCTCTATTTACGCAGAAGGGAAGGGTTGATATGCCAGATTCGGTTTAAATTTAAAGTTTCCCTACAAGTGAAAGTCGTTCAAAGGTTCTCTGACAAACACGAAGGAGAGAATCCTGCCCCCTCCGTGGGGAGAAAAAAACCCAACCCTCATTACCTTTAAAGGACCCTCGTCCTGCAATACCAACAAAAAACCCGCAATGCTCCACGGCGTTCCCGAACAACGTTATTTTCAGAGGCTCTAGGTCATTTTTTTCAAACATTTCAGCTATATAGTCTGGGACATCAGTGCATGCAAAATAAATAAATAAAGGAAAATTGTGCGTAGATGATGGAGTAATTACCCCCCCTATCCTAAGTAGTGCAAAGATCATACGACATCGGAATCTAACGATACGTTGGTTATATCGTAGCTTATCCGGTCATCTTCGGAAGAGGAGGTGGAGGAGACCGACGATGAAGATGACAATGTAAAGTATATGCAACGTATACATGATAGAAGTATTTATTACAACAAACATATTTTTCAGACAAGCACGATCACGCTTGGATCGTCCAGTAGCGTACGTATTTATTTATTTATTTTTTTTTTTTTCGCGTCAAAGAAGTAAAATAGACCACTCCAAAATTTTCCCTATTCTTTACAGAGTAACCCAGAGTCACCGTCGCTAGACTCTGGGTATTTAAGCCTGGATTGAAGGAAGAATCAATTTAAAAAAGAAAAAAGTTTATTAAAAAAAAAATACTTTATATACATAACACTAATGGCTTAACTTGTTACCTACACCAAACACTTAACTAGATACCTACACCAAACTAAATATAACTACAAAAAATAATAAAGTACATTAATTAACCGACGATTCTACCAAATCTATGACGTTGCACTTGCGCACCTTTCCCTTATAAATAAGGGAAAGGTGTCCCTTATAAATAAGGGAAAGGTGTGGTGCCTGGTTGTATGTCTGAATCTCCTCCGCCGTTAGCGCCCCGGCCATCCTCCGTGGCAGGTAGACTATCACGTTCGTTCCGGAGCGATTAACAGTCGCCACCAGCGAAGTGCCATATTACTGGTGGCTTCGGAGTTCAAATGACACAATATGATACGGGAAGCCCGACTGCAAAGTGTCCACCGGACACACCGGTGGGAGAGCCGCCGCCTCCTTTAGTTTATTGGGAAAAGAAGCCACTGAAAAAAAGAGAGAAAAGTAATAAACAAAAGATAAAAAACGAACGAGTGTTAAGTAACTATTACTTGCAGTAGTGACGATGTGGAAACGTTTGATGACGAGTGTTGCAAGAGCACCGTATTTAAACCCAGACCCCTTCCTATTGCTTCACAACAGAACAAGTCTCCAAGCACATAGAAAGTTCGGAAAAAAGAACCGGTTCTTTTTCCTCATACAGGAACGACCTTAACCAGAACCACCACTCCGGGGTGTGTAAAGCCTCAAGTTAGTATAAAAACCCCAAGTCGCCCACTCAAAATCAAACAGTAAAAAAGTACAAGTTGAAACGTTAAGTTTGACCGTCCTTTTGATTCTCAATACGAGTGAGTATGCTCTGCGGAGCTTTCCATGTGTTGGGGGGGGGGGGTAATAATCACAGTTTGATATAGTAAGAAACGTATTTATTAAGACTCATTAGTACATTTTAATTCGCGTAAAATAGACATAAGTGCATCATCTAGAGATATAACAGATGGCCAATTTATTAGTGCTAGGAAGTGTAGAAGAGTCAACATTTCAGGTCCAGTTAGACGAAATCCGACGGTGGGCTCAATATCCCCAGCGAGTACGTAGTAGAAGCCGATCACTTTCTGTCTCGCAGTTCGCTCAAGTCGAGCAAATGTTGTCGTACCTCTGATGACGAGTCCCTCGGTATCCGATCGGCGGTAGAAATAATTGATAAAGTCGGGGCGGTGTTGTAGAAAATATTCACAGTCGGTGCGTGGAACGTAAAAAATTGAAGCGCGTCGGGCAGTGCTTAGCAATAGACAGTCTGGGCGTAAATCTGCAGTTTTAGTTCCTCGGTAATTCAGATGGAAGGGTAAAACTGATCCAGCCATGTTTGCGTAGACAGACGAACTAACCGACTTCGTCATGATGAGCATCTGAAGGTGGTGGGGGCGGCGGGGGCGCATGCTCATTGTTGTGTTCAAGTGCTCCGGCTACATAGGGGCAGCGAGGAGACCACTTTTTATGCTCCCCAAGGGGATCATCTCCGAGAATCCATTGCCATAGACATAGACCACAGAAGGGGCACTCCACAATGTCCGCAACGCCGGTGTAGAAAAACCCGGCTTTGGCTATCCGATATGGGGGGATAAACGTAATTGGCCACATCCAAAATGTTTGTAGTCTGGCACTGTATGATACGTATTCCCACATGCAGCGGCGATGAGCGATTGTCGGATGTCGTTGTCCCATGACGAACGGTTGAAGACTGCCAAACCTCAATCAGACAGCGACTTGAGCGCTATCCAAGAATTGTGACTAGAATCGAAACCAAGCCACTTTACAAAAACCTTGTCACCCCTGCGCCGAATGACCTTTTCCACCAGGTAGACGTCGGGTAGGTGGGTTTTTTGCAATTCCTGCTCGTAAAATTTTCCAACCACGGGACGATTATTCAAATCAACCAGTGAATACATGGGAACTTCGCGATTAAAAACCTCAACGACCGTGAACTGCTCATTTGTCCAATTGGGGAGGTAGCCTTTGGCAAAAACGTGTTTAAACTTGCTGATTCGCACACGGTCGCCGACACGTAGCCTTGGACGGCGCCAACCGACCGGTTTTCCTGCCTCGGTGAGACGTTGAATAATAAAGGACTCGTCGTCCTTGGTAACCTCAGCCGGTCGCATTCCAATACTCCGATGAACGCGTTCGTTGTAGCGTCGAATTAGAGACGGTAGATGTTCAACCCATTTATAATTTCCATTTATGCTAAACATTTTCCACATCCAGGTCTTGAGGGTGCGATTCCAGCGTTCCACGATGCTTGCATGCAGGGGGCTGTAGGTGCAGTAGTGAGTCGCGCCATATTTGTCCAGAACATGAGCAACGTGTCTGTTGAAAAATTCCTTTCCCTCGTCCGTTTGAAAGTACTTGGGCCGCATAAAGTCGGCATTTTCACGAAAAAGGCGTTCCAGTGCCTCGGCCACCTCCAGACCAGTCTTGGTTCGAAGCGGCACTGCCCAACCTCGCTTTGAGCCGCAGTCAATCACCGTGAGTATGTAGCGATAGTCATTGTCGGCTAGACTGGGGTCTAGTATAATCAAATCAGCCTGGTAGAGGTCCTTAATTCGAGTGCGAAATCTGGGATAGTTGTGGCGTGCCGGTCGGAAAAGCTCGTTGACTAGTCGTTCCTTGACTGACATCATAATTAACACTGTCGAGACTAGACAATGATGCCGGCCTCTTGTAATTCAGACAGAATGGCCTCCACCTCGTTGTCATGTCCCGAATGCCCGGCTGAGCGTGAAGCGATGAGCAGACGAAGTCGATCAACAAGCTCGTTGGGATCGTTCCAGTACTCGTATAGGGGCTGTGACAGGTTTGTCAATCCCGATCCATCCTTGGGCACAATAACGCGTCTATACTTGGAAGTGGTAGTGTTGTAGGGCCTTAGGGCTGAGTAGCCATGGCGATCTGCATGCGTGCGAGCCAATATCTCGCGATAAAAGGCTCGATCCTCGACAGTGTACTCGGTGGGGTTGCGGAGAAAAATCAAATCCAAAAGGCCCGCCGTTGCAGGATATTCGCGATCGCGAACAACGATGGAATGCCTCGAAAAGTGAATGGGTGAGTTGCCTAGGAAAACACCTCCGTTGGGCATAACCCTAGGTCCATGAACCGAGTCTAGACCGGCCGAGATGACATTCCCCTGCATGAGAGCCTTCAGATATGGACGCATGTGTGGGTGGAATTGTGATAGTCCATGGTCGACCCGTTCAGACAGTGATTGGGAAAGCTTGCGCAGTTCTTCCCTCCGTGACTCTTCCTCAGTCGGTACCAACGTTACGTCCTCCTCCCCCTCCTTCTCCTCCTCCGCCAGACCCACAGCTCCCTCGTCTTCGTCGAGCGTTGGTGCTATAGACGGTGGAGGGGGGGTTGGCCCTCCTCGACGTCTCTGACGGCCGGATCGTCGTGCTCGTGCTGCAGGAATGGTCGTAGTCGATCGCTCAGAGGGCGAAATTGACGGGGGTGTCCAGTGGTAGACCTCCTCCTCATCGTCGTCAGCATCTTCGCTGACCGCTGCTCGCGTTTTCTTATTCGTTCTAGCTTTCGGGGTTGAAGTTAACGGTCGGTAGGCAGGCCGTCGTTTGCTCAGATAGTCGTTTATGTCAATGAAGCTCTCGGTGTCCTCGTTACCATCATCGGTCGTAAGAGGGCGTTTCTTGGTCGGTCGTGCTGGCGTGGTGGGTGGGTGGGGAACTTGAAATAGCGCATTATCGGCCGACTTGTTGATCGTTGTTCGAATCGACTCCAGAGGCTCTACCAAAGGCTTGAGGGTTTCGGCCAGTAGATCGCTGCCGGCGGTCTTGCTTTCGCGTAGTAGGCGATGCTTGCGGCGAACGTTCTTTTGCGCTCGAACCAGGTTTTTCTTCAGACGCTTACTCGCCGCATCCATGATGAAGACTGAAGCCCCTTCCCTCCCCCTTAGAGTTTAATAAAAAAGTCAAAGCCGCAGCGAAACCGGCCCCGATCAAGGGGGGCCTCTTTGTCCACCACCAGAAAAGCACGATCGTGCTTGTTCCAGCAAGCGGTTGCCATATCTTGAAACTGGCTGAAGGTGATGTTCGATATGGAGCTGACGTGATCGTCAAATACGTGCTTGAGGTTGAGCTCGTCGATGCGGTAGAGCACGATCATGGAGGCATTGTCACGAATCAAGTGTTTGGGGACCTGGGCATAGCTCTGGCACAGGTAGAAGGTATCTACGGAAAAATGGCGTCCCATTGTAAAGTACTCGCGCACAACGTCCTGTTTCTCCGTGACGACATCGTCAAAAATGAAGATTGAATTGGGTTTAACTTGAGCCGGCGATGGAACATCCTCGCAGTTCTCGAACGTAAAGTACCCAATAATATCGCTCAACTTGTCATATACCCGATCGAGAAGTCGGTACTTGGACTGGGCCAGAGACTTGCTAAACACGTACACATGCTCATAGCGCAGACCGTTCGGATCGAGGAGAAGCGTCAGCATGAGGTTTGTTTTCCCCGACCCGGACGGACCGACAATAAGGTCGCGGAGAGGCTGGGAACCGAAAAGTCGGCCATGACGGTGGCCCGAGGCCTGACTGGGGACAAAGTCCCGATCAATCGCGGTGACGGCTGTTGCTGTTCAAAGTGCATTGGGGCTACTGACTGGTGGGATGGGGGTGTTCTATTTATAGAGTAGGCAGATGAGGTTGACAATTTTATTGACTATTACACATAGAAATGCATATTACACCATTCGACATATTTCGCCGCCTGGTCCCAGGCACAGTAGAAGGTCCGAGTTGTCGCATTAGGGGGGTACCTATGACGTAGGCACGGCTGGTAGGCAAAGGTCGACCAAAGCTCCGGTCTCTGAATCGATGGGCAACCCAGGTCGTTGAGGTCGATGAGTTCACAATTGCTGAGATCGATTCGCTGCTGGAGAAATCGTATCTTTTCGGGCCCCTTCACGTAGAGACGGTTGAACGGTGCAAGGTAAGTCCTAAGGACCTCGTTGAGGAGATTGTATGGGACAACACCCTCGTCCCACCCGAGCCCGTGGTGCTTGGCGCTCAGGTAGTCGTTCTGTTCCAGTGAGGCGGCGGGTGAGTGACGGGCAGGTGATGGTGGCTTGAACAGCCAGTGGCCCGAAGCTCGACTCTCCAGGTCAATTATCGCCAGCTCCTTGATGATGAAACCGCCGCCGCTCCCTTTGCAGTAGCAGTTGCAATGGCGAGGTCCATGGAATGCGTGGAAGTCCACGACGGCAGAGTGGGCAGATGAAGAGGCGGACGAGTCCATGGTAGGCGGCAGTCTAAGGTTTCAAGGGCGGTCAGCCCCTCTTTTATACATTGTGGCGGCGCACAATGCCGGAGAGGGGGTGATAGCTGACCAGTTTGTCGTGAATAACGAGACAGAAGGCCGTCGTGTTCGGCGGAAAGTTCTTTTTTGCCTCAAATTCCAGCTTGATGTCAACGGGCGAAGACGTGACTGAATCGAATTGTCGCGAGCAGTCAATTACAAACAGGGGACCGATCTCGATGAATTCTTTCAGCGTCAAGAGGGGGGATTTGCCGTCCGAGTCGTAGAATGAGTCGGCGAAACGTGCGTACATATCGTATAGCTCAGCAATGCGTAATTTGCCAAAGTCGAGGTTCAGGTTGTCATACGGATAGCTCTCGCTTCCAATAAACAGCTTCATGTTGGTCAGGGCGCATGCGTCGAATCCAGCCGCGTTGCTCACCAGACTGTTGGCGCGATCTGTCTGAAATCCGACCAGTACAAAGCGGGGTTTTTCCATCTGCGAGACAGTGCGCAGCGTCCATGTTTGTTGGCTGGTCTCTGGCAGTGACGGATAGGTGTAGAGACTCCACGACCTGAATGGAACGTGAATGGGCGGATCCGATTCGACGTGGGAGAGAAGACGTAATTTCTGGGCGTCTCCCACCTCGATGTAGGGCAGCCGCCATGATATGCGGGAAAACTCAACCTTTATGTCGGGCAGAACCGCACCGGCGGCGGGGGCAGCAGCGGCAATTAGTTTAAACATGTTTTTATCATTGTTGGCTCGAAGCAGAATCAGCTCGAGGCGAACGTGGGCCATTATCTTGCGGTAGTCCTCGGCGAATCCCGAGTGAGCGTAGAGGAATGTTGGCGCAAAAATCGCCAGTGGTTGCATTGACGATTGGATTGGGTACTCTGCTCGCAGGCATGGTCCACCCGGCCACACCCAGACGATCCACGTCCCCTTTGTCGAAGCTGGCATAACCCTTCATTGTGCTCGCGAATCCACACTGCTTGGTCTGGTCAATTTCCACTCCATTCACTTCGAGGCGAATCTCCTCAAACGCGTAGGCAATTGCATTGGTTGTCAGAGTGTAGTCTGCAGTCAGATTGGTGATTTTGCCCTCGACGTACACATAGCTCTCCGAGGGTAGTACGTAAATGTTGCTCTGTTGAAACGGGATGCGCACTTCGTCTGAATTGCCATACTGCGCCGATGAGGCGAAGGCGTGGTGCGTATGGTAGGTGATCGATGTGATACTGTTGTCATACAGGGGAGTACCCTTAATGTCCAAGATGTTGTGACTCATTTTCTAACACGGAAACCCAATTGGCGTAGAAATTCCCGGTTGGTCCGTGTTAACTCGATGCTGGCGGAAGGCCGACTAAAGGGCCGTGGGCGAAGCGCACCACCACTTATAGGCTGGCGCGGGCGATGAACGTCGAACATGTCACTGCTTCAAGAGGTGAATGCGAACTGTGATGGTTTCGCCGCGCAGATCAACTAAATCCCCATGTTTGCGGTTTTGACGTAGTTACAAGACTATGGAACTACCCCCCTCTTTGCACTAAGGTGTACTTCCTTCTCTATCATGAATGTCTTTATTATTTTCTCCTTTTTTTGTTTTCTTTCCCCTTTGAGAGAGAGAGAGAGCCTGTGGAGGAGGAGTTTCATATAGTACAAAGTCCTTTTTATTTCAGTACGATTTTATTTTCCTCTTCTAAAAAGTTTTTAGTCTCGTTATTGCTACCGAGAGCGTATGCAGTCGAAAATGCTCAAGTCCCTTGTTGAGAAGTTAAGTCCTTTTCTTTTGTCTTAAAATCAGTTGGACTAATTTATCGGTCAGTGCGGAAATCTCAGTCGGGTGTGCCGTTACTTCGTGGTTTCTTGCCCTTCTCCATCTTCCTTCCCTGTCTGTGTGAATGAAGTAAGGAAGCGTTTTCCCTGTCTCCTTGTGCCCGCCCGAAGTACGCCCCCCCCCCCCCTGAAGAGTCGATCGCCGCCAGGACCACGGTAAGTTATTCCCCAAACAGATTTACTTTTGGTGTTGGTAAGGAAGAAAGGCAATTGCCCTTAAACCGTATGAGCAAGCCCCCTGGCTACTCAAACAAATTGGTGACCCCGACGTGATTTCAATTGCCTTTTTTTTTTCCTCACCTAGAGGTTTCAGTTTTTTTTTATCTGAATTAGTCAGCCCTTCCGTTGTTTGTCATTTGAACTTTGTCATAATTCACGTGAAAATTCCTGTCCAAGTGCGCTTTGCTCTTATCTTTTCTCGGTAGCGTTGCCATTGATCGTGTACTCTGTACTTCCCCGCCCCGCGCCAACAAATTAAATTGTAAGTCAGTTCGCCCTAATATTTTTTTTTTCTCTCTCTCGAGGAGTTCGCTCTCGTGTATTATATCCTTCCTTCTTTCCCCTCAATTCGCACTGTTTGTTTCTTTTTTCTTCCCCTCCCTCACTCTCTCTCTCGGGGTTTCTTAATTTTTATTTTGTCTATCTTTTATTCCCTTTTTCGCTTATTAAACGCATTGCGTTCGCTTCCTCCGCCGTGCTCATTCCTTTTCTTTCGACCCCCCCCCCCCTATTTTCCTGTTCATTTTGTCCTGTCGTTTTCGTTCAAATGGTGAATTTTCCTAAAGGAAAACCGTAAACCATGAGTGACACCGATAAAAATAAAAACCCTGGATCAACCCAGCCCTCAGGCACCGGTTCAGTAGCGACTGCACCTCCCACCGTCTCTCAAAATCCTAAATTGAGAGCTGTAAAACATTGGGCTAAGAAGAGAGAGGATCACTTCATTCGTCTTAACCGCATCTATGACACTGCGGTGAAATGCAAAGCAAACAAAGATTTCACGCAATTCCTTGGCATTTTTAGCGCGTTAGAGCCCACTTATAAGAATTGGATTGAGACGAACACCATGACAGAAGAACTTGCTCTGCAACACCCAGACATTGAGCCCTATGTAAAGTCCCAACTTGCCATCGATGAGCTGTATGATTTTTGCAACCAACTCCACTATGCCATTGAAGCTTCGCGTAAGGCGGAGGACTCTCAAGAGGCTCGTGCTTCAGCCCAAGCCCATGCCCCAATGCGCCCAGAATCGAACGTAGTCAAACTTCCTCGAATCAATCTCACTCCCTTTGATAATAAAGTGGAAAATTGGAATGCCTTTTTCGACATGTTCAACTGCCTAATTATTCAAAGAGAGTCACTGTCTGATACAGAGCGCATGCACTATTTGCGAACGTGCCTAACCGGTGAGGCAGCTGATCTGATCAAAGCTCTCCCTTCCGTGGGAGAAAGCTTTCCTTTAGCCCTCGATCTCCTGAAACAACGATACGCCTCTCCTCGCCTTTTGGCTTCCCACTTTGTGAAATCGCTTCTCGAATACAAGCCCGCTCATAGTGAAACCGCCCCCGGCTTGCATCACTTTTTGAAGGTTTTCGACACCAGTGTTCAGGCGTTCGCCCAAATTCCTAACCTTAACCATAAGGATTTTCTCTTGTTTTACTTTGCCTTGCGCACATTAAGCCCGGAAAGCCGAAATCTGTTCGAATCGAGTCGTGAAGACCAACAAGCCCTGCCCACTTACGAGGAGTTGATCACATTCATAAGGAAACGTGCCTCAGTTCTGAGCGTTTCTTCATCTGACAAAATGTCGATTCCTGCGCCCAAACCAGGAACCTTGAAGGCTCCCACGCGTACTTCCTTAAACGCTACTCAAGTTGGTCCAGATGTGACATGTGATGTTTGCAAGGGTAAACATCGTCTCATTCAATGCCCTGAATTTCACTCCATGAATCCTAACGACCGAGTGGCTACCATTAAGTCATTGCGGAAATGTTTCAATTGTCTCGGCCCGCATTTCAGCTCAAAATGTAATTCCGTTAAAACCTGTCAATCATGCCACTCCAAGCGTCACCACTGCCTGTTGCACGACGTCTGCTGGTCTCAAGAGTTGACACCGCAGAAGTCTAGCCCCGACCAACCTATGCCACTAAGTAAGAAAAGTTTTTCAGGTAAGGAGCAGCAATTTGGTAGCACCAGTCGACCCTTGCACCAGCCCTCGAAGCCTTCTCCCAATACTGGCCCAAAATCGCCTATTCCCAACGCTGAACGAATGCCTTCCGCACAAGTTCTGTCTTCATCCACAATTTGCCGTGCCTCTGACACCACCATATTGTTAGGCACCTTGTTGGTTCGCGTGAGCGACGCTTGGGGCCGCTTCCACATTATTCGTGCCGTACTCGATCCTGGAAGTCAGTTGAACTTCATCACGAAAAGCTGTTGTGACCGTCTTAGTCTATCCCCCTCCTTTAGTGCCACAAGGATCAGTGGTATTGGGGGATCTACCCTCGGGTCCAAGCTGGGCGAAATATCACTCGAATTGTTTCCGACCAGTTTGGAGAGTACTCTCGCTATCCCTATGAGTGCCACTGTTTTAGAGCGAATTAGTAACCCGCTGCCAAGCCTCAGAGTCTCCCCTCGAGTTCGGAAGACGTTTTCTAATTTTAAATTAGCTGATCCGTACTTTGACGACCCATCAACGGTAGATGTTCTGCTCGGAGCGGAGATGCTACCAAGCTTGATGATCCGAGTCCAGCATTGTCCTGACATGCCATCGGCTATGGAAACGCCTTTCGGACATGTCCTCATTGGAAAAGCACCAGTGTTGTCCTCAGATGAGGAGCCAGCCGAAAATTCGGTCGGTCTCGCTTCATTGCTAAGTTGCTGTGAAGTTAACCAATGCCTTCAGCGTTTTTGGATTGATGAAGAAATCCGACAGCGTGAATATGTTTACAGTCCCGAGGATGCTTATTGCGAAGAGCATAATATAATAGCGAAGCTAGCGAAGAGCATAATCCTTCCCTGTCTGTGTGAATGAAGTAAGGAAGCGTTTTCCCTGTCTCCTTGTGCCCGCCCGAAGTACGCCCCCCCCCCCTGAAGAGTCGATCGCCGCCAGGACCACGGTAAGTTATTCCCCAAACAGATTTACTTTTGGGTGTTGGTAAGGAAGAAAGGCAATTGCCCTTAAACCGTATGAGCAAGCCCCCTGGCTACTCAAACACCCCATTTTGATCGACGATTCGAACTGTTATCGCTCGCAAGTCACCCGTGTGCACCACCGGCAGGTAGACAACATTCGTGGGAGCCTCCTGAATAAGGTAGCCGGGAGGGACGCGGGGCGAAAATGCGTGCAGAACGTGCGATACTTTTCCGTTCCGGTACGAGCCCTTTTGATATGTGCTAGCCGTAGGAGGCATGTCGTTCAGCGCTCGTCGTGACGCCATCAGACCCTTTCGAAAGGTCGGTTTGGCGACTCGTCGCTTACGTCCCCTTTTCACGCCGGCGCCCATTTTATTCTTTGCAGTCATTCCCGCGTAAACGGCTAGAGCGGCAGCTCTCTCGGGTAGTGATGCGTCCAGTGATTTGACTCGACCCCAAGCCTCTTGTGCGAGTTCCTTATCTGCGACGGAGCGCGTGGCTGTATCGCTGTGCTGGTTGTATGCAATGTCGTGCGTTTTGCACGCTTGGTCAAGTTTGTTGATTCCCGGGTCACCTCTGGCAAGTCGTTTCTTCAGTTTTGTACCGGGTCCGCAGTATGAATATCCAGGAAGGTGTAGTTCTACCGGAATCCGATCGATGACTGAATTTAACAACCCACGTCCCACGCGTTTTCGCTTCATTGTCTATTGCATCACACTCGCGACATGTCATTTTTATACATCCGCCAACTGCTCTGGAGGATGGCTCATGATTGACTGTCGGGCCAATCCTCCGCTAGGGCGCGCCAGTCCCCCGCTAGGCCTTGGGCGCGTGCGCAATCGGACGTGGTTTGTATTTTAAAAGGGGGTCACTAATTCAATTATGTTTCAGTATCTCTTCAGCCATGGAACCCTCCACCTCTTCGTGGCAATGTCCATCGTGCCAACGTCAGTTTGCGAGCAATGCGCTTTAACCATCTTTCCATCTTCGTACCAACACGTGCTCGCTGCAATGTTCGAGATGCCAGAGGTCGTTCATCTCACCCAAGAACAGGCATCGACACGAAGTCGCGAATAAGTGTTCGGCGTCTACCACGCCATCGACCTCCGCCACCGCCCGTCAACGCCCCGCCTGTGAAAACTGCCACCGGACGTTCACCACGGACTACAACCTTCAGGCCCACCTGCGTGCGCAAACGTGTTCATTGACCTGTCAGCGATGCGGTCGCACTTTTACAGAGCATCGCAGCAAACGTCGCCATCTTCGGATGCGCGAGTGTGGTAGCGCCCCGCTCGTTGACAGGCGATCGCTCAGACGGAAGGCTCTTCGGACGGGGCTGGGATGTGGCGAGGACGTGTTTGTTCAGGTGGAGACGGCGTTTGAGGACAGACTCGTCACATTCTATGCCCCCAACACATTCGACGCTGAGGAGACGGAGACGTTCTTCGTGTGTATAGCCGAGCAGGCGCGGTTCAAGATCGAGGAGTTCCTGGACAAGTGGTCATCTCTGAAAATCAACTTTACCCTGGAGATGACCTACGAAAAGCCAGGGACTACGCCCCTCACCATAGCCGACAGGGCGTTCCATACGGCCAGCGTGCCGGTGTATGAGGATACGGACCTCGATTAACTATTGTTGGAAAGACAACTGCTCTCGACGGTTGTCTACATGATACTGACTGTTTATATTATGTTTTGTGTGGCTACTGTCATGTGTTTTATGTTTTAGTTTAGATTATTCTTGTCGCGATCAAAAGATTGAACTTGCCTTTATTGGTTTCTAGTAAAAGCGGAAATCTAACAGGTTATGGTGCCCAGGACGCAAGAATTCTGAACAATAGCACTCAAAAGGAAAGCTAACGTAAAATGAACGAAAACGAAACCAAGTTCGGTGTTTCCAAGTTGAATAACAAGAACTATCAACTTTGGAAATTCAAAATTGAAATGATTCTGTCTCGAGAAGATCTTTGGGAAATAGTCAATGAACCACGTCCGCATCTTACAGAGCGTTCAATCGAATGGAAAAAGAAAGACCGACGAGCAAAAGCGACGATCACTTTAATGGTAGAAGATGATCAACTAATTTACATAAAGAATGAGGAAACCGCTAGTGGGATGTGGGAAGCTCTTAAAAAACACCATGAACGATCAAATTTGACATCGAAGTTGTATCTTCTCAGAAAAATATACAAAGCTCGCTACCTTGAAGATCAGGATATGGCTGAATACATATCTGGCATTCTCGAGCTTGTGGATGAGTTAAGAGGAATCGGCGAATCCATGAAGGACAATCATGTTGCTGCCCTATTACTCTGTAGTTTACCCGACTCGTACGACCCTTTAATAACCGCATTAGAAACTCGCGATGACCAAGATTTATCGTTGAATTACAATGGAGGAAAATTGATTGAAGAATTTAATCGGAGGAAGGAAAAAGACGAATCAAATGAATCAAATATTGCCCTTAAAAGTTTCAAGAAAAGAATAGAAAACCAGAAAAATGAATTTAATCAGTGGAATCAAGTAAATAACGAGCGAATTACCTGTTACTATTGCAACAAACCAGGACACATGAAACGAGATTGCAGAAAATTGAAATATAATCAAATGACTTCTCCGAATGTCCGAACAGCGTGTGAAACGCGAAGTTTTGAAAATAAAGACGAATTTTGTTTTTATTCGGAGGCTCATTCCAAAAATAATGAGTGGGTGGTAGATTCTGGCGCCACTAGTCACATGTGCAACGACAGAAATTTCTTCCATCTACTTGACACCAGTTTTTCGAGTAAAGTTTTCATGGCCGACGGAAAGCACATAAATGCGATTGGAATTGGCCAAGGATACTTATACTGCGCCGATAACTCTGGAATATCAAGAAAAATATTAGAAAAAAATGTCCTTTACGTGCCGAATTTGGATGGTAACCTACTTTCAATTAAAAAATTAACAGACGCAGGATACACAGTACGTTTTAAAAAAATTTTTTTGTCACATTACATTCAACGAGGAAATTATTGCAACGGCTACAAACGTTAATCTTTTATATCGCTTGAATTTGAAAGAGGTCTCAAATGTTTTCATCGAAGAATCCAAACACTCGAACTGTATACACGCGTGGCATAGACGATTTGGACACAGGCAACCAGAAGACGTGAAAAATATACTTCAAGCTACGGGAGTTGAAATTTCAAGTTGCAACACAATACTAAAGTGCGAAACATGTATAAAAGGGAAAATGACCAGGCTGCCGTTTCCTAAGTTCTCCGAAAATAGAGCCAAAGGTGTCCTTGATCTTATTCACAGCGATTTATGTGGACCAATGAAAACAAAGACACCGAGTGGAAATAAATACATCGCTACTTTCATAGACGACTTTTCCAGATTTACCATGGTATACTTACTGAAAAAGAAGGACGAGTTATTCGAGAAATATAAAGAGTATAAGGCTTTTGTTGAAAATAAATTCAATCGAAAAATTTTAGTTATTCGAAGTGACGGTGGCGGAGAATATTCAGGCAAAGTTTTTCACGATTTTCTCAAGGCCAGTGGTATCCAGCGGCAAATAACTGCTCCATATTCTCCGCAACAGAATGGAGTCGCAGAGAGAAAAAATCGCTCACTTTTGGAAATGACAAAATGCTTGCTTCTTGATGCCAATCTACCTAACTTGTACTGGGGGGAAGCCGTGCTGACAGCTAACTATCTTCAGAACAGGCTTCCTGGAAAAAGCATTCCAACTACACCATATGAATTATGGAACAACGCTAAACCTAAGCTGAGGCATTTAAGGATCTTTGGTTCCAAAGCTCATGTGCTAATTCCTCAAGAAAGAAGAAGTTAACTGGCAGATAAAACGATAGGAGTATTAATAGGATACTATGATGAAAGAAAGGCATACAGAGCATCGGGACACGAACAGAATTACGATAAGCAGAAATGTTGCATTTATAGAGGAAGATCGAAAAAATTCGATACAAAATTTAAACATAAAACCCGAGAAGAAAAATGAAGTAATGACGCAATTAAGAACAACATACGCTGATGTGAATGAGTGTGGTGTGAATGAGGAAAATGAGGAAGAAATTGAAGCTGAGGTTACAGAGTCAGAAGATTCGGTTCAGAATATGCAGCAGGATCCAGAAATGGAAGAAGGAGACAATGAGCTGCAGTTACGGGTATCATCTAGATCAACAAAAGGAGTTCCACCAAACAGATTAGCGTATTCTACGAGAGAAGAGTTTTATGAGCCAAAAAATTGGAATGAAATCAAACTATTAACTGATTCAGAAAAGCGCGAATGGGAAAACGCAGCTAATGAAGAATATCAATCGTTAATGAAAAACGGAACTTAGCTATTAACAGAATTACCGGACAATCGTAACGCAGTCGGCTCCAAGTGGATTTTCAAATTAAAAAAGGACGCGAAAGGAAAAATAATTCGTTACAAAGCCAGGCTCGTTGCTAAGGGGTATTCCCAACAATATGGAACCGACTACACTGAAACTTTTCCACCTGTTGTAAAGCAGAACACATTGAGAATTTTACTAACAATCGCGGCTTCAAAAAACTATTCAGTTCGTAATTTAGACATAAAAACAGCATTTCTTCACGGAGATGTTTCCGAAGAAATTTATATGAAGCAACCAGAAGGGTTCATTAAAAAGGGAGAAGAGCACCTGGTTTGTAAATTAAAGAAAAGCATCTATGGTTTGAAACAGGCAGCGAGAAATTGGAATACAAAAATAGATGGTCTTCTAAAAAAATGTGATTTTAAAATAAGTCAAGTTGATCCCTGACTGTATCACAAAACTTTTGATGATGAATGCCTGTACGTCCTGGTGTACGTGGATGATTTGCTGTTCTTTTACAAAAAGGAAGATTGTTTTCACGACACCATCGGCAAGTTAAAAAAAAGACATAGAAGTCAAAGACCTAGGCTATGTGGAGAGCTACTTAGGGATTCAATTTGAACGGACATTTGACGGTTTTTTCCTCAGTCAGTCTGCAAAAATTAAAGATCTATTGGAGAAATATGGTTTGCAAGAAGCCAAGAAAGTTGATACGCCTATGACGACCGACTATTTAAACAAAAAAGATGAAAGCAATGAGAAACTCCCCACGAACAAGACATATCAAGAGGCAATAGGGTCTTTGCTTTATTTATCGACGACAACAAGACCATACATTTCGGTGGCTGTCAACATTCTGAGCAGAAAAGTCAGTTCGCCGAGTCAAAAAGATTGGATAGTCCTGAAAAGAGTGTTAAGATATCTGAAAGGTACATTGGATTACAGACTTGAAATAACCTCTGAGACTGAAATGAAATTAACAGGATACTGCGACGCAGATTGGGGAGGCGATACTGCTGACCGAAAATCCACGTCAGGATACGTTTTCCTAGTGGGAAAAAGTGTTATTTCATGGAGCAGTAAAAAGCAAGCCTCCGTCGCACTTTCGTCTGCAGAAGCCGAATATATAGCAGCAGCTACGGCCGCTCAAGAAGCGATTAACTTGCGAATGCTGTTGGAGGAACTAGGATTCCATCAGAATCACCCGACCGAGATCATGGAAGACAACCATAGCTGCATTGCGATGGCAACCACAGAAAGGCAAAATGAAAGATCGAAGCACATTGACATACGCTTCCATTTCTTCAAGGATCTTTGTGAAGAAGGGACCATTTCATTAAGATATTGCCTACAGAAGAGAATTTGGCTGACGTGTTTACAAAGCCTCTCACTCGAAACAAATTTCATTTTTCTATTGACAAACTCCTAAAGAGCATCGCTGTTGAGGAGGGGTGTTGGAAAGACAACTGCTCTCGACGGTTGTCTACATGATAATGACTGTTTATATTATGTTTTGTGTGGCTACTGTCATGTGTTTTATGTTTTAGTTTAGATTATTCTTGTCGCGATTAAAAGATTGAACTTGCCTTTATTGGTTTCTAGTAAAAGCGGAAATCTAACAGACCTACGAAAAGCCAGGGACTACGCCCCTCACCATAGCCGACAGGGCGTTCCATACGGCCAGCGTGCCGGTGTATGAGGATACGGACCTCGATCAACTACTTTCGGACCCCTTCGACGAGCTTTTCAGCTCCATCGTCACGTACGAAGGGCACGGTAGTGGGTTCAGTCTCTCCAAAATTGACGGCCTCCTCCTCAACATCAACAACTTCACCCCGCTGAAAGGAGGCTGTCACCTTCCACTACCGTCATTCATTGCCCGACGCCAAGCCTGCGACTCCATCATCTACGAGGGCAATGATTGCTTCCGTCACGCCATTCTCGCCAAGTCGTCGTCGTCTCTGCCTGACCTGGACTTCTCCATGGTGAACTTTCCAACCAGTCTGCGGGATATGGCCAAATTCGAGCGCGCCAACTCCACCATCAGCGTCAACATCTTCGGCATTGACGACACAAAATGCGTTTATCCCCTGCGAGTTGCGGAAGTGGAGAAGCCTCATCACCGAGAACTACTTCTCCTCGAGACTATTGAACACCCAGGTCACTACGTCAGGATCTTCGAGTTTGAGCGTCTGGTCTCGGCTCAGGTAGGGGCCACGCACCACTCGTTCCGTATATGCAAGCGCTGCTTCACCCGCTTCGACTCCCGTTTCCACTCCAATGAATCAGTTGAAGAGCACAGTCGGCTTTGCAACGCCACAGGACCGCCCAACCGGGTGATTATGCCGACGGAGGAGTCACAGCGAGTAGGTGTAAAAGGAGGATACAAGGGATAAAGGACACCAAGGGGGACGCAAGGGATAAAGGACATCAGTACACCACCCCCGCCCCCGCCCGCCGCCAGTTCGCGTCCACCTTGGCCCCGCCCCCAGTTAGCTTCCATCCCGCCACCAGTTCGCCAGCCCTTGCCCGCCGCCGTCCGGAGGTCACCCCCGCCACCACCCCCTCCCATGAAATAAAACAAGTTGTCAGTTTAGATAAATTTTATTTATACACAACGGGTTTTTTCCTATGACTATCTTCAAAATGTACATTATATGTGCCGTCGTGCTCCCCGTCGTAGATAAGGTAGAGAGGAGGTCCGCCGATGTTGTACTTTGAGGCCAATTCGTGATTCATTGAATCGGTGAATCTTTGGGGTAGATAAACATTGATCACCTTTAAACGTTTCCGACATGTCAGACACTGAAGCGATACATACAGGGCCAAACGTCCCCGTTGATCTGTAAATTAATCGCCGCACAAGATAGGGAACGTCGGGTGTCACCACGTTGAGCGATTGCGTAGCTGTCTGCTCCGAGCCGGCCTTGTTCAAAAGTTGTTTGATCGACGTCATCCTGGACGAGAGATCTCAAATGGATGCAGAACGTAGAATGATGCTACCAGCCAACGGATGTCAGCTTAGTAGCACTTCCCCCACTCCTGCCGAATCTTCAGGGATGCGCACATGACCGTGAGCTAAGGTTGACACTTTGTCCTCCAAAATGAATCGTTTGTCATCGAATGGAGACAGAGACTGCTTATTCACCGCTACGGAGAAGAGTTCGTGCTTGAATGAGCGGATTGAATTGAATGTTGAATACAGAACCCCCTTGTTTTGAAAAAGTATTTTCTTATAGTCATCAAACGAGGTTTGAGTTTGTATAGCCCGTTTTTTAGTCCCTTTTGCCTTCTTAACTTCATCCCCGCCTTCAATCTTTAATGCGTATACTTTAGCCCTCATAGCAACAATTTCAAGCAATCGTTTCCCCAACAACTCATCTTTGAATTTCCTCAGTAGGTACCTTTTTATTCTCAATACTATGGCAAGGATGTGATATCGGCAAGTCTGAGAAATCAAACCATTCCCGCAGGTGCTCAAAAACTTCTTCCCTCCAATCAGCCCCGTTAGTCCTAATGTTGTAAATAAAGCTGTCTGTGTCGGTGTACGCGAGTCTCAGCCTCTCGGGCCCGAAATGTGCCAACATAACGTCATAGTGGAAGCGGTACATGTGGAGCTTTGCAAGTTCTAAAATTGTGAACCCCACGTAAATTGGCTTGTCAAGCAGAATACTCTCTTTGGCCATATGGAATGCAACAATATCATTGCCAAGAATAGTACGCCGGACAAATGATGGTTTTGCCAGTAGCTTTTCTGCCCTTTCCACCGATTTCACAAGCTCAATGTTCTTTCTTTGCCGAACGTTCTCTATTGTTTTGCCAAAGTTTGAATTATTTATGTCCTTGTACCTGTTTTTGGCTGTGGTGGTCGTAGCCTCTTTACGCTTTTCAGTATTAAATGCAATAAATGGTGCCAACCACTTTCTTTGTTTGAACTGAATGATTCGATGTACTTTCCGGAGAACGAGGCCGTGGGAACATGCAAACTGCAGGGTTCGATAATGAAGAACATAATGTTTTTTGGACGGCAACGTGCCAATTAGTTTCACATAACTTGAACCGGGAGGCGTAAGTTTTTCAGGGAGTAGAGGGTATTCGTTAAAATAGTCATGCAAATGCTCGGGAATGTCAACGTCCACTTCAGCAATGTATCCCAGGAGACTATTGTCCGGTACTGCCAACAGGTCAATTTTTTCGGGCTCTTCAGCAAACTGGAAGCCCTCAATTGGAAGGAAATCAGAGGAAGATATCGCATAAAGATTATTTGCGTCGGAAAATGACAGCTCCCATCCATTCGCAGACTGCGCATGCCTTGTAATAGCTTGAACAAAACCACCTCGTATCCCGCTTTCGATCATTTGGAACATTTCGTAGTCTGTGATGAGTTCCAAAGTGGCGCCTGTCAATCGAAGGGCACCGTCCCAGCTGAGTCCTGGTAATCTGTAGTAGTGAGCAGGGTCAAGGTGGTAGACATAGTCCAGGTATTCCTTACGAAAGTTTTCAAAAACTTCGCGTAGAAGGAGTGTATCCAGTCGTAGGTACAAATCTGAGTATTCCCCGAGATTTTTAATTTCAAAAGTGGTCCAGACATTTTGGGCATGAGCATGGTCGGTGTCAGTGATGTGTGAGTCATTCAACCTATTGTAGAACTCGTCCTTTGAGGGCAGCGAAGAACGCTCATAACTCTCCCAATCTGATACGGCGTCGTACGGAAAGACCTGTTTGCGCAGCATTAGATCGAGTTTTTCTCCGTGAAATAGCTGTGGTAAAAGAGTAAACTGTGTGCGTTCCATTGTCTTAACTAGCTGGTCAAGACTAGCTGGTAGAAACCGGAACGAGTCTATAAAACAAAGTTCGATTGAGGGAAGGCTAGGCTCGCTGCTGTCAGTCACCCTGATACTGAAGGAGATGAAGTTTTCGAGGCTGTGAGGAATAGCATCAACACTACCTTCTACTGATCCCAACTCTCGAACAAGAAACTTAAAGTCATAATGCGTATCGCCGACCTGTCGTTTAACGGAATATTGTTCGTTCCCCTGTCGTGTTAATTGCAGTTGTTAACTAAAAACAAAAAAAACATAAGAACAAATAATTAATGAATAACAAAAATACGTACAATCAACGAAAAATGTAAACAATAGTGATAATCATGGTAGTGACGCGATAAACTTACCTGCCACCGCGCCGGGTCTCCCCGCATATTCCATTTCTGGAGCCAAAATTTAGGCGGTCGAAGTCGTAAATGTGGAGGTGGTCGTCGCCATTAGAAAAAAGGAGTCGAGCGAGGAACGTCTAAGGAGGAAGGACGTCGGCCAAGAGGTCTGAGAAAAGGCATCTTCGTGTGCAACCCATTGTGGCTTCCTGGGTTCCCGTGAAGTTCGACGGACTGCTCAGCATTTTTTTTTTTTTTTTTTTTTTTTTTTTTTTTTTTTTTTTTTTAATCCTACGCCCGTCCTTGATTGCATTAGACGTCTTGCTGCCCAGTCAGACTGTCAGACGTCAGACTGCTCAGCAAGGTAAAGAAAAACAGGCCCATCACTATAACGAAGATTATAAGAATTCTTTAAATAAAAAAAGGGCTAACCTCTCATCACCACGGGCCCACGAGGGAAGTACCACCATGAAATATAACAGGAAGGAAATTTGGCTGTCGGGCGGCAAGATTGCACTTGTTGTGGGCGGCACCGCGATACTTTCCCGTTATGTGACAATGATCATAAACTCTGTCGTTGTTTAGCAATTCGTGACAAAGGTGACAGTGAGTGGCAGTGGTCATGGCGGCGTGGTCCTCTAAAGTTCGAGGAGGGTTCCTGTTTGTCTTATATATTCCCAAAACTTTCATCGCAATCATCTCTAGGATTCTGAGCAGTTCAATCGCAGCGTTCGGTCCTCGGTAGACGTAGGGTCGCTGAACCCCCTCCAACAGTTCAGGATGATCCGTTTCAATGTAAATACAAAAGCTGGACATCAAATGTCGTTGGTACTTCATTGTGAACGACGAGGATGGCGATGGTTGGCATACATCAAATGGTTCAAGTATGCATTCAGTGTCCGCGTACAAGACGAAGGGGAGACGTATTCCTTTGGGGAAATTAGTGAAGGACACATGCTTTTTTTCCTCTTCAGGCATGATAATTCGAGTAGGTGCTCCAGTAGCATTGCATAGCCGACGGTGGTTTTCTAGTTTAACAAGGTCAATATTGCGGTTGTCAAATCGGGTGAAACATCGCTTGCACATTTTGAAAGATCGCTTTGAAGATGTTACTTGTGACCATACGAGCTTTTCCAAATTTCTAATGTTTATATAGTGTCCGACGGCGCTTTTTTTGGTTGTCAACAGTAAAAGATCTCGATGATCCTTCTTTTCCTCTTGGCTGATCCTTAATGGATATACATGTTCGGCGTCGTCCAATGCAAATACATTGACGCTTATGTCTGGGTTGGCCCTTTCAAACTTTGAAATATCCTTCAAAGGGGTGGGGAACTGCAGCATGTCAAAGTTATAGGACTTTGTTGGTGCTCCGTCCAAGATGGGACTTTGTTGGTGCTCCGTCCAAGATGGCCCTTTTAAAACAATCCACTCCGTCGTACGGAGTAGAATCACAGGCTTTACGCTTTGCGATTGAGTGAGGAAGCGGAATATGACAGCCGGCCTTCAGCGGATTGTGCTTGTTGATGTTTAGCAATAAGCCGTCTATTTTTAATAAACTATAACCGCTGCCATGCCCCTCGTACGTAAGCATTGCACCAATCATATTTTGAACTGCCTTAGTGATAGACCAGTCAATATAGACAAAAAAATCTGGGTAAATCGCAAACATGCATGTAATTAATTTTTTATTCGCGTGTTGTTAGGACCAATGAGAGCAGTTATTACTCAAGTTTGCAACCCTCAAAACCTTGTGCTCAACTCGTGGCACTCGAAAAACCAAGAAATTTCATCACTTTTTTCTCTTTTTTTAACAAAACTACCAGAAGAAAGCGCTTTTCGAGCATGACCACAGTATACATTGTTAAAGCCAACTAAATTTGCTACAATTAAAGCCCAGCCCGAGCATCCTGGGTCTGTTAGTTCAGGAAATACAACCAGTCAACAAAATACTTAATCTCGCCAAAAAGCGAGATTTTATTGGTAGGGTAACTTTTCAAGACCCGTAGCACTCAAATACCGGTGATTCGTACTTGGTCAAAAAAAAAAATGAGAGGGGAGGTTGTACGTCCAAAATGCAACAAAAAATTTCCTATGTCCTAGGGTCAGATTTCGATTCCTAGCCGAGATAATCAATTTGTTGTTTTTAGCACATCACGGGTTTTCGCAACAAAAACAGGTGTAACATGGAAAGTAAGTGTCCTAGGTTAAATCCAACGACACCACTGAAAAGAGCACCCTTTTTCTGTGTGAGTAAAGACATTTTGTCCAATGATAGTGATAGATTCTTTGAGTAAACTGGGAAAATATCAGTATATTTTTAAAAATGTCAGTTTTTGACAACTGTTCAAAGCTAGACTACATTGGCCATGGTGCTCCCAGCGCCGGGCAAATTCCTCTATAACTGAGTGAAGTAACTTAGTTTAATACTTCATGCTTATTTTACTCCTGCCCTTCGCAATGTTTTGATAAAAATCCATTGTTATACCAAAAAATGAGGTATTTAAGCCCATTTTGAGTGCCTAAAAGAAGATTCGAAAGCTATTCCAAGAATGTTTTTTCAGTTTATTCCACTTTTATTTGTCTTTCCTCATAGATTAGCGTAGTAAAAGTGAATTAAGCTGAAAAAAAAAGTTTTAGGAATGGCTCTTGATCTTCTTGTAGGCACTCAAAATGGGCTTAATTGCCTCATTTTTTGGTATAACAATGGATTTTTCTCATAACATTGCGAAGGACAAGAGTAAAATAAGCATGAATTATTAAACTAAGTTACTTCACTCAGTTTTAGAGGAATTCGCCCGGCGCTGGGAGCACCATGGCTAATGTAGTCTAGCTTTGAACAGTTGTCAAAAACTGACATTTTTTAAAATATCCTGATATTTTCCCAGTTTACTCAAAGAATCTTTCACTATCATTGGACAAAATGTCTTTAATCACACAGAAAAAGGGTGCTCTTTTCAGTGGTGTCGTTGGATTTAACCTAGGACGCTTACTTCCCATGTTACACCTGTTTTTGTTGCGAAAACCCGTGATGTGCTAAAAACAACAAATTGATTATCTCGGCTAGGAATCGAAATCTGACCTTAGGACATAGGACATTTTTTGTTGTATTTTGGACGTACAACCTCCCCTCTTAGGACATAGGACATTTTTTGTTGTATTTTGGACGTACAACCTCCCCTCTCATTTTTTTTTAATCAAGTACGAATCACCGGTATTTGAGTGCTACGGGTCTTGAAAAGTTACCCTACCAATAAAATCTCGCTTTTTGGTGAGATTAGGTATTTTGTTGACTGGTTGTATTTCCTGAACTAACAGACCCAGGATGCTCGGGCTGGGCTTTAATTGTAGCAAATTTAGTTGGCTTTAACAATGTATACTGTGGTCATGCTCGAAAAGCGCTTTCTCCTGGTAGTTTTGTTAAAAAAAGAGAAAAAAGTGACGAAATTTCTTGGTTTTTCGAGTGCCACGAGTTGAGCACAAGGTTTTGAGGGTTGCAAACTTGAGTACAAACTACTCTCATTGGCCCTAACAACATGCAAAAATAAAAAAAATTACATGCATATTTGCGATGTTTGGTGTTTATATTGACTGGCCTATGATTAGGTTTTCTACTTCGGTGTCCATGTAAACGGCAACACTGGGACTGTAGAACGCACGATCAACCTCGGCCTGCGGTTGGTCAGGTATAGGCTTCGCATACGTCATTTCAAGCACAAAGTTGACGAATAATCCCGTCCATTTCAAAAGGTACTCTTCAATCTTTCGCTTCAACTTGGGGCGGACATGTTCAAAAAATTCGTCGGTCTGGGATGTGTTGTACGTGTTGGGAGCATAAAACGACACCAATCTCCCTTCGAATGCAGATTCCACTTGAATTAATCCGTCGTTAGTAGCGCCTGAAGTGTTTACACGCATTTCCTTTCGTCGCAGAGCACGTTTGTCAACGAGCGGGTCAGCACCACACCCGAGCGGGTCGATTTGTATAAATCACCGAACGAAATCTGCGATCGCCTAAGACTTTTGTTGGCTTCCACTCAGGCAGGAAATACCTCTCACCCGGAAGAGATTCGCAGTCTCATTACTGAGCTATTAAACGAAGGCTATATTGCCTAAAATGGGCGTGAAACAAAGATTAATCGACGAGCTTTTCTCACCGGCCAGAGTCAACTATCCTCGGAGTCGAGTTCAAATCAAGGGAGTCTTTGATGATTTACTAGAGGCACACCTACTAGATATTGGATCGCACACTGAAAGGGGCTACCGTTATATCTTGACAATGATTGATGCGGGCTCTAATATGGCGTTTGCCACCCCCCTCAAAACAAAAACTGGTCGAGAGGTTACATCGGCATTTGAAAGTGCATTGAAAAAACATCCCTTTTTAAAACCTCGCCTTCTTCACACTGACAAGGGCAGAGAATTTTTGAACAAACCTTTCCAAGAAATGCTTGAGCGATATGGAATTAATCACTACTGGACTTTTAGCGGTATCAAGGCATCACTAGTGGAAAGATTCAACCGCACCCTTCGCCTCCTCATATGGAAATCTATGGCCCTACGTGGCTCACGGAAGTGGGTTGAGGATTTACCATCGTTACTTCGCTTATACAACAATAGAGTGCATCGTGCACATGGAATGAAACCTGCTGATGTGACAAAAAGAGATCAACTCACACAAGACAAGAAGAGTCAACTATGCCGGCGTTATTTCGCGTAGGCGATATCGTGAGAATTTCGAAAACTCGCTCACTCTTCTCCAAGGCCAGTCGAGGAATGTGGTCGAATGAAACTTTTAAAATTAGCAAGATTAATGCTACATCGAGTCCTCCATTTTTCTTCCTGCATGATTTGACAGGCCGAGACATTCAAGGGCGATTCTATGCTCAGGAACTCAAAAAAACCTTATTTCCGAACGAATTTCTGGTGGAAAGGGTAATTCGACGCAGTAAGAACCGTTATTTGGTCAAGTTTCTTGACATGGACAGCTCGCAAAATGCTTGGATTCGCAAACAAGACCTATTTTCTACCTGAAGTGGGGGAGAATTGCATAACTAGAGATCATCATTGCTCCAAACATTCAGTCACGATGTTGGAATACAGCGATCAGTTGATCAATGAGAGTTGGCGTGTGCAGACCTTCCATGACTGGCCTATTGACTGGATCTCTCCCTTGTGTCTAACCTCGGCTGGTTTTTACTACAGCGGCTATCGTGATTTTGTAACTTGCTACTGTTGCAAAATTACATTGGGAGACTAGCAAAAGACCGACGTGCCTCTACAGGAACACTTCAAACATAGCGGCGAGAGGTGTACTTTTCTGCAAAATCTTTGGAACGGGTCAAATCATCTACTCACCGTAGAGGAGTTCTAGACTGCCTCCGTACTTCATCACGAGCGACAATTTCCTCTTCGCAGTATCGTTGCCGAACTGAACGAGATCAGGAATTTGATTACTCATCCTGCTCCCACGTCGGTATGGCAAAGAATTATCGACGGGCTAAAAGGGGCTTGGGGAAACTGCGTTATGCCTGGCAGGACACCCACCCGGAGCTAGTAATCTACCGTGACTTGGATAATAAAATTAGTCTAAGTTATGACGAGTGGATCATTTTCCGAACGCAGCTTGACAACATTCTACGGCAACTTTGCACCGGCTCTCCCTCTCTAATCACCGTCGGGAACTCCATCACACTGTCTACCGAACGTTGGAGTAAAATAAGGCGGCGCGTGCTTCTTAAAAAATCGCATACCCGGGAAGTTGGCAAAAGTGCTCTAATTTTTTTGCGTAACGCATCTGATTTAATAAACTCAATGTTTCATATTATTCGAGATAATTATAATACCCTCAAGCAAGACATTGCGTATGTAAATTCTTCTAGCTATACTCCTTCAATAAGTGATTAAAAACAAAATACGTGTTTTTTTTATTATCCTAGGGGAGTACTTACAGTTTCGACGACTGATGCTTCACCACTCGAGACATTGGTTTTACAACAGCAGGGCTTTATATACGAAACGAAAGAACTGTCAATGTCAGGGTGGGCCGACATTTCCGCATACTTTTGGAGCGTGAACTTGGCGGGGTTACTTTTACTTTTTATTCCGCGATCTTTTTTAGCATGAACTTGACCGAGTAACTTTCACTAGAATGCAGATCTGCGAACTTCTAAGGTGAACGGGGGTGGAGGGGTTAACAAACTGCTTACGCATTCACA
This sequence comes from Corythucha ciliata, assembly GCA_038030265.1. Lineage (NCBI taxonomy): Eukaryota > Metazoa > Arthropoda > Insecta > Hemiptera > Tingidae > Corythucha > Corythucha ciliata. Next base: position 23,731,589 of record CM075941.1, on the reverse strand, counting down.
AGACCGGTCCGCCTTTTTTAGATGAGGAAGAATATTCTTTTATTTTAAATCAAAGTATATCACTAGGTGGGGGGGATACTCTAAAGAAGTGATTCATTTTAAGGCCAAACTGTTGCCCGCGATCTTTTTTCGTGAACTTGACCCAATAACTTTCACTTGGATGCGGATATAACTGCGAACGGTGACGTGGTGAGGCGATCATACATGATTTATTTTAAAGCCAAACTGATGGTGCATTCAACTTTTTTTGTACGTCTGCCCTGGGAGGGGATGAATGGTGGGACGTTTTGGGTAAATAAATGAGAGCCCTCAATATGTCTGCACTGCATTCCGTCGCAAAGGAGTTAACAAGTAAGATTACTTTTTTGTAAAAAAGGCACGTTCACAAGTTCTATGTTTGTGTTGTGTGGTGTCTATGCAACGATGCTTCGAGGGATTTGGATGCAATGGCTTTACCGAACATAGAGCTTGTGACCGGATCGTCACCATAAAAGAGGTGTACATAAATCTAATATTTTTATTCTTTTTCAGTGTCAATCTTGGAAAAGCTGAATAAGTCTTCAAAATGCGTTCAACTTCTAGCAATGGATAAGTTGACTCCGAGGAAAAAATATTTTATTAAAAAATTGGAGAAACGCTCACATCCCTCATACGTCGAAGGACTAGTAACATTGATAGACTTCAACGGAGAAGACTGTTGGTTGTACCTGCCTCGAAGAATGGCTTCCAGCTTGACAGATGCCGAAATACATCTGTACAATAACGCCCCGAATTTATATTTACTATATGTATATGGGAAAAATGAAAAATGCAAACTTAGTTGAATTAAGTTTATAGCATAAGGAGTATAATTAGAAAACGACTTTTGTCAAAATTTTTATTTTGTATCTTCATCGCTGTCTTCATGTGACAAAAATGAATACATTGTAAATTCTATATCAAACTAAATTATCAATGTAGCATTATCTACGTTCAAACTACCTCCGTAGATCGAGTGCCTCCTCCTGAATCGATGAGTCAGAACTCATAGGCGGCGAGGGTCCTGGCGCTGGAGGACTTGGCGGCGGTGGTGAGGGTCCTGGTGCAGGTGGGCTGGGCGGCGGTGAGGGTCCTAGCGCTGGTGGGCTGCGCTGGGCTCTTCTCTACATATAGTACAAGCGAAAGTCAAATCTCGGCAAAAATTGATACAGAATGATACTTACGTATCGCCTCCTCCACCTCCGCATAACTCTTCCCACAAGGACTTCATCAGCGGGGTGCTCCCGCCAGCAATGGCAGGATCCCCTGCTGATGATGTAGGCAGCTACATAAAACCTTCGAGAATCCATCCACGTGCACAAGAGCGTCCGTGTACCGCTCGTCATGTACATCGACACAGAGTGCATCCTGGAGCCGATTTCATCATGCGAGCCACCATCTTCAGCATCGTTCACTTCCCGGTACCAGAAGCATACCATGACTTCCTTCTGCGTGATGGTCGAGGGTGAGCATCCTCTCGGACCTGCCTTCAACGAGCCCTACGTCTACAGAGGTCAATGCGCATCTGCCGAGCTCGTTGTTACGCTTCAACTCATCGCCGACAAGATTCGCACTGTCTACCGGGGGCAATGTCAACCCGCCCCGGACCAGGGAGGACATGGAAGCTTTTGCGGCAGCCACCATCTGCCACCTGTGCCGCCATCCCATGGGTGATGATCGAGTTTTTGACCACGATCACATCCGGGGCACGTACCGAGGTGCTGCCCACAGCAAGTGCAACCTGATGGCAAGACAGCCAAACTTCATCCCGGTTGTCTTCCACGGAGGCTCGAACTATGATTTCAAATTCATCGTGAGGGACCTTGCCCTGGCCGAGATCCGTGTGACCGCCATCCCACACACAGAGGAGAACTTCATCTCGTTTGGACTGGACGTACATGATGACAGTGATCCTTCGGCCCCCTCGATATGGCTCCGCTTCATAGACTCGATCCGCTTTCTGCCCTCCAGCCTGGAAACGCTCGTCAAGAACATGAGCCGGGAACAGTTTGCTGTCCTGCCCAAACTCTACCAGGGCGAGCAACTTGACCTCTTGCTCAGGAAGCAGGTGTTCCCGTACGATGTCGTTTCCAGCTGGGAAAGCTACGACCGAACGAGTCTACCCACGAAAGACGAATTCTACAACCGTCTTCATGACGCACACGTCAGCGACGAGGATTATGCCCACGCCCAGAAGGTCTGGTCAGCCTTCAACATCCAAACTCTGGGCGAGTACTCGGACCTTTACCTCCGCATGGACACCACTCTTCTGCGCGAGGTATTTGAGAATTTCCGGACCGGATTTCTCACTTCCGAGTATGGGCTTGATCCTGCTCACTACATCTCGCTGCCAGGTCTTTCGTGGGACGGAGCACTCCGCCTGACAGGAGTGGAACTCAATTTAATCACCGACTATGATGTTTTTCAGATGGTCGAGAGTGGCATCCGAGGGGGCTATGTACAGGCAATCACCCGTCATGCAAAATCGAGTGATTCGTGGCGCCTCCTGTACATAGACGCAAACAATTTGGATGGTTTTGCTTCCTCGATGTCGCTATCCACCGGGGGACTTGCCTTTGTCGACGATCCATCGACTGTGGACCTCCTCCACGCCTGGACACGCTCGTCAAGAACATGAGCCGGGAACAGTTTGCTGTCCTGCCCAAACTCTACCAGGGCAAGCAACTTGACCTCTTGCTCAGGAAGCAGGTGTCCCGTACGATGTCGTTTCCAGCTGGGAAAGCTACGACCGAACGAGTCTACCCACGAAAGACGAATTCTACAACCGGCTTCATGACGCACAAGTCGCCGAAGCAGTCGGGCGAGATAATTGGGAATTTCGATCTAAATGACCTACTAACCGAATGGTCGGGTGATGTTCGCCGACATTTCGGCTAACCTTTCGCCCGTGTTTCGGTCATCGTGCTCTGAAGCTGAAGTTCGATCATGAAAATGACTCTCGAGTGCCAACTCAGCACGACGTTCTGGTACTGTTGAAACGAAAGGGGAAAAATTGAACCGAAGAGGCGTTCGGTTAGCCGGGGAGTTTTTCGGTTTGGCGTTTTTTTCACACTATGCACGAAGCGTGGATGTTGCATCGTTGAAGTAAAGAACTGCCTGGTGGAGTGCAATATTGTTCTCATAATGTTGAAGTTTGTGACGCTCTTCCAAGTGCCTCTTGAAATCGTTTGAATTCACGATCTCATCCCAATTGCGATCAGCTGATAAATGGCTAAAAAGGAGAAAGGGAGCCGTCTAATTTGTTTACTAAAAAGAATGATAAATTTTACCTCTCATTGTATGCATAATGTAAATTTTCAATTACGTCATCTTTATACTTGTCAACGACATAGCAGTAGCAATGATCAGAAGGGTATTTAATCTGACTGTATAAACAAGAAGAGTAGTGCCTCAAATCTTCCTTTAATCCACTGACTAATTTGGATGCTTCTCGATAGCGTAGAACCGCATCATGGAGAGAAATATAATTTTTGAAGTGGCCAAGATTACCTCACTCAGACAAATACAGTTGGTACTCGGGCGAATCCATCACCTTTTTGACTTCCGAGACATGTTCATTGTTCATGGTGGTGACTGGTCAGCCTCTCATCAGTTCCACCGTCAGTAAAATAGAGGTTGTGTGTCATGAGGAGTCGCTGTCATATTGGTGGGCGGACAAATTGGCGGGTGCGGTAATGGAAAGAATTCCCGCACCCACCAATGTGTCCGTTGTGTATCGGACAAATTGGTGGGCGGTCATATTGGTGGATGGGAAAAATTCCCTCACCCACCAATTTGTCCGAAACACTTCGGTCATATTGGTGGGTGAAGCCATCAATTTGTCCGTAGTGTATCGGACAAATTGGTGGGCCACCAGAATATCCGGAGACTCCTTCGGACAAATTGGTGGGCCACCAATATGACCGTAGTCGGTTCCGGACAAAGCGGTGGGTCCGCCAGTATGACCGAACCATCAGGAGTTCGATTTCATCTGAAAATGTCTTGAGTGTGCCTACCAAATTAGTCAAATAATTGATAAATAAAACAAAGAAGTAATTAATTCCGAAAAACCAAGCGAACTTAAAATCCTAGTGAACATGAGTGAGGCACACATTTCGCAATTTATTTCCTTTCAAACCAGACGTGTACGTGCCTTGTATAATGTTATCACTTTGGATAAAATTTGAGAGGCCTATAAGGGCTTTATCAATTGCTGATGGTTAAGGTGTTGATCAAAAAATTCACCTGTTTTGTCATCAAAATAAATATTCTTTGGTAGTAGGCAGGTGCAGATTATCTCAGAAATTATTCACTAAGCCCGTCTACACACGGAGCGACTGAAAAGAAACTGGTTGGAAACTTGAGTTACAAACCAGTACCTTTGAGTCTCTTCCATGTATTTTGACAAGACTCCACACACGGTAGTGATTGAAGTTTCCAAACAGTTTGGTTTCTTTTTAGTAGCTTCGTGTGTCCGATCAAAAGAAGAAAAAAAAAGGTCCAATCATGCATTTTGATGGGCGGGGAAAGGTAAAAATAACGTAATTGTTGGAAAAAAAAAAAAAATGGTATTCTCTTCTTCACCATCAGGTTAAGCAGTGTTGTGAATATAGTTGCGTGCTGTCACTGCATAGATGTGAAATATGAATTTTTGCTTTCGTTTTCGCTCCTTCCAAGTATTATTTATCTATGCTCGCTGGTATTCGTCAAATAACGAGCGCGGTAAAAGCACGCGCGCTAACAACGACGCATTATTTTTCAGTTCAGGTGCTATAGGGATTTAGGTAACAAATGCAGATGACAATTAACGGACTTTTTTATGATGTCGTTTTGCTTTAATGATGGGAAAGAAAAGAAAGATCCTGCAGGAGTTTTCCTGTAGGTCATTCATCTCATCGGAACGAGTAAAAGGACATCTCTTCTTCCATGCCATCTTCTAATCCCTAGCTCTTCACACATCGTTCATTAGAATAATAATAAAAAAAAATTAAGGGGTTTTTCTGGATCCAAAATGGACCAAGAAAGTCCCTATAGACATAGGTCCCCGATTTCCAACCGTTTTCGAAATAATCAATATTTTAGAATTTTTAGTCCTGACGTTGGTTTTATTGGATTCAGCGCTTATAAGTCGAGAACGGTTGCATGTACATGCAATCTGGTGGCACTAATTGAAAGAGCAAACATTTTTCAGTGTGAATTGGTCCAGTTATCTCCAGAAGTAGTCGTACTTTTCCAGCTATCAGTCAGATTGTGGAGGTTTGTATCAATTTTGGGCAGTTTAGCCGTAACTTGATCCACGATAGCGAATCTTGAAAAGCTATCCAGGTTTGGCGAATATCGTAAAAACTTGCCTGATTAGTCAGGACCAAAAGACTAAACTCAAACTATCGCACCCCTTAGTAACATTTCAAAGAATTGAACACATTCCGAGCGAAAAGAGCTTTTTTGGGGTTGTTTGCGCGGAATTGCCTCCCCTTTCCTAGTAGCCTGGAAAAAAAAGGAAGTGAATTTAAGTGGGGAAGCGACAAGATTTAGCCCTTCGCCCCTCGTAAGAAAATTGGTTAGTAGGCCAACGTTTTCCTTCCCGGCACCTTCACCTTTGTTGATCACTTTGAAAGTACTCATTTTATTTTTCGTGGAGAGACAGTTGTGTGCGGAAGATTCTGCAAAATACAAAACTATTATTTGCCACCTCTCGCGTTGTGACGTCGTTCGGGTTCCACAATTTCGGTCCTATTCCAATTGTTCCCTTTCCTCACCACTCCTGTACAGGATCGAAGGACGGAAAAGCCTTGGACGAGGGACGTGGAGGTGAGTAAACCCAAATTTTAAGGGTCAAGGTCCTCCGGATTAATTATTAATTAATTAAATTATATATTTTGAATTTGGACTGTTCTTCAAGCCAAACCATAAATATTGGTCCTCCGGGCCGGATTCACTAGCGTTTAAAAGGAGCACGTCAAAGTCCACTTATAAGTTTCTTATCTTTGTCGCATACTATAACAAATTATAGTATTTTTTCTATCTCTTCTCTTTGTGAAAACCTCTTCAAGGTCAAGTTTTCCAATCTTTCGCTAGTAATCTATGTACACAGCTGTCTCTTTCTTTCATTTTTTTTTTTTTTTTGCCTACGAAACCTGAACTTTACTCATTGAATTAGAAGGCAACTTTTCACTCACCATTCACTCGTATAATCCTCACACACATTTCTTTATTTGCTCTTCTAATTTCTAATTACCATGTCTGGGAAGGTACGTGTTAAAATTTTAAATTCTCGGGTAGAGGGTATTTTTGAGCAAGTCCAAAAAATTTACGACTTGTCAAAACACGTCACGGCGGACAACGAGGAAATATTTCTCACCAAAGCCGAGCGGGTTCCAGAGCTTGTATCAGATTTTGTAACCTTTTCGGAGGAGTTGGAAACCACAGCGTTGGAAGTAGATCCTCATTATACTCCCTCGTTTGCCAGATTGACGGCCTTAAGGGATTTATGGGATGAAATTTCGGTTGTCGCTAAAAGATTGTCGCCAATCAGGAATCTAGATAAGGGGTGGCAGGGGGCACCGCTTTGCAAAATCAAACTTGAACCCATTCAAATAATAAAATTCGATGGGTCTCCTGAAAATTGGACCCCGTTTTATAATTTATTCATTAAATTAATTCACGAAAATGAATCCTTGTCCGATCTACAGAGGGTAAACTATTTAGTCACTCATCTGACGGGGAGTGCTAAAAGTATAATCACCGGAATTCCTCCTTCCGAGGCCAACTATAAACTCCTCTTAGACACTTTAATAAATAGATAAGTATATAAGATTCGAAGACAAAAGGGCGCTGGGCAATTATTATCTAGATAAACTAGTAAATTTCAAACCGATCAGTCAGGAATCGGAAAAGGGGCTGAATTCTTTTCTAGAAGGGTTTGTCGAGGCTGCTCTCGCTTTAAAAAGACTCGAAATAGAAGATTTGTTTGATTTCTTCTTAGTAAATACCGCCTGTAAGAAGCTTGATGCAGAGACTGTTCGGCCTTTTGACATGTTTTCGAGGGAGGATGGGTTGCCTAGCTTTTAAAGTTTAGTTGATTTTGTCCGCTCTCAAGCAAAAATCGTATCTCGCTCGATGAAAGTCACCTTCTGGGAAGAGTCCAGGGAAAAGCCCTCAAGTTTTTGTTGCCCAACAACCAGAGTCCTCGAGTAGTGCGTCAACGACCAATCAAGAATGCTCTCTTTGCTCTACCGTCCCAATCCATCCATGGTACAAATGTCCTTCATTTCTGAAAATGAATTCGAAACAAAGGTTCGAGCAAGTTGCAGTTGCTCTTTAGCCTTCAACGAGTGAATGTCTTTAGAGTGGTGGAGGAAGGATTTATTGAACTATGGACTTGTGCTCTGCCACAAGCCACACCTGCCTGGGTGAAGGAGTTTTCTTTTCGTGTACGGGATGTTCCGGTAAGTTTCATCCTTTGTGTGTTAATAAGAACGAAGCGTATTATAAAAAAATGTCGGCTGATTATGAAGCGAAGTGGAAGTGTCCAGAATGTAAAAATCAGCCACTCGCTGAGGTTGCGAACCCTGCGGCTCCACTTATTCATGAAGAGATGAGGGAGCTCTTCAATATGGTAAAATGCATAAAAAGCGAAATTGATTCGGTTGGGGGCTTAAAAACTCTGTTAGATGATGTCAAAGAGTTAAAAAAAAGTGCCATCTTTATGAGTGATAAGTTTGACTCGTTTGAGGGCGATGTTAAAAAAGTGAAGGAGTGTTTGCGGGACTTTGAACTGAAGACTGTTTCGAATGAAAAAAAAGTGTCGGAACTCCAAAAAAGAGTCGATTTCCTCGAGCAACAGGCTTTAAAGAAAAATTTAGAAATAAAAGGGATACCGGTAACAGCGAATGAGTCATGCGATTCAATTGTCGGAGACGTACTTAAAGCGTTGAAAGTGGAAGCCACGGTCTGTGATGCTTTCCGAACAGGAGTTGCTGACGCTAATTTAAAACGCGAGAGACGTATTATTGTCAAGTTTGCAACTGAGAAGGACAAGATAAAAGTTGTTGGTGAAGCGAAAAAGTTAAAGTTAAAAGCAAACGACCTATAATTCCTTCTTGGCCGGACACTCCGATTTACATCAATGACCATTTGACCCCGAACGTGATGAATCTGCTGTATAAAACAAAAGAATTCGCGCGCGAAAATGGTTTTAAGTTTGTCTGGTGCCGGAACTTTAAAGTTTTTCTGCGTAAAGACACTGACTCTAAAAGGCTTCTTATTTCTAGGGAGGAGGATCTTGCTGTTCTTAAATAGTTGTTCCCTTATTTTGTTAATTTGCTTTATCTAGTGTAATTAGTCGATTAATTTTTGTCCCCTTTTGTTATGGATGAATTTAGTGAGTTTTTAGATGATACATGCAGTATTAGTTCTATTAATTGCGGGGATCTTCATGTTGCAGAACACCACCTGTCGAGTTTTGATGGTCTTAAACTGTGTGCTATTAATATTCGAAGTTTAAAGAAAAATTTTGATTCTTTTTTGTTATTTTTATCAGCTTTTAAGGTCGATTTTGATATAGTAGTACTAGGTGAAACATGGAATTTGGATCAACTTAATTTTACTATTCCGGGATTTATTGAATATAAAAGTAATGATTGTCTGAATAAATCTGAGGGAGTCTCTGTTTATTTTAATGAACGTCGGATTGGGTGTATTGAGTTGAGGGACGTTCAACTTGGTTGTAACTCTATTTTTGGGGAGTTCAATTTTAAGGGTTTCAGGTATGCTATAACTGCCATTTACAGGTCCCCCAGTAGATGTGTTCTTGACTTTTTAGCTAATTTAGACGATCATTTCTTGCGTTCTGGTGTTGGTTGTAGGGTTCACTTTCTAGTTGGTGATGTAAATATTGATTTGTTAAATCCTTCATCTAATTCTAATGAATACTGTAGCATTTTAGCAAAGGCTGGTTTTGTTTCTGTAATAAATCTACCTACTAGAGTAGCCTATAGAACCAAGTCATGCATCGACCACATTTTTGTGAAAGGGGTTAATCCTGGTAATAGTGTGGGAATTGTCTATGATGCGGATAGTACGGACCATTTCATGTGCCTAGGGAGCCTTGCGATAGATAGTTCCCCGAGTGTTGGCTCGCAAAGTAAAGATAATGTAAGGGGTAGAAATAGAAAGTTTGTGTATAGAGATGTAGTCAACTATGATAAACTGGAATCCGTACTGAAAGAGGAAAATTGGGAATCCGTTTATAAGAACACGTATGACGTGAACAAAGCACTAGATCAGTTTGTAAATAAGTTGGAAAATATGGTTAGTTCTTGTTCAATTAATCAAGTGTTCAAGGTTAAAAATAAACACACGAAATTAACTGATTGGATAACTAAAGGATTGGTCAATTCAATCCGTTCTAGGGATCGGATGAGGAGAAAACTTCGTTCTGAACAATATAATTTAGCGCTGAAAACCCGTTTCGTTAGGTATAGAAACCTTTTAAACTTGTTACTCAAAAAAGCCAAAGTGATGCACTTCAGAAGTAAAATTTTAGAGGGGAAAGGGAACCCTAAAAATGTTTGGAATGTTATTAATGAATTAGTACCCGGGGGTAACTTAAATAATAGCGAGGTAGATGAAATTCTAACTGATTCGGGCCTAATTGTTAATGACGCTGAAAAGATTGCTGACTGCTTCAACTGCTATTTTTCGGAAGTGGGGAGACAGTGTAAGGAAGGTATTGACGTTCCTGACGTTGAAAGAATCAATATGGTTAATGAAAGGTGTGATCCTAGGATCGTCAGGGAATCTATTTTCCTTTCGCCAGTTACTCCTCAAGAAGTCCTTAGCTACTTGATTAAAATAAAAAAGACTAGCAGCTGTGTAATTGGTAATCTAAAGAACGTCGTTCTCAGACAAATTGCATCTTTTATTTGTGCTCCAATCGCCCATTTGTTCAACTTAGGCTTTTCGACTGGGACTTTTCCTGATATTTTCAAGAAAACTGTCATTATACCTGTCCATAAGGGTGGAGATACTAAACTCCTAAGCAATTATAGACCTATAGCACTGACATCTGCTTTAGCTAAAGTATTTGAAAAATGTATTAAAACTCGACTTTGTGATTTCCTGGATAAACATGAAATTTTGTCACCAAACCAATATGGGTTTAGAAAAAGACGTAGTACTGAGCATGCTCTGTTTAATTTACACAATTCAATTCTAGATAAATTGGATAATGGGATGCATGTACTGGGTGTTTTTCTTGACGTTAAAAAAGCGTTTGACACTATTGACCATGAGTTGTTAGTGAGTAAATTACTTAATTGTGGAATTCGTGGGGTGACTCTTGACATTCTATGGTCGTTTTTGAAAGACAGACCATGTGTCACTAGGATAGGGGCTCCTTCGTGTGTGTTTCGTGATTCGCTGCTCCTGTGCTCCTCTGTTTTGATCGTTAAGTTACTGACCCGGACTGTTTATTGATTGATTTTCTCGGCTAACATTTGACCTCGGCACGTTTATTGACTCTCTTGGATTTTTTGTGCTTGAGTTCGTTTTCGAATTTCCATTCACGCTAATCTTCGTGATTATGGAAGTTATTCTTACACCAAAGGGCCGTCCATCCCTTATACACGATGGATACCGCTACAGTCTTGGTCGAACAACGGAAAGTTCGATGAATTGGCGATGCGTGGAAGAACGCCAACATAAATGTAAAGGTGCACTGAAGACGACGACAAACCACGTTGTTATAGCCGCATCTCCACACACCTGCATCCCTAACGTCGCCACACAACAGTTGGAGAAAGTAAAGTTCCAGTGCAGGAAAAGAGCAAGAGGGGAACTACACACCCCTGTATGTAACATCTTCAAGGAGGAGTTCGCAGGAATTTCCGCGAGAGGCTATGAATTCGTAGCGGAATTGCCTATCTATGAAAACATAAAAACTTCGCTCTGCAGCCGAAGAAGGGAAGCATTGGGAACTACCCAAAACCCATCATCAAGCAGCGAGATAATGTTAAATGACGATATGCTCCGCCTCTCTGATGGATCAAACTTTCTGCTTATGGACATCACCTTCCAAAGCGGCAAAAGGGGTCTGGTTTTTAGCAGCAACGCAGCACGAACTTTGATTTCTTCAAGCCTGACGTTTTTCTTGGACGGTACATTCAAGAGCTCATCTAAGCAATTCGCTCAACTGTACACCATCCACGCCGACTTAGGAGGAACCGAAGATGAAACGAATGTTGTGCCTCTAGTGTACGTCCTTCTTCAAGATAAGAAAAAGTCCTCTTACAGAGAATTGTTCACGAGACTCAAGGACGTTGGTTGGTCACCACGACTCATTAAATTAGATTATGAGATGGCCGTTATCGAGGCGCTTCGTGAAGTTTTTGACGAGTTAGATATGTCCGGCTGCAACTACCATTTTAATCAGTGCTTATGGAGGAAAATTCAGGAGTTAGGCCTGACCACGGAGTACAAGAATGACGAAGTTATCCGAAAGTTTGCCGAATGTGTTCGACTTTGGCCCTGATTCCACCCGAAAAAGTCGACGAAGGATGGTTGGAAATAATGAACATCACACCAGCCCACCACGAAAAACTGACAGAATTTTTGGATTATTTCACTGACCAATGGCCATCTAACGAAAACCTCCCGATATCCACGTGGAACGTATACGGTGAACGGCACAGGAGCAATAATCTTTTAAACCACCAATTATTAATTCGTCACTAATTGGCCAGTCCCAAGTCTGACATAAAAGTGTGAGGGGAAGTTTGCAATGTTATAACAGAATTATCGTAAAGAATATTTCCCAAAATTTTCAGCATAATTTCTTTAAAATACTTTGCTTGAGTTAATGATTCATAGCTTATTCCATTACAGCGCTGACTTTTTTCATTCGCAGATTTTGTTAGGAATTACGCAAATACTCGAGAAGATTAATAAAATGGCAATAACATAGCCATTAGTGTGGCCATAATTTCTGAATCATACAGGGTGTTTCAGGACTATAAGCTAGGGCTTATAGTGTAGTACTCCATAGTTTTTTGAACGTTAAAATAAAAACATTAGGGGTATTCACGATCAAAATTTTAACACATGCTATCGTCGTAAACTCTGTTAAATCGAATTTGTGTTATTCCAGTTCCTCCGTTTCTAGGGGCCACTCCCATCAGTTTTGCGTTTAGCATTGCGTAACGGAGGAAAAAATTGAAGGCACGGTTGTTTTTGGAATATCGCCTTCTACTTAAAAATATGTAAATAAACACTTTATAACTCGATTACTTTCTAATGAAATTTTTTAGAACAATTTCCAATTGTAAACGAGCCATATCATATGTAAAACAAATTAATTTAATTGAATTTCTGGTTTCATTAGAATGTGGTTCAACTATTGGCGATTGTAGCTAAGAGATACGATGTCTGGCGACGTTTCAGAGAAACATTGAGTCCGGTACTCCATGTGATTTGTTGTTGTCGTTTGACAACAAACTACAACAAAGGTTTTATACAATGAGGAAGTTCATGTATCAAAAATGTTGATCAGTGACACTTTTTTACTGTGAACTACGGCTAAATAATCCGATGGTGACGAGGAGACCTCGATATTGTACCATTGGCATCACCGAATCAAGAAAACAAGAAGGTTATGCGGGTGCGCAGTACTCCCGTACAGAAACTTTCACCGTCGGCTATATGTTGGAGCAGGAAAACTCGAAAACACCGATTCAAAAACGTTTTCGACCATTTTGCTGAACCTGTGCCGTTCTCTGAGCACTAAAACGAAACGGTGAACTGGCGAGTACCAATGAAGAAATGATAGGGCGCTCGTGGGATGTCTCTCAAGGGTGAATCCAGAGAAAACTGTGTGCTGTGGTTTCTCTTCCCATCGTAACCGAGACACATCATTGTCATTTCATTGTTTCGCAAAAATTGAGGGTTCAACGGTATCAGCAATCAATTAGCCCAGTGTTGGGAGAAAGTCGACCGCCGAAAGGCTTGGGGGCTTGCTCGACGTTCGAGTATAAGTGTATCAGAGACCATGTTCTTCTGTTCTCGTCACTTTAGGCAAACTGACTACTTTTTTCCCATTATGTTACGGACGTTGACCACGAAAAACACTTTTAAAAAACACAAGACTTGTTATCATTTAACAATTGAAGAAGTTTTTTTGACCTTGGGAAGCCGAAGTGGAAAGATGTAGCGTGAAATAGTGGGGGTTGAATTTTTTTGAAAAATTAAAAATTCCTGATTTTCCCCAGTTTGAATGGCTGTCAAGGGCACCGAAAGCGATCAAATTGAACTAAAATAGCTCATCCCGACGGAAAAAAGTGTGCTCTTTCCGAATCCGTCATCAAAAGTTGCAAAACGTTCATTCGGAAGCGAGCAAATTGCATTTTGTCGAGAAAAGTTACTTAAGCCTTAAAAATCATTTGAAAACTCTTATCTCGAAGAGTTTTGATTTTCGGACCGTAGTCGATGGGGCATTTTCGCTCACAAATGCGGTCCAATTTCACCCACTTTTTTTTGTTCATGCCAAACCCGACCACCCTGTATTATGTAGGGGAAACTAGGGATGTTTGACACGTAGGGATATTTGACCCAGTGTGTCAATTTCAGTTTCTACTACCGTTCAGCAAACAATTTTGACGTTTCTTGCAATACTCAGCGAAAGAGCGAATCTCAGGGATCAATCCAGTGTGGAATGTGGGAAAATTCCTCAAGACCGGTCAGGTGGAGACAGCCACGGGCCTACTTGGCCACATTTCAAGTATTTACTGTTCTTAAAAGATATAGTAAAACCAAGAAAGACGACCATCAATTTAAGAAGTCAACGAAATAAAAACGCTCCACAATTATTAGGGGCCGATGACGAAGGCACAGGGAGATAACAGCGCAGCATCAAGATCACACGACGACAGCGACTCACGCTTCTCAGTTGAAGCAGACAAAACTATGAAATATTGTGGTGCTTTGTGTTGAAGACAACAGGCCTTCAGATGAAAACCACCAATAAGTCCCGTACGAAGAACAAGGCTCAAAAGTAACACCTAAGAAAAGAAAAAGACCACCAACTAATGCAAAATTTAACGAAGCTTTGTTGGAAGTCGAAAATAAGAAGGCTAAATTCTTGAAGATGTTTTGCAAAAGCGTGATATTACCGCGTAGGTATATTGAGAGAATACCTCCTCAGGATAAACTCAAATTTCGTAACAAAGTTCAAGATTTGGTTCACCAATCTGCATTCCCTAGAACTACAACTACAGTCAGTGTGAGAAGATAAGAAGGGGGGGGGGTAGTATTAAAGGCGCGAGGTATAACCCAACGAGCAAAAATTTAGATACTATAATTAATAGTTGCCGGATTAGATTAATAATCGTTGAATATTTAGTGAGCTATAATTTTTGAAGTTGTTTCTGGAATTTTCCATTTTTAGGAACAGATGTTTTTTTTTAGGTATTGTCCACGGAGGTGGAGCGGTGACAAT